>OY757024.1:87620439-88220439 GCA_963580285.1 Lucinisca nassula
CCGATGCTGCAAAAATATTCTTGAATTTTGAGTGGTTACATGACAGTTTTGTATGTGTAATGGAGCAGACATCGTAAAATGTAATTTTCTTTCCTTGGCAAAAAAATAAAATAAATTTGATCATTTGAAGTTTGACTGCCCAACAATACTATTGAAGTCATATCGACCCTGTCAGTTTACAAACACCAAACTTTTCATAGGCGGTCATAAACATAAGCGGCCAACCGGTGCAGCGCACATTCTTTCGCCAGACTTTTTTTTCAATCAGTGGGAGAAAGAACGACCTTAGATACATATCATGATCAACCTCCACAACAGAATGCTTATTTGCAAGGTGATTGGGTCTTTCTTAAATGGTCTGGTCGGGCCCATCGGAGTCTAATTGTTGGTTTTCTTTTGCTCCAGCATTTAAGTGTTTTCTTGCTGTCGAGTCCTCACCGTTGTTTCATCTCTGTGGTTGTTTGCTTTTTGTGTTCACGGAGATGTTGCAGTGATGAGTTAGGAGGCCATCATGCGAACTGAACAAATAATGTGTCTAAATCGCTACGGAAGTAAGGTCGAGTATTGTGGCCACGTAAAATCGATTTAAGCCCACCAGTGGAAATCGTTTCACTGACCGTTCCAAGGCGATTCTTCTGTCGCGGTTTATTTTTGTTATGGTTTGTCTTTGAGTGTTTGTGTCGCTTGTACTATTTTTGTTTCCGCCCCCGCCCATCGGGGCTTGAAGAAAAAGATGGGCTGCATGATGCTTAAACGCAGAGCTGAAACCGTCCGCACACTAGTACTGGTAAACCGCTTAGAGATTCTAAGCCTGTCCAGGAACCGCGGTCCGAGGCGGACCGTCAGTGATTATAAACCCTATTGGTTTCATTGGGCGACAGGGCTTGAGATGTCATTTCACCTCAATGTCGGGTAAAAGTCCCACAAAATTGGAAGCAACGTCTCCAAAATAACCTATACTGTGTTGACGGGGACGTTAAACCTCAAATCAAACAAACACAATATTATTTTGTTTTGGATAGCGAATTGGCCATTTTGTGGGAAAGTGACTGTGCTTTTGGCTTTCCGCTATTGATGTTTCCATTGGGGTCTGTTGTTTCATGTTTGTGTTTCTTTCCCTTTGATGTCTCTGATGGGAGCTTCCTGATCACTTCTTTTTTGACATGGGTAAACACAGGTATTTTATTTTTTTCCTTGAGATGGTCCCTTTTGGTTTAGCCGTTTGCCTATGGAAAGACAGGTTTGTCGCCAAGCGCATTCTGTTTGCATCTGATAACATGGCTGTCGTCCAGATTTTGAATTCCAAAATAGAAGTGGAGGCAATGATCACGAATCGATACAATTAACCCACAGCTCCCATCAGAGACACCAAATTGAAAGAAACACAAACATGAAGCAACAGACCCCCATAGAAACACCAACAGCGGAAAGCCAAAAGGACATTTACTTTCCCACAAAATGGACAATAGGCTATCCAAAATAAAATAATATAAGCGACACAAACACCCAATGACAAACCATAACAAAAATAAACCACGACAGAAGAACCGCCTTGTCTGAAACTGCAAAGTCTGAAAAGAGTGATGAGCCTTGTCAGGCAGATTGCATTTTGGTCTCTTCAGTGCGACTTTATCATTAATAGTTCTCACGTCCGAAGCTGTGATAATCAATTAAGCGATGCTATTTCTCGTACACAGAGGGGCAAATTCAAGGCTCTTGCCCCAGTCGCAAAACCTTGCTCTGTGGAAATTCCCAGGGAGTTTTGAAACCTCCTGCGGGGGAGGAAGTGCATCTTCTTAGTGCTTCACTGTCAGCCAATACGGTAAAATCTTACAACATTGCTATCGCCAAGTATTCTGACTTCTGCAAGAAACACGCAATACCGCTTGATTGGCCTACCTTACCTTTAGTCATAAACTTTATTGCTTGGTTATACATTTCTGGCTACAAACATGCTACTGTCAGCTCATGCATTTCGGGACTGGCTATATAAGGCTTGACAAAATTTCAGCATAAGTCACAGAATTTGGGGGAGGGGGGCGTGCTTGAAAAATTATGAGGAACTTGCATGTTTTTACAACATACATTTTTTTTTTAGTAATACTTTATACACATTTAAATATTTTTATGTCCATATTTTATCGTTTTGTATAATCATTTATTCATATGGAAACATTCTCTAGGAATCAAATGATGTTTTATATACTTTTATAACAGCAAATTCGCTCACAACATTCTTATCAGTAAGCATTTCAGGTCATTCCACGATCTGGATTGTTGGATCATCAATCATAAGAAACGCATTCCAACATGTTCGCCGAATGCCAATGGGCACGAATCGTGTGGGTTTTCAGTGACTTGGGTAGGACATGGCCAACTGGAGTTGGCGCAAGTGCTAGGCATAACCCAGGCCCTATTGAATTGGCAAGGTCCAACAAATTATTTTATATTGCATGGTGGTGGTAATGATATAGGTCGTATAACGTCTTTACATCTACGATGCCAGCTTAAATACATGCATATCTTTGAGTGCTTAATGCTCTTGATGCCCAACACTATTTTAATTTGGTCAAGCATTCTGCCGCGACTTGGTTGGCGTTATTTTCATGATACAGAGGCTAAAGAGAGTTAGAGCTAATCGAGCACTAATCAATTTCATGAGACAAAGTGGGGGTAAGGCTATAAGATATCCTGATTTTCAAGATAAGGTACCGGGCTTGTTTTCAGACAGTTGTCATTTATTATATATTGCACGACCCGCAGAAAAAGCGACCGACTGAAGTCGGTTGATTTTCTAAGAGTGCCCTAAAATCACCGTGTCATTCGGTCAGTCTGTCTGTCCGTCCGTAACCCGTTTGTGAAAATTGGTGATAGTGACTTAACCGCTTGGAATATTTAAACAATTTTTGACATACTGATAGATATCAATGAGATCTAACCAATGAACTTGCGAAATATTACATTCAATTTAGTATAGCCTCGCCGAGGCGAAAAATGTGAAAATTTTCGACCTGCTTCTCCTCGGAAACCGTTGGGCCGATTGAAGTCAAATTTCAAATGGAGCCTCTATGGGATGGGGGAAACCAAAATTTGCTCATGCGGTCCAGGTCACATGACCAAAATGGCCGCCAAGCCATATATGGTCTGTCTGTCTGTCCGTCCGTTACCCGTTTGTGAAAATTGGTGATAGTGACTTAACTGCACGGAATATTTAAACAATTTTTGGCATACTGATAGATATCAATTGGCTCTAACCAATGAACTTGCGAAATATTACATTCCGTTTAGTATAGTCTCGCCGAGGCGAAAAATCCGTAACCCGTTTGTGAAAATTGGTGATAGTGACGTAACCGCTTGGAATATTTAAACAATTTTTGGCATACTGATAGATATCAATGAGATCTAACCAATGAACTTGAGAAATATTACATTCAATTTAGTATAGCCTCGCCGAGGCGAAAAATGTGAAAACTTTCGAACTGCTTCTCCTCGAAAACCGTTGGGCCGATTGAAGTCAAATTTCATAAGAAGCCTCTATAGGATTGGGGAAACAAAAAACTGCTCATGGGGTCCAGGTCACATGACCAAAATGGCCGCCAAACAATATATGGTCTGTCTGTCTGTCCGTCCGTAACCCGTTTGTGAAAATTGGTGATAGTGACTTAACCGCTTGGAATATTTAAACAATTTTTGGCATACTAATAGATACCAATGAGATCTAACCAATGAACTTGCGAAATATTACATTCCATTTAGTATAGCCTCGCCGAGGCGAAAAATCCGTAACCCGTTTGTGAAAATTGGTGATAGTGACTTAACCGCTTGGAATATTTAAACAATTTTTGGCATACTGATAGATATCAATAAGATCTAACCAATGAACTTGCGAAATTTTACATTCCGTTTAGTATAGCCTCGCCGAGGCGAAAAATGTGAACATTTTCGAACTGCTTCTCCTCGGAAACCGTTGTGCCGATTGAAGTCAAATTTCATATGGAGCCTCTATGGGATGGGGGAAACCAAAATTTGCTCATGGGGTCCAGGTCACATGACCAAAATGGCCGCCAAGCCATATTTGGTAAAAACCCTTCAAAAATAGTCTTCTCCAGAACCACTGGGCAGATTTCCACGAAACTTAATAAATAACATCTGGGACGTAGGCCCATCATAAATTGCTAAAATGGTGACCCTGGGTTGACCTTGACCTTCTTTGTGCCTAGGTCAAACTTTGACACATATGCTTTTGTACTGGAAAAGTGAGAATGCATTTTATCCTGCAAGCGATTCAGAATACAGTACTAAAGTATAAGATATATTTTTGCTCCTTACGATAAGGCGCATTTATTGGGGGATACGTTTTAGGTCCAGGTCACATGACCAAAATGGCCGCAATACCCATATATGGTAACACTAATAAAGCTAAAAGCATCCGGCGGGTCGTGCACTTCAGCTGAAGCACTGGTTTCTCAATACCATTCAGGGTTCATTGGAGACGTTCATTCAAAATCCCGTTGTTTAAATTTATCCTTTTGACTAAAGGTACAGTCAAGGTTTGGCCATGGCGGTGTTAAGTGATTAATCAATTGGTCAAGGCGTTGATGGCGGTGAGCAGATTAGCTGTTTTACAGATAATCTGCTCATTGGCGTCCCTTCGTGCCTCTTTCGCTTTGGAATTGTTCACATTGATTGCGACGGCAGCATACCGGCGTCCATTTAGAAATCATATGGCTGCCCCCCCCCCCCCACCCCATATTATTAAGGTAAATTGTGTACAGTGAAAGTATGAGTTGAAATCATGGGACGTTGATTTGAAGTTGTTGGTGTGTTGTAACGTATAGACATAATGTGAAGTTGATTATGAAAATGTTGGTTGATTTCTGATTTCTGAATCATGTGGATTGTTGCAGTCAACGTTTTAGTTGAGTGTTGACGTTGTTTCAACCTTGACACTACGGATTTATTGCTTGATACAATAGCTGAAAAGTTGAGTATGAAGCATTAATTCTAATATACTTAATATCTGATCAAATATTCAAATTGTCCGTCATGGCCAAATAAAAGCCAATCAAATTTAACTAGTTTCAGTTATTTTTTTTTTTCTTTTTATTATGTTCATCAAGAATAATGAACATTAAAGCAAACTCATCGCATATGGTCTGCATTCAATCTAAACCGAGATATCATTAAGACAAACATTCTGGTAATTGTTCACGAAGATTGAAGCAAAACTATTGCCTCTAGAGAATGGATAGTGTTTTATAGAAATTTTTATGCAGTATTTGATCCGACATGCGAAAATATTCAAATCTGACCGAGATATAACAAAGACAAACACTCTGGTAAAGTTTCATGATGAATGAAGCAAAACTGTGACCCCAAGAGAGTGAATCGAAAGATAAAATGTTGAGCTAAATCCGATCACCCAAAAATATTAATACCAAATGAAATGGAATAACCACTTGTGGCGGACAGTAGAACGGCTACAGTACATTATAGCGTAGTTTATATTTCCTTGTGCTTTGGGATCACTGATTCCATTGTGGAATTTTGAAAATATTTGAGGGTCACTGATGAGGCCTAATTGGCCGAAACTAGCAAGTCTGGCTCAGAAAACATGTACACTCCATATTTTCCAGTTCTGTGGTGTATTCCTTGCCATAAAGGATAGCCCTTTCTAGAACATAACAGCAGGTGGTTTATCATTTTCCATGGCTTATCATTTTCAACCATCGCCCTACATTTCGATACCATCGCGAAAACACGCCCTGAATCATAATTACCCCCATTGAACACCACTTTTATGCAGTAAAACTGGGGTTTACGAGAGTACACATTATTTTTCTTGTTTGTTTTTTTTTTTTTTGTTTTTTTTTTTTCTCAACTTTATGTTTTGAGCAGAAATATATATAATATCAGGATTTTTATCAGAAAATTCTCATTTTTGGAGGTGAAATGATTCCAATATATTTGAGTGGGCGTGTTTTCCTAATGCAGTTTTTATACAACAGTAATGACAAGCAGGGTCGAAGAGCGTCTTCGAACATAGAAGACTCAGATCAGCATGTACAGCCGCTCCTCGTATGCAAGCCACGAAAGTACACTGAACAAAAGTGAAAACGTCACACCTGAAATGTTTGACAGTGTATATGAATAACGGAACAATATAGAAATAAGCATCAGTTTCAGATGCATATCAAAGTTACACATGTAAAAGACACGCTATCCCAAATCGAGTAGTTTCAGCAGCTTAATGTGACTGAGAACACATGAGCTGATTTCATGTGCGACAGGGGTCCCATTTTAAAGATGTTCAAATTGAACAGAAATCTCTCCTAGTTTGGGTAATCAAAACTCAAACATGGAGATGTGGTTTATACATCAGTCAATCGGAGTTTGCAAAGGATCTATCAAAAAAAAGTTCGGTCGTTATGATTACCCACCTTTAAATACTGATAATCAATCAAATTGGAACGTGAAATCGTTATCGATGCAGTTACCACAGGAAAATCAGTAAGTCGTTACATGAAAGGCTGTGAACAGTCATGTCCATGACAATGGTAGGAAAAATGTGCTACAATGCGTCAAACATCCTGCAAACGATTTGGTTTGAAACCCTCCATAAAAACAACGAATATCAAACATTTGATATTCCCAAAGGGAGATAATTGACAACTTTGCCAAATAAAACGTTGATTTGCAAGATAGTTTACACTGGAATGTGAGATTTTTATGTGTTATATTGCTGTACATCTGAAAAGCCATCAGGAAAACACGCCTATATAATTTTGACCCTTTGAACCCCACTTTTATATAGTAAAACTGGGATTAACAGGGGTAAACCTTATTTTTCTTATTTCTGTTCTAAAAGATTGTGGGTACTCGTTAGAACCGCCGATTAGGCGGTTCTAACGAGTTCCCACAATCTATATTTTGAGCAGAAATTAGGGAAAAAAAATCACAATTTTTCATCTTAAAATTTTCGTGTTTTTTTTTTTTTTTGGCGGTAAAGTGTACAATTTATTTCTATAGGCGTGTTTTCGTAATGGGCACAAATTTTATATGCGCATGCGCACTTGGAAAACTGGATGAATAAAGCTCAAATCACTTTAAGAAGCATTACTTGGATATCAAAGAATGCAAATTGACGAATTTTGACATTTGGCCCGGAACACCCGATTGTTTAGTGTACAGCGTTTTCACTTTTGCTCAGTATATGTTTCCCTTCGATCAAGTACTTGTAAAGCAGTATCATGACATATGGAATAAGGGGTGGGGGACCACAGTCTTCGCTGCGTCTCAAGTTACGTTTTTGTTCGTCGTGGCTTTGTTACAATGACAATCATAACAAATAGTCAGTGGCATTACGGGATCCGTGAGTGGCATACTGGTTTTATTTTTAAGTTGTCCGAAAGAGTTAATATCGCGTTCGCACCAGATAATATCACATGCCCACAAAAGACGCACATTTTGTTTGAATTGAGGTTGAACGTCCCCGTCAACACTATTTAGGCCATTTTGGAGACGTTGCTTCCAATTATGTAGGACTTTTACACAACATTAACGCCTCAAGCACTTCGACCCAAACAAATCCAATAGGGTTTATATGCAGGGACGGTCCGACCTGCAACACTTAGCCTGGGTATAAGCAGTTTACCGGTACTCATATGCGGACGGTTAAAGAAATGCTTAGAAGCCCAATCTGTTTCTCCAATTCCCGACGGGAGGCGACCTATAAGATGCATGTCAAAACCGCCACGCCGAAGCGGTTCTAACGAGTACCAACGGTTCTTACGATTACAAAACAAACTGTTTTGTGCAGAGATATGAAAACTATCAGAATATTTTAACTGAAAATTTTCGTTATGGTAATTTTTTAAATATATTCGAATGGGATCAAGACGAAAATTCATTGAACGACATGCGCGAGGATATTCTTGTTTGACTGGCCTGAGCGCCCCTTATCTTCCCTGCCATATTCCATGCTCCGTCATAACCCTGGCCCACGATGTAGTCTGGATTCAGGCAATGTTCTCTGACTTCTTCGGTTAGAAGTGCATGGAGGGTTTCTCCAGTTATACTCGGTGTCGATACAAAGGAACTGTGTGGATATCAGACGCAGATTCTGTATGAACCTGACACAGAAAACAAACTGCTCAATGTTACTTACATCAGCAGATTCATCTGCCATACTGAGCAGACCGACAATGTTCTGTTTTAATTGTGGTTGAGATTTGTGTGTCACAAAGATTGATAAATGAGCCGGCGCATGACAAGACCTTTCGCTTATGTCTCTTTGAATAGATATCAGCCTATAGTAGGTACATGCGATCATGCGATCAGCGAAGACTCTGATCAGACTGAGTCTTAGCTGGTCGCACAGGCCTTATTTCAGATTTTGTCATGCACTGGCTCAAATTAATTTTGCACTTTTGGAGACAAATACTTTGATTGTTTTGGAGCCCAAGTGATGTGCTCTTTCAAGAGACCATCGTTTTCTGCCCTATAATTCAAAACTGCCTTGAAATTACTCCTTTTTTTCTGTTTTCCCACGCAAGGCTATATTCTGTCTACCATAAACAAGGATAGCTCCGTTTATTGATGTCAAGATTTCCCGTTTTTTTCTGGACCTTGTCTCTGTAGACATTTGAGCCAAACTCCAAAACGCTTGGCTCCTTCTGCTGGCAGGTCTTAACAAAAGACTGCTTTAAAAGCAGCATACTTTTTTGTGTGCTCTAGGGTGTACGTGTGAGTCAATCATTCGTTTTACATTGCTCCAATTCGTTAAAGGCAGTGGAACGAGAATGTTTTCCATTGAGCTGAAATCAGAACAAGGAGCACAGAAGATCCCATCAAGACGGGGACTGTACCTGAAACAGGCGTAAAGAGACTCGTCAAATACAAAATCTCGAGCCCTTCTGCTCTTCTTGTTAATGTCACGCAAGGGCGCTTTCCCACCTTTTAATGGTTTGAATCTTGACGTATGTGCGTCCAGTTTTTGCGAGTCAGGCCAAGTATAGTAAAATTCCGCTATTAGGACCACCTAAAATTAGGACTAATTCTGCTATAAAAAGTTTATTTTGAGTGGTAGGCCTACACTTAATTTTTCTTTGCATTTTCTGCCTACAATGCCCTCTGGTCAGGGATCACGTTTGGGACTGTTCAAAAGTGGTCTTTAAGGCCACTTTTGAACAATCCCAAATGTGGTCTTAATAAAGGATTTTTACTGTAAATCGCGCAGTAAAGCCAAGCGACCCTATATAAAAAATGACGGGCTTTCATAAAAAGAACGCGCTGTCGAAGACACAGTTTAAGGAAAATCAGGATTTGGGCAAGCAGTGTCTGAAATGCCACTGAACTGTGACTGTGAATTCTGAAATTTGCCATGTGAATTTGTGTCAAGCATCTGCTTTGATAGTTTGTTTTGCGATAGGTAGCTCGGAAAGTCTGCAATTCATTAATCAGGGTCAATCACACAAAGGTAATTTGCAAATAATCAAGTGAATCTCAAAACATTCATTTAACAAAAGGCATGCGTCTGGCTGCGACAGTCTTGAGACAAGGTCAAACGAAATTTGTAGCGCGAAGAACATTTTAGTGACGTCACCAAAAATATGTTACTGTGCTTGTGATATATGAAGGGACAGCCCGGCTTGCCGCAAACCGCACCACTTTGCCTGGGCAGGTTTTAAACCTTTTCGAGTGCTCAAGCAGATTTATTACACAAAAATCGGGGCTTGGAGAAATATATGGGGCGGCATGGTATTTCCGCACCGGCTGAAACCGACCGAACACTTGAAACTGTTAAACAGCTTTAAGAACGGTCCGACTCTCACCACTTTAGTTGGGTAGGCCTACGGAGCAAAAGTGGTGAGAGTCTGATCGTTCTACTGTGCTGAGAGTCGGACCGTTCTACTTCATAAACCCAAACTTTCTTTATCGGTTTCAAAGGACGGTATGACGAAGAGTGACATTTCATCTAAGTTAGGTAGAAGTCCCATATTTCGGAAGCACCGACATCGTCGTTTTAAAAAGAACTTGGAGACGCTAAATGAGACGCAAGGGATGATGCGTCCTTAAAATAATAGAATAAAAAACTATACCGCTCGAGTGAATATATTGATACAGGGATGGTCCGACTTGCTCCACTATGCCCAGGGAGGTTTAGACATAATCAGGTTTTCAAGTAACAGGTCGGCTTGTAGAACTGTGCAGGGGTTATAAATGCAACTTGTTTGAGCCGCAGTTTTTGAACGACATAACATCAATCAATTCTTTTTTTAAAAGCAGAATAAAAACTTTGGATCTTATACTTTAAATAGGGTCAAAAAACGTCTTGGGCCTACTCCCGATTTTTTTTTTTTTTTTTACATTACGCACGTGCTTACTGTGTGTAATTGACGTTACGCCATTGAACCGCCTCAATTTGATCCGAATTTGAGGCGGTTCGAACGAGCACCCACAATCTATATTTGAACTGAAAATAAGACAATTTTATCATATGACGTCGCGTCTGAGAGTGTAATAACGCCATGTATTATTTTCGATAATCCACTAGTGAATTAAATATGCAAATTAGCTAGATACGTCCCTAAACGTTACATGTACAACGTCATTAACGACGTCGCGTTTACTAACGGCGGAATATTGACATTTTTGTAAACAATCGTGAATAAAATGCGTTTTAGATGTCATATGATAAATAGAATCTTGCATTCGTGCTAATGTATTATTGAATTTATTAAACTCGTCGAGGAAAAGGGATAAAATGCTCGGCAAAGCCTCGCATTTTATCCCTTTTCCTCAACTCGTTTAACAAATTCAATAATACATGAGCACTCATGTAAGATCCTCTATATAGAACATTATCATCTGAAAAATACTTGAAATGCTTCTTCTAAAGATAGGAGGGACCTTGTTTTTGTATACGGGTGTGTTATCGCAATGGCATTGGAAACGGATTTTGTTTGCTTCAATGAAGGTTTAACGTCCCCGTCAACACTATATAGGTCATTTTGGAAAAGCTGCTACCAATTTTGTGGGATTTTTACCCGACATTAGGATGAAATGACATCTCAAACCCTGCCGTCCAATGAAACCAAAAGGCCTTTATGCATTGAACGGTCTAACACACACCACTTTGCTTGGGCAGGCATAGTCCTTCTACACAGTTTACCAGTACTCATGTGTGGTCAGTTTAAGCTCTGCGTAGACGCACCATACAGCCCAATCTTTTCTCAAACTCCTGACGGGCGGTGGCGAGGAAATGGTTTATATATTCTATTTGTCTATTATCGCTCATTTATGGGAATAGGTCGTTAAAGTTCTGTCTATACGATCTGTAGGGGGTTTGATTAGTAATTATAAGCCTTCAAAATTGTTGCAAATGATTTCTGCTAATTCATGTCTTTAGCCTTCATTTTGAGCGTAGGCTGGTTTCCTACACAGCCGGGCCCACTTTTCTTTTATAATACACCGATTAGGCTGAAAATCCGTAAAAAAATCCATGACAGTAACAAGCCGCTATCATGAACAGCTTTTTTCAATCCGAGCACTTGTGCGCCATTTGTCTCTGATACTGGGCTGGGAAAATGGTCCTGCATGGGGGCTTAGACTATTTTAACCCATCATTTGCGGTTTTTATCTTTTGAGTAAACAGTGTTAACCCAAGCATGATTACACGCCGCTTTCTGTTGCTTCTGATCTGGTCTAAACTGCTTACCTAACCCAGCACATTAGTCCAGTTTAACTCTCTTTACATAACACTCCGATGCCACAAGAAGAACAGTGTGCTTATAAAAACGTTTATCATATGACGTCGTTGATAAGCAGTGGATAACGTCGTGTAATAAAAATCGTATGACCACACGTGTAATAACACTTTCGCGGGATTAAGTAACGTCATGACGACGTCCATGTCAACCATGCATTTTTGTGGAAATATTGGTCAAATTCAAAGGCGATGAAATCCAATTTAAAGTGGTCATATGATAAACAGAATCTTACACTCGTGGTCATTTCATATGAAATTTATGAAACGAGCCGAACCACTCGTGTAAGAACCTCTATTTTTCTGATGGTTCACAAATGACGGTCCTCCTTCCATACGCGGTGCATAGTACAGTAAAATACCTATAATAAGACAACCTTTGGGACTGTTCAAAAGTAGTCTTTAACGCCACTTTTGAACAGTCCCAAAGGTTGTCTCTGATTAGTGGACAATGGATGCATAAAATACAAAGAAAGAATGGCTACAACCTACAAAATAAGCCTTTTAAAGCAGAATTAGACTTCATTTTACATGTAGGTGGCCTTAATAGCGAAATTTCACTGTATATGGAATAAATATACTGACCGGAAACAGAAACTATACACCTTTAAATTGTCTCGCCTGACAAAACAAGTGGATAAGTTATTCAAAAATTACTGATTAGTGATTTGACTAACTATGGACCTGAATCCTGTTACAATTTAAAGGAAATCTGGTGTTCAAAATATAAGTGTTTGGGAAACCATGTAAAAGTGCCTTTTTTACAAAATATGTTTGTAATCGAATTTTGACTACAACATTTTTCCGTATAGGTAATAAGTTGAAAGCAAGGAATAAAAAAAATAATCTAAAATTAAAAAAATTATCGAGAAATAAAAACTTTTTATTGAAATCTCAAAAACTGCTTTTTTTCAGCGAAATTTTCAAAATAATGCTGTAACCGAAAACCGATCCAAAAGTGCCTTCAATCATTTCAGCATCTTCAGCTGTGCCTTAAATATTGATTAAAACAAAAACCGCAATCAGAAATGCCATATTTTTCGCTCACTTCCGGTGGTTTGGTCCAATATTTAAAGGTCGATAACTTTTCAACCATTGTGTAAATTTTCATTTTGTGGCTTTATCCGTTAATTCGTAGCTATCATTTAACATTTTATTCGATGAATCAGACCTGCCACTGATGATTATTTATATAATTGGAATTAAAATTTCATTAAAATGTTTTGCCAGTGACAATTTAAAAATGAGTGTATAGTTTCTATTTCCGGTGAGTATAGCATTCGGCTGACGGTATAAGTTTTTCCCATTACACACCTTACTACAAATTTTATTATACAATAGACTTTGATGTGAATGTGACACTCAATAGCTAGTCTGTCTAACCGCAACTAAATTCAAACGCGCATCTGCACTGTTTGACCACAAAACTTCAGCTTATGACATCACAAGAACATAAACGTTATAAGTCATATAAGTGTGCGGGTATCTAATCAGATTTCATTTTCAGTCATTTGCATCTGACCAGTTCGAGATACATACTTATAATATATTTACTATAAAATACTTTGAATACGCGATACGAACGTGGAATCCTTGTACCTTTTATCACACCTCAAAAGCTATATCACACACCCTTTATCATACCCTGGTGTAACAATCTTCGAAACACTCGACTGTCTTCCCATCGCAAACAGTGGCGGCCCTGACCAGATTCACATTCTGCAGCATCTGACCTGTTTGTGATTTATAAATAACTGTTCATAATTGGTTATCATTAGATAAGTATACATATAGAGTGACCGCCGTCCACCGGGGCTTGAAAAAATAGATTTGGCTGCATGATGCTCCACGCAGAGCTGAAACTGACCGCACATGAGTACTGGTAAACCGCTTAGATGTTCTAAGCCTGCCCAGGAAAAGTGGTGCGAGTTGGACCGTCCATGCATTTGGTTCATTGGGCGACAGGGTTTGAGACGTTATCTTAGCTCATGTCGGGTAAAAGTCCCACAAAACTGAAAGCAACGTCTCCAAAATGATATGTACAGTGTTTACGGGGACATTAAACCTCTAACCATCAACCAACCAACATATAGAATTTCTTTGTCATTTGAAAAAGTATAAAAAAAGCAACTTTTTCGCTTTTAACCTAAAATTTCGCTTTGAATGAAGGAGAGCTTTACACATAAAACTAAAACTCAATATTTACAATATTTAATAAATAAATAAAGTTTGGGAAATATATGATATGGCATTCTCCGGCCCTCGGGCTGATAAAGGTCAAGGGCTGTTATGGGGTATGATATGAAAAATGCCATATGATAATTTCTATATATTGCATATCAATTATCAGAATCTCCCCTTGACGAGTCTACAATCAATCAAATCGTTGGGAGATTGATGCGTCGTTCTAAATAATGTTTTTGTGCATTTACATCTGAAATTACGTCTGAATGTACCATGATCCTATTCGTTTATCAAATGGATATTAGTTTATTGTAACCGCAAAAAGATTGAACCACTTCCATTCAAGCTGTCTTGCAAAAGTGGCAAGACAGGATTCCAGACTTAGGCAGGGATTCGGAGTGCTCATACTCTTCTGAAACTGGCACAGGTAAGATGTGCACGCCATGTTACCAGGATGGCTGCAGAAGGTGTGCTAAAGAAAATCCTCTATGGAGAACAAGAAATGGACAAACGCTCCGATGATAGCCATATGAAGCGATACAAGGTAACCCTCAAAACCTCCCTCTAGGACTTCAAAATATCAACAGAGTCGTCGTGGGAATATACTGCACAGGACCGAGCAAAGTGGCGATGCCTCATCAGGAGTGCCAGTGAATATGAGGCAAGAAGAATCAGCGAAACCGAGCAGAAGAGTGCATCAGAAGCCAGAGCTGAGGCATCACCAACACAACTTTCTTCTTCTGCCCTGTTTTGCTATATCTGTTTGCTACAGACTGTTTACAGCTAGAATTGGTCTCGTCAGCCATCTTAGAACATGCAAACAGTAGAATTTCTCGCATGTGATTAAGGCCATTTAGAGGTTCATGTTCTGTTAAAATACAAAAAAGAAAGAAACTGCTGATCATGTTAACAAGTCCGTGAAATGAATACCCTCTAAACCCCACTTTATGTAGAGAAAACTGGGGTTTACAGGGTATGCATTATCTGCCATGTGTTTGCTCAAATACATAGATTGTGGGTACGCGTAAGAACCGCCTCATCGGGGCGGTTCTAATGGGCATCCACAATCTATGTTGAAAGCAGGAAGCAGACCTGACACCATGTTGGACGTCCTTATTGCACATGGACATGTTCCATAGGGGCTTGAAGAAATATATGGGCTGCATGATGCTTCCACGCAGAGCTGAATCCGGCCCGCACACTAGTACTGGTAAACTGCTTAGAGGATCTACGCCTGTCCAGGAACCGCGGTGCGAGGCGGACCGTCCATGCTATTAAACCCTATTGGTTTCATTGGGCGACAGGGCTTGAGATGTCATTTCATCTCAATGTCGGGTAAAAGTCCCACAAAATTGGAAGCAACGTCTCCAAAATGACCTTTACAGTGTTGACGGGGACGTTAAACCTCAAATCAAACAAACAAAAACATGGACATGTTTTCCTAATGTATTGAGAAAAGTTTCGATAAATCCCAGTTTTATAAAGCATCGTTAGCTTAATAAAGTCGTCAGTGACCAGAGTGTTAATTGTTCTAGCAAGTCCCACGCGTTATGGACTACGCGCGTATTTATGCTGGAAAACGTGCGAGTAGCTTTTGCATTGATGCAGAAATATAAGTGAATCTATGTATGTCTTATTTAATGATGTTTAATGATATGTTAACTAACGATGCTGTTATTTTTATAACAATTGGGCCCAGAAAAATATAGAGAAAAATACCAACCAAAAGTTACCAAGAACACAGTCATTGCAAACTACCAGGCAAAATAAGACAAAATGTTAGCGATAACAGTTCTTGCAACGGTCTTTTTTTCTGCATGGCCTTTGCATGAACACACAATTAGCGCATTTCGCATTTTAGCAAATTTAGTCTTCTATCGAACCATCTCCTGCTCGAACGGATTCATGTGCACTGTAAATGTACATTATGGTTTCATAGTGACCAGGAAAGGCGACCAAAAGTGTTGATCATTTTAAGAGGAACAATGGGCGTATGCAGAATCCGGGGAAAACTAGGATATAGTGCTGTGGAGATAAACCGTGATGTGGATAATGTTTATTGGAAAACTGCACTAGAGTAAAGGACTGGAACCAGATGGTTGTGCTTAGTCAGCAGAAGGGGGAACGTTCAAGATGATTGAAGAATCGGTGGACCTGCGACAGCTTTATCTGAAAAAGATGGTGCATGTGTGAGAATGCTGATAGAGGAGGGTGTTCGATATTCTATGGAAGAGTTAACTTATCTATCTAGCTTAAATTCGCCTGCCGTTTTTTTTTTTTTTTTTTCATATTAAAAGGCAGACTCAAGCACAGGAAGTTTTGCGCCCGTTGGGTACTCCATTTATTGACAACAGAGCAAATACGATACCGTGTTGAGAAAGCCTCACAAGTTCTTGCTTTGACACCAAAAGTTAGAGAAAAGTCGTCACAGGCGATGTAACCTGGGTATATTTATATAAACCAGAGAACAAAGAAATAGATCGGCGAAAAAGGCCAGAGACCGCAGACTGGGCGCCATACAAGGACAACTAAACGTGTTATGCACGCCTTATTCTTTGACAGCCATGTGGTACGGATTTCAGTGCCGGTGCATGACTTGAACATTTTACAAGAAAAAGTTCTGTCTCGTGTTATTGAACATTGCGCTGCAAAGCGTTCACGAACAGGACGCAGTGGTCTCAAACTCTTTAAGTAATGCACTAGCTCCTCGTTCTGCCCTGGTGCAATCGATTGTTTGGTGGAACAGCAATTCACTATCTTACCACACCCTCCCTACAGCGCAGACCTTGCGCAGTGTGTCTTTTGGTTAACCCGCATATTAAATAATATCTGCGAATCCGTCGGTGTGAGTCCAGGAATAGCGTCGGAATCGAAAAATGTGTGCAAGTAAAAGGAGAATACTTGGAGGGGTTTGATTAGGTAAGCCTAATATCATTAACCCACCAGTATTGCAAGAACTCATATATGGAGGGCAATTACTTTTTAGGTAAATACCAACATGTTTCATAAAGTGTATTGAAAATAACAGAATTTTCACATAGTCTAATCTTTTCAATGCACGAGATGAAATGTTTTAGTATTTATCGGAAAAAGTAATTTTCTTCTCCTTTAATACGTGAGAAAAGTAGTCCAGATTCCTTTGATGAAAATAGCATGGTCCTGTTATTTTTTACAATGTGAAATATTATATCTTTCCCCAATGTGAACATATCATTTTTCTTGTTTCAGATATGCATAGATTTTACTGCTAAGCACACACACACACACACAACTCTAGAAAATATCATCACACGAATCAGCAAAATAAAGTCAAAACATTCGAATCTGGGACTGACAACAACTGGGGGTCTCGTTGATACGATTTTAATGACATCATGAAAATATGCCTATATAATTTTGACACCCTTAAACCCCACTTTTATATAGTAAAACTGGGGTTTGCACGGGTATACGTTTTCATGCCTATATTTTGACACCCTTAAACCCCACTTTTATATAGCAAAACTGGGGTTTGCAGGGGTATATGTTATTTTTCTTATTTCTGATTAAAAGCATAGATTGTGGTTACTAGTTAGAACCGCCTGTATGTTATGAGCAGACACACTTTTTTTTTTTATCTTAAAATTTTCATTTTTCGCTGGTAAAATTTAAAGTGTATCTGTCTAGGCGTGTTTTCGAAATGAAAACACGAGTATTGCTTTATTTTACCAACTATTGAAAGGGTATACATATACTTCAGTCATCTCCATCATGTCTCATGACCTGGTGCTCATACTAATCCTCAGTAGTTCGAGCTACCCCTTTCTCGAACAAGTTTGCATGGTCACAGGTGTTTGAGCAATAGAAGTTCGACGGGATTTCACTGTTTTGCATTCGATCTATACTATTACGAAAACACGCCTATACACTGTAAACTTTACCGCCGATAAAACGAGATTTTTAAGATTAAAAATTGTGATATTTTTCTTTTTTCTGCTCGAAATATAGATTGTGGGACTCATTAGAACCGCCTCATCGAGGCGGTTCTCGTTTTCTAACGAGTACACACAATCTGTATTTAGAGCAGAAATAATGAAAAATTAGAGGTGGTCCTAACGAGTACCCACAATCTATATATAGTTCTATAAAAGGGTTATCCTTTGGAAGCAAGGAATACACCACAGAAGTGAAAAATATGGAGTGTACATGTTTTCTGGGTCAGACTAGCTAGTTTCGGCCAATTAGGCCTCATCAGTGGCCCTCAGATATTTTCAAAATTCCACAATGGAATCAATGATCCCAAAGGACAAGAAAATATAATCTACAATAAGAAAAATAAGATATATCCCTGTAAAGCCCAGTTTTTTTATACATGTATATAAGTGGAGTTCAAGTGGGTCAAAATTATATAGGCATGTTTTCGTGATGGCTTTAAAAATGCAAGTGTTACGACAGACACGAATCCAAAATGTCGACATCTTCCGCCCACAGGGGCAATTTGTACAACGAAAGAATGCCTTTTACTTTGAGTATGTCAGCTGTGCCAATGCGTCGGCGAGGATCATTCCCTACTAGACTTTTGCTCAATATAGAGCCTCTCTGTGAATCTCTGTTTAACACCGCCATCGCCCGTTGAATGTACTCTGGATCCAGTTGAAATTCTTCAAACAACATTCTGCATGTGTTCACTGGATCTGACGAAATTTTCTCAAATGTAAGTACTACAATTTTACCATCACGTGACAGCGCATCTGCCGCAATGCACAGGTAATTGGCCCACATGTGTGTAAATAGTCCGACGGTATTGGTTTTCAATGAAACTGACGGTGATTTGTTCGATTTTACTATAAGTATACAGTTGAACTTCAATGGCTCGAACACCGATGGCACGTTTACCATGGATGTGTCGAACCCATTCTTGAGCCCCTAGCGAAATCCTCTACATAAGAAATAGTGGGGGATAATTAAGGAGATTTTAGTCTTTTATCTTGCAAATGTATGCTGTGTGTACTCATTAGAATCGCCTCGGTGAGGCGATTCTAATGAGTACACACAGCAAACATTTTCATTTTAACATCGAAAATATGTTCAAAAGTATCTCGTTTTGTCTCCTGGAAGTAACCCTCAGTGGCTCGAACTACCCCTGTCTCGAACAGATTTTCGAGGTCCCAAAGGTGTTCGAGCCATTGAAGTTCGAATGTAGTGTATTAATAAAATAATTTCTAACAAAGGGGATCAACGAAGAAAAATGTTCACTGTCTCTGCAAGTACGTAAAATCACGGCATATGGTAAAGAAGTCATAAGTCCAAGCCACGATGACACTGAGTCTAGACAATTCCTATACAAAAACACGTGCTTGAAATTCGGGAAAAGTTTTGATATGTTTGCCATAAGTGGTAAAACGTTTGGCGCAGCTTTAATACATATCATTTTTGTGCCACCACGAGGCTTGCAAAGTGTACGTACCGCAGACTGAAGTAGTTTGTCACATTCAGCGTTAGTAATTTCATTAATTTTACGCATCCTGGCAATGTTCTGTGGTGGAACAGGCTCGGAAACACCTAACGTCCAAGGAACTGCCTCGAACAATTGACAAACAAGTGTTGAACCGCATCTCCCCGTATTTGAGATCCATATAACTGGAATTAGAGGATCGCCAATCTTTGCTGCCAGTGTGTGTAGTGTCTCAATCGGCATCCGTATGATATTCGTTGTTTTATTAGCTCGCCTTACGAAAGTAAGGGGGAGCTATTGCCATACCCCCGGGCGTCCGGCGTCAGCGTCGGCGTCGGCGTCCGCATTTGGTTAAAGTTTACCTGCAAGCTCTTATATGTGATGTTTTACAACTTTATTTTGAATATATAATTAATAATTGCTAAAAAAACAATATTTAACATTATCATTGTACTTCATTTTACAGGTTTTTTGGCTAAAATTGGACTTTTTGAGAAGTTAATATTTTCCTCTGTATTACCTCCCTTACTTCTCTGTGTTAAAGTTTACCTGCAAGCTGCGTGAGTTCAAATCCCGGGGGAGGAACGTTTTTTTTTTTTTTGTTTTTTTTTTCTTTTCTTTTTTTTTTTTTCTTTTTAAAAACATAGCGGGGTCTTGGGCTCAAGGTCAAGGTCACTGTGGCTATTTTTAGAAAAACATTGTCATCGCTCTAGCGCCTTCATTTATTGATGGATTTTAATATAACTTCACCCAAATGTTGGGTATAATGATATCTCGAGTGACTTTGACTTTCAGGGTCCGGGGCCTAAGGTCAAGGTCACTACTTTCACGGGGTCAAGGTCACTGTGGCAGGTTTTAGAAAAAACATTGTCATCGTTCTTGCACCTTAATTTATTGATGGATTTTAATATAACTTCACACAAATGTTGGGTATGATGATATCTCTAGCAAGTTCGACTTTCAGATTCCGGGGCTGAAGGTCAAGGTCACTGTGGCTATTTTTAAAAAAAACTTTGTGATCGCTCTAGTGCCTACATTTATGGATGGATTTTAATATAACTTCACAAAAATGTTGGCAATGATGATAACTTGAGCTAGTTCGACTTTCAGGGTCTGGGGCTGAAGGTCAAGGTCACTGTGGCTATTTTTAGAATAACTTTGTGATCTCTCTAGTGCCTACATTTATGGATGGATTTTAATATAACTTCACAAAAATGTTGTCAATGATGATATCTTGAGCGAGTTCGACTTTCAGGGTCTGGGGCTGAAGGTCAATGTCACTGTGGCTATTTTTAGAAAACTTTGTCATTGCTCTTGCGCCTTCATTTATTGATGGATTTTAATATACCTTGACACAAATGTTTGGTATGATGATATCTTGAGTGACTTTGACTTTCAAGGTCAGGGGCTGAAGGTCAAGGTCACTGTGGCTATTTTTAGAAAAACTTGATCATTGCTCTAGTGTCCAGATTTATTGATGGATTTTAAGATAACTTCATACAAATGTTGGGTATGAAGTTCAACTTTCAGGGTCTGGGGCTCAAAGTCAAGGTCACTGTGGCTATTTTTAGAAAAAACTTTGTCATCACTCTTAAGTACCTACATTTATTGATGGATATAATGTAATTTTACACAAATGCTAGGCTAGGCTTTTTTTAATTTGTCTTGCTCGGGGAGTTTTGTATCGTCTGTGATGCCTTGTTATTACTTGGTAGTTTGTAGAATTTTTTTTTATCAAATATAGATTTCTTTTTCTTTTTTTTTTTTTTTTTTTTTTGCAGTGGAAAGGCTTGAAAACAGGATGATTAGGGGTACATTTTGGTTCTCTTTCATTTGCTGCAGTCTATTGGGCTGTTTTACAAAAGAAATTTTTTTTGATAACTTGCCCTCATCCATCTTAGGCCCCCAAAGGCGAGCTATGTTGTCTTCTGGCAACTCTTGTTGAATTGTGCCATAAACATAAAAGGACTCTCGTCCGAGTTGAAAATATCTATATGTTCTGGTGTTTCAACAAATACAGCTTCTTCCTTAGTCGTGCAATAAAGTGACACGTTATCTTTGAGCACATATTGAGGATCGACGTGTGATTAACATACACAAAGAAAGTCACTTGGGGCAGCACTGCTTAATATCGAAAACTGTCGTTTCAGTATTACGCGGCCTATCTGTGCGCTGTATTCTCGGGATGTTTGACGTCCGGAAACCCTATCTGTGATTTTGTTCAATTTGTGCAGTAATACCCATCCAAAGTAGTAGACAGCAAATACAAGCGACGATGCGAAAAAGCGTATGAAATCAAGGACAACCCCTGCACAAGAAACCATCATTTCTATTGCACAAATGCTGAAATAAAATGGCAAATATGGAAATGAAAAGTCATATGGACTTCAAAATACTGAAAGATATAAAGTAATGATGAAACGCCACAATACAGTGTCAGTGTCTACAGATATTTTGATGACAGAGTCGCATAAGGTTGGCAATGCAAAGTCGAAAAAGTTACCTAACTGTCTGCAATCTCAAGACCGAGGAAATAATCAACAGAAACGTTGCTCAATGTCATATATAAAATCTCAGAAGCACATACCATTCTGTACTTAATATATACTAGAAGTATAATTAACAGAAGGACGGGACAATGCCTAAATTTTTTATCATTTTTATCCCCCGACCGAAAAGGTTCGGGGGATATAGCGATCAGCCTGGCGTCCGTCCGTCTGTCCGTCCGTCTGTCTGTCCGTCCGTCCGTCCGTAGACGCAACCTTGTGATGGCCATAACTCCTATACCTTTTGAGATTCATTGATGCTTCTCTGCACAATTGTTCACAAGGCCGAAACGGCGTGTAATGCGCAAGAACCAGAACTCTGGATGCCATACTTTTTAGTTATCTCCCCTTTTAATATAATAGAATGACTACTTTGTGATGGCCATAACTCCAATACCTTTTGAGATATATTGATGGTACCTGGCACAGTTGTTCACAAGGCTGAGACGGCGTGTCATGCACAAGAACCACAACTCTGGTTGCCATAGTTTTGGAGTTATCTCCCCTTCCAATAAAATAGAGTGACAACCTTGTGATGGCCATAACTCCTATACCCATTCAGATTCATTGATGGTTCTTGGCACAATTGTTCACAAGGCTGAGACGGCGTGTCATGCGCAAGAACCAGAACTCTGGATGCCATACTTTGTTAGTTATCTCCCCTTTTAATAAAATAGAATAATTACTTTGTGATGGCCATAACTCCAATACCCTTTGAGATATATTGATGATACCTGGCACAGTTGTTCGCAAGGCCAAGACGGTGTGTCATGCACAAGAACCACAACTCTGGGTTCCATGATTTTTAGTTATCTCCCCTTCCAATAATGTAGAATCACTACCTTGTGATGGCCACATCTCTAATACTCTTTGAGATATATTGATGATACTTGGTACAGTTGTACATGAGGTTAAGCAGGTGTGTCACGTGCAAGAACCACAACTCTGGGTGCCGTGGTTTTTTTAATTATCTCCCCTGACAATATAACCTTGTGATGGCCATAACTCCAATACCCTTTGAGATATATTGATGGTACTTGGCCCAATTGTATACAACGTTGAGACGGCGCTTCATGCCTAAGAACAACAACTCTGGGTGTTATGATATTTGAGTAATCTCCCCTTCCAAAATAACAGTATGACAACCTTGTGATCATCGTACCTACAATACCCTTTGAGACATATTTGTGGTACTTGATGCAGATGTACATGAGGTTAAGCAGGTGTGTCATGCTCAAGAATTACAACTCTGGGTGCTCTGGTTTTTTAATTGTCTCCCCTGGCAATATAACCTTGTGATGGCCATAACTCCAACACCCTTTGAGATATATTGAAGGAACTTTGCACAATTGTATACAAGGTACAGAAGGGATGTCATGTGCAAGAACCACAACTGTTGGTGCTGTGGTATTTGAGTTATCTACCCTTCCAATATAACAGTATGACCAGCTTGTGATCACAATATCTCCAATACCTTTTGAGACATATTGATGGTACTTTGTACAGTAATACATGGGATTAAGCAGGCATGTCATGCGCAAGAACCACATTTCTGAGTGCCCTGGTTTTTTAGTTATCTCCCCTGACAGTATAATCTTGTGATGGCCATAACTGCAATACTTTTGTGATATATTGCTGGTTTAATTCTGGTGCACTTTCTATTGGTGAACAATCTTCTGAAGGCCATATTGGCTTTTGGTCCGGGGATTTGCCATCTCTTCCGATGGCTATTTTTTATCGTAGTTTGGGACATAAAACGGGACATAACTGCATTATGATAGTTTAAAAGAAACAGAATAGGTCCGCGTATTTTTCATGGTCATTCCATACAGTAAACAACATTGTACAATCATAGCACTAACCATTCCACAGTTTCTTTATACTAGGGACTTGATTAATGCGGGCGGATCGCAAGCCAGATAGATAGAAATGGCAGACCCATCAATTCGTGTTTATTCGTATGCATATGCGTCATATGCATAATGAGATTTACGCATATGGAATCATGTGTTTGAACAAAAATGACGATTCTTGCACATCAGATAAGGAAATCCGTGGTTTAAGCCTCTGTTCTTTCCCTGGTTTTCTTACCCAGGGACGGGGAAAAATCGATTATTCTCAATTAATTGATATCTACCTCATATGCACGGTCGTTGAGGTTGACATGACATCACTAAACAACACAGTTGTCATCACAACGTGGCGAAGGACGGCAACTGAAGTGACTGCATTTTCAAAAATTCAGAAATGAAAGGTAGAATAGAATAGAACACTCAAGGGCCATTACTGGCATATATAACAGCATAATTCAATAAACATTATAAAAACATATTTGCAATGAGTTGATATAAGCGTGATAAAATGAGCGTGATAAAAGTTATGAAAGATTAAGCTTCTTACATTGTGTAAGGGGTCGTGATAATGAACTGTGATCCCGAGGGACGGACTTTCTACCCACCCTACGCCCATGTAAGATTCTTATAAAATTACCGATTTTGAAATACTATTGAATAATTACACAAATAAATTGAAATAATAATTTCCGTGAGAAACTGTCAAGTTTTAGTAAACCCATTTCCATTCTATCCCCAAATACCGGGTCCAATCCAGACTTTACTGGTAGTCGGATTAAAATAGACCCGTCAATGATTTCTGCGTGAAAAATAGGACAACTTTATACACTGTGACTGTTGCTATTTCCGAGTAAACAGATATAAGGACGGCACAAAAATTACTTAACCCGTTTCCATTCTATCCCAAAATACCGGGTCCATTCTAGACTTTACAGGTAATTGTTTCAGTATCGGATTAAAATAGACGCATCAGTGATTTCTACAACTTTATACACTGTGAATGTTGCTAAGCGCATACAAATATTTCCGAGTAAACAGATATTAATATGGCACAAAACAGCAACTTTGTTCGTAAAATTGATAGTTATCGTATAACTTATGAAAGTGAGTAATTCGAACTCAAACGACAATCCAAGCTTCCTAATTGACTGTAAAAGTATGCTACGAAATAGCGGAAAGTACTTGATGTAGAGCTGTGTTTACAAAGCAAATTGATTTGACAAATGAACTTTTAAAAACACTAAATTCGCAGAAAGTCTTTTGAAAGTCATTTAAAATGCATAGATGCAACACCGATCCAATTCTCCTGTTACGGTGTATTATCAGAATTACTGGTGACACATCAAACTCACCACGACCCCTGTGATATTGGGAAGTTAGTCCCTAACACCAAATAGGTAAACTTAGCTACACCTACACTATCCTCTGCACCTTCAGCTGAGGAAGGCCATTCCAATCTCTAATAATCCGAGGAAAGACGGATCCTTTGTTAATGTCAGTTTTTGCAGTTGGGCTCTGAAATGCTAATGAGTGATGATTTCTTCAGTGCCTAATTGGGAGAACACTTTCATCTGTTCGCAAGTAGTAAGAAAAGGTCACTCAGGACATTACGATAACACTTCCGTGTGGTATAGTGCATTTTTTCATACCTCAAAAAATGTAATTTTTCGGCTGAAAATTTGTGATATTTTTCTTATTTATACTCAGAACATAGGTTTTGGGTGCTCGTTAGAACCGCCTCATTGAGGCGGTTCTAACGAGTACCCACAACCTATTTCTAGGAGCATAAATAAGGAAAATAATGTTTACCCCCGTAAACCCCAGTTTTCTCTATATAAAGTGGGGTTTAGGGGGGTCTTTACTTCACGGACTTGTTCACGTGATGAAAGGCCACAATCAAAGAACGCAGTCATCTCAAGTCACCTAAAGAAAGTAACTAAAAGTAGGCGTGAGTGAGTGAGAGTCTGAGTTTTACGTCCCACCAACAGCTAAGGTCATATTGAGACGTTACCTCGGTTTAAACCCAGTAAGCATTCTACATAAATCTACAGCGGGCCGTTAGCGGCCCGTCAGGGTAGCTGACGGGCCGCTAACGGCCCGCTGTAGATTTATGTAGAATGCTAGCAGGGAAGACTCATCCGAAAGTCTAACTAAAGGAGGCATACACAAAAACAGATAAAACGTGAACCAACGATACAAAGCAAATTAACAAATGGGACAGTGCAAAGGAACGACTGCCTTGGGACGGTCAGTAGTAAGACTACCGGGGTGGTGTGGGATGGGGCTTCAACTCCTGTGTTTATGAAATTGCAACACTCGCCCTCAGTTCCAGTGCAGTATCAAACATAATAACAATAACAAATTGATCCGCATGGAGGCTTTCTAGCTCAACAGTAGGTCAAAATAAAATACGTAGTACAAATGGTTATGCATCATGAATCAGGGTTGAGGACTCCACAACAATCCGACGTCAGAGCTGAAGAAAACCATCAGTTAGATCAAGGAGGATCAAAGCCAGGAAATACAGGCTCACTCCTCTTGAATTTAAAAGATTGAGGAATTTTGAATGGAACCGTCATAAAGTCCGAAATCCAGCCCACCGCCGGGAAACCGAAGTGCGAAGTAAACTTTTCCACTGTAAAAGGGTCGGACAACCAAACAGGCGGTCTGTCGAAAAACTCTTTGCTATGCTCATTTTTTTTTATTTCGCACCAATTTTCATGAAACTGACCAGAAAAAATATCACTATATGGTTATCTTTTGAATTTATAAACTAAATCTCCATTAAAATTGATATGGTAATGTTCAAAATCCTTTTTGTCTTCTTTGTCAGTAGGTTCTACACTGGAAAGAAAGAATTTACTACTCAGGAACATATTCGTTCCTAGGAAAACACGCCTATACAAATACATTGTAACCTTTATCGCCGGAAAAATGAAAATTTTAAGATGAAAAATTGTGATATTTTTATTATTTCTGCTCAAAATATAGATTAGAACCGCCTCGATGAGGCGGTTCAAACGAGTACCCACAATAATCGAGGCGGTTCTAACGAGTACCCACAATATATATTTTAGAGCAGAAATAAGAAAAATAAGGTTTACTATATAAAAGTGGGGTACAAGGGGGTCAAAATTACATAGGCGTGTTTTTGTGATGCCTTTATTATATGACTGAGTTTATAGACCAGGAAGTTCTAAATGATGCATTCCTTTGAGAAATGCCGGAAAAGCAATCGGTAATTTTCATGTTTCCTACACGGAGAAAATCATCACGAAAACACGCCTATATAATTTTGACCCCTTGAACCCCACTTTTATATAGTAAAACTGGGGTTTACATGGGTATAACTTTTTCTCATTTCTTGTCTCAAATATAGATTGTGGGTACTCGCTAGAACCGCCTCATTAACCAGCTCGATGAGGCGGTTCTAACGGGTACCAACAATATATTTTGATCTCAAATATAGATTGTGGATACTCGTTAGAACCGCCTCGATGAGGCGGTTCTAACGAGTCCCTTCAATATATATTTTGAGCAGAAATAAGAAAAATATCAAAAGAGTTTTTATCTTAAAAGTTTCGTTTTTTTTCGGCGGTAAAGGTCCTTTACAATGTAAAGGCGTGTTTTCGTCATGTTTTGCGAATTTCTTTCCGCTTCCCTTTAGACTAAACCACTCAGAAAGAGACGAAATCATTGAAGAATTTAACAGATTAGACATCTCACATTATGGTGTATTCTTACTGTGGACAGACAACTACAAAATATTTTGTCTCTCATGGCAATAGGGGAAGAATATAGGCTCCCGCCACTGCAATATGTTCAATGAAAGACTTATCCTTCGGAAGCAAAGACAACACCACAGAACTGAAAAGTATGGAGTGTATAGTTTTCTGATCCAGACTAGCTAGTTTCGGACAATTAGGCCTCATCAGTGACCCTCAGATATTTTTAAAATTTCACAATGGAATCAATGATCTCGAAGGACAAGAAAATACAAACTACACTATGATGAATAGCAGGGAGACTTTTTACGGCCGCCACACATTCCCTTAACACCAGTGCAGTGACGTTAAATACATTCTATGAAAGGGTTATTCTTTGGAAGAAAAGAATACATGGAGACAGCGTACAATTTTCTGGGCCAGATTAGCTAGTTTCGGCCAATAAGGCCTCATCAGTGACCCTATAACATTTTCAAAATTCCACAATCATCACGTGAACCAGTCCGTGAAATGAAGGCTCCCCTAAACCCCACTTTATAGAGGAAACTGGAGTTTATGTGGGTATACATTATTTTTCTCATCTTTACTCCAAGACATAGGTTGTGGGTACTCGTTAGAACCGCTCAATGTTTGGGGCAGAAATAAGGAAAATATCACAAATTTCCATCAGAAAAAAATACCTTTTTTGAAGTTAGAAAAATGCACTATATCATACGGATGTTTTATCGTAATGATGGCATCAGTGATCCCAAAAGGACAAAACGGAATAGTTCTTATGAAAACCACTGTAATACATACATACATACATACATACATACATACATACATACATACATACATACATACATACATACATACATACATACATACATACATACATACATACATACATACTCTCCCCCGCCCATCGGGGCTTGAAAAAAAATAGATTGGGCTGCATGGTGCTTCCACGCAGAGCTGCAACTGACCACACACATGTACTGGTAAACCGCTTAGAAGGACTAAGCCTGCCTGGTTAACCGCTTAGAAGGACTTAGCCGGCCCAGACAAAGCAGATTGAGTCAGACCGTCCATTGCATATAAGCCTTTTGGTTTCATTTGGTGTCAGGGCTTGAGATGTCATTTCATCTCAATGTCGGGTTGAAAGTTCCGCAAAATTGGATGCAACGTCTCCAAAATGGCCTAAATAGTGTTGACGGAGACGTTACCCTAAAATCAAACATACATACATACATACATACATACATACATACATACATACATACATACATACATACATACATACATACACACATACACGGGCCTCCGTGGCCTAGTGGATAAGAGCGCTGGTTCTCGATCCGTAGGTTCGAGCCTCGCTCGGGCCACGTGTGAGACGCCAAGTTCTGCAACGGAAGGTCAGGTGGTTTTTCTCCGGGTACTCCGGTTTTCGCCCACCTCTGATTAACGATCGGCTCGATATGAGTGAAATAATCTTGAAAGGGTCGTAAAACCCAAACCAAAAAAAATTACATACACACATACATATATCTGCTGTTGTGTAAGTTATGATCATGTTTCATAAATGACAGTATGTGAAAAAATATGGGGTCCCTTTCGCTCAACATGGTAATCGTTCGGGTTGGAAACGCCCATCTGCAAAAAGAACCTCATATCAGATTTTCATAGGAAACAACCCTGGTCAATGAACCATCAGCGTTCGGGAGATTGGAATTTTACTTTTTGTTTCAAGAGAAAATCAGTTTGTTGGAAAGATTATAGACAGTTCAATATGAAAATTATCTTTTTGAAACACATGGTGACAAGTAGGCTAATTGCATTTTGATATTACGCTAACATATCCTTGTGATATAGTGGATTCATTTATCTCTCCAAAAAGGTGATCTGTCCGATGAAAAAAGTGATCTCTTATTAGGGCCTCGCAAAATTTTTTGCCCTATAGTAATCACCCTGTCTGTCCGTTCGTCTGCCTATTTGTCCGTCTGTCCGCGACCGTCTGTCCATCCACATATTCATGTTTTTTTTTCTTAATAACTTACAAACCGTCAAACGCATTAGTTTCAAACTTAAAACATAAGGGCACAATAACAACAAACGATATCAAGTTATGTAGCTCTGGCTAAATATTGTCAGAGTTATGGCCATTTGAAAAATTCAAAATTTAAGCATTTTTCGTCTTTTTTGTTTTTCGTCATAATCTCAAAACCATTATGGGTATTCAAATGAAACTTGCTGTAGGGACAAAACACACGTGTGTAGCTAAGGATCTAGCTTAAATAATTTTATATGTCCGCACAGCCTGTTCATTTTTTTTTCTTAATAACTTGCAAACCGCGTAACGCATAAGCTTCTAACTTTAAACATAAAATCACAACAACAATTTTCCGGCCCCGATAGCTCAGTTGGTAGAGTGTCCGCTCCGGGGAACGGAAGGTCACGGGTTCGATCCCGGGCCGCGACATACCAAAGTCATTAAGAATGGTACTAGCTTCTCCTCGCTTGGCACTCAGATTTACGGGGTAGAGCTAGGACTGGTCGACCAAGTGTCAGGATAATATGACTGGGTGAGGCAGCACTATAAAAGTGAGCACTGAGCTCCCTGTCGCAACCAGACACCGTCGTGATATGATTACAAAAATTGTTGAAAGCGACGTTAAACCCGAATTCACACACAAACACACAACAACAACAACAATTCACAGTTAAGTATTAAGTTACGTTACCCTGGCCATATATTTGTCAGAGTTATGGCCCATTGTTAAGTTCAGATTTTCATAACTTTTCATCTTGCTTCCCCGTAATTCCAAAACCGTTAAAGCTATTTCATTGAAACGTACTGTACTTATTATAGACAATACACACGTGAGGCAAAAGGCAACAAAGCTAGCTTCATGCCCCCTTTATTTATATTGGCCATAGTCCTAAAACTATGCAATCAATGTTCAAAATTACTAGCGTACCGACTGCGACTACTGACATGGCGACCCCATTGTATGCCTAAACATTTCTATGAATTTGCCCCCCTTACACATCCCCCCTCCCCACACCAAGCATGCGAAAGCTCCGTGGTGTAGTGGTTATGGATCAAACGGGCACGCGGTCTAGGTTTTCAAGTGGAACAGAACCAATAACAATATTTTCTTTATATAAAGTGGGGTTTACATTGGTGTCCGTTGCACGGACTTGATAACATGAGCCGAACTATTTTGTTCGTGAGCTACGGAGACATCTATCTTGATATATGTCAGCTCAATGTTGGGTAAAAGTCCCAAAATTTGGAAGCAACGTCTCCAAAATTACCTTTACAGTGTTGACGGGGACGTTAAACCTCAAATCAAAAAAAAAAAAATCTTGATATATGTGGTAAATTTTACATAACACATTTATCACATAAACATAACTTAAAAATTAAGCAATATATACGCACTATAACGAAAACAAAATAAGCAATATAATTATACCTAGCAGGCACACGTCGCCAGGGCAACGTCAAATCAATGTCGGTGCAACGTCACGACATTGCTCCGACGTAGAATTGACGTTGCATAAACGTCATGTCGCATCGGCGTTGATGTGACGTCATGATTACGTCGTGTTACTGCTATGTACCCACATAAACTGGCGGTAGCATCGGTTACAAATTCTGGGCCGTTATTTGTCACCATGCATCATACAGTGGAATCGCTCGAATACCGTAATGATCCTATGTATTGGGACAGCTAGACCTACGCAAGCAGTACAGGCCCAGATCAGACTGCTGCTACAGGGTTTGCCATTCGGTCTGCACCTTTTGGACTTCTTGCTGGATCGTGTAATAATTGTTAAAAACTTTAGCAGAATTACAGCAAGTCGTAAAGGTGTCCGATTTTTTAGGATTTTTCTGCACCTTTCGTACCATGGGAATGAAATTCATTTTTGTGGATTTTATCGATGTGTAAACTCCGGCGAATCACTCTCAAACTGCATGAAGCCCGAAGTTTGTGAGGGATTCAGGCGCCAGAATTTACACATCGATAAACTCCACAAAAATGATAATTCATTCCTTATAATTCCATCTTTGTTATCGAAATGTTCAAACATGCCAACAAAAATGGTAAAGTTTAGGAATTCTTTTGAGAGCGTAAGGATGAACTTACCAACGGCCACGACGGACTACTTATTCAGTTACACGCTGCCATCTTTGAAAGAAACGCAAGCAAAAAAAAAAAAAAAAAAAAAACATCAAGTCTTTAAATTCAGTTTATTTGTCTTCTAACATTTGCTTTTTCAATAGTTCTCCCTCTTTTAATCGAATGTTGTTGACTTCGCTTCATAAACAATGACGTAACGCGCGGGATCTAAACGTGCTGTTTGACGTCACGCTATATTACTACCTGTCGCTATGCTAAACAGATCCGAGATTCTTGCTCATGGAATTTATCGAAGTATAAAACTTTTACGATTTCAACCAATCAAATCGCTCGAAAAGTCATGGAAAATTGGAATTGTTGGGGGGTAATCATAGCGCCTGGCATCATGGCATTATAATTTCTGTTTCCAATCATTATGTATATGTCGGGCTTTTGATTGGTTGGAATAATTAGAGGATCTTACATGAGTGCTCATGTATTATTGAATTTATTAAACGAGTTGAGGAAAAGAGATAAAATGCGAGGCTTTGCCAAGCATTTTATCCCTTTTCCTCAACGAGTTTAATAAATTCAATAATACATTTGCACGAATGCAAGATTCTATTTATCATATGACATTTAAAACGCATTTTATTCACGATTGTTTACAAAAATGTCAATATTCCGCCGTTAGTAAACGTGACGTCGTTAAGGGCGTCGTTCATGTAACGTTACGGGACGTATCTAGCTAGTTTGCATATTTAATCCACTAGTGGATTATTGAAAATATTACATATAGATTATTCATTCTCCTAGTTGAAATATGGGATTTATAAACCGAGGGAGGTAAAACAATCCCCTAAAGAAACGAGTGCGAAGCACGAGTTTCTTTAGCGGATTGTTTTACCTCCCGAGGTTTATAAATCCCATATTTCAAATAGGAGAAATGTATAATCTGTATATTACATGCACTTCCATAGACTTTTAGGAGAGTTTGGATCTTGAATTTTGGATCTGAATGCCCGTTCAGTTGACTGTTTACAGCTCATGTAAACGGTTCAATCAGCGAAGTGTTACAGAATCTGGGTGGAAGAACAACTGGATGGGCGCCATTTTGAAAGCGCTTTCTACAGTTTTGAACAAAAATAGAAGAAACAAAGTGTTTCAGTGATAAAACAAGTAAAACGTTAGATTAAATAAAGCAAAACTTACATCCAAATCAATGGTCATATCCATGTTTTCTTTTGTTTCAGCGCTGCATCCGACTCAAAGGTCACGCATTCTGAACGTCTGTTGATATTTCTTAGACGCCATTACAATGACGTCATGAATAACGTCGCCGTGATTGAAACTTTCCCGCGTTTGAATAGAACAATTTCACTGCAAAGCGGTATCTCGTATCTTGTACATAAAGTAGTTCCAGCTGAAGGGATTTATTTCCCCGGCTAAGAGGAAATATTTCTTCTTAGCAAAAAGGAAAATACCAAGTTTATGTCTGGTAGAAATCATGGTATTTCTCTGTAATGCATGTAATTTATGGCGTTATTACACTCTCAGACGCGACGTCATATGATAAAAAAGTAAATTCCATGAGCAAGAATCTCAGAACTATCTCACACAGCGACAGGTAGTAGTATATCGTGAAGTCAAACCCGCGCGTTACGTCATTGTGTATGAAGGAACTTCAACAGCTTTCGATTCAAGATGGTAAACTATTGAAAACGTAAGTGTTAAAAGACAAATAAACAGAATTCAAAGACTAGACCTTTTTTCGCTTGGGTTTCTTTCACACAGGGCAGCTTCTAAATGAATGATCATACCGCCGTGGCCGTTGGTAAATTCATTCTTACGCTTTCGAAAATATTCCTAAAAAAATTATATTTTGGTGGCATTTTAACAGTTCGATGACAAAGTTTGAATTATAAGAAATAACTTTTCATTTCCGTTCCTTTTATCGATGTGAAAACTCGATGAATCACACACAAACTGCATGAAGCCCGAATGTGTAATTTCCGGCGAATCACTCACTAACTTTGCATGAAGCCGGGCATCATGCAGTTTGTGAGCGATTCGCCGGAAATTACATATAGATATACTCCACAAAAATGAAACTAATTCCTATAATGAGTATGATTTATGAAATGACGTTCACTTTTCGATAAAACAAACGAATGCTGTGTGTACGCATAAGAATAGCCTCACTGACAACATGGCTTTTTTCGCGATAAACCAGAAGAACCTCTCTAAATTTTTCTGAAAATATGGATAGCTTGAGTTTTTGAAACAAGTCTCTAGGCTCAAACTAGCCCTGGTGAGCGAGCTATCCGTGTTTGAGCTTGTGAAGGTGCACTGTTTTAAATGAGCCAGCGCATGACAAAACCTACAATAAGACACGTGCGCCCAACGAAGACTTAGATCAGCCTGCACATCCGCGCAGTCTGATCAGAGTCTTCGTTGTGCGCTCTAAGGATGACTAAGGGCCCAATGCTCCTTCATGCAGTATGAGAAGGCCCTGGTTAGACTATATGGATGCGCAGGCTGATCTGATTCTTCGCTGGGCGCACATGTAAATTGTAGGAAACGCTGTGTCCCGGCTCAATAAGTGCTGAATCTATTTTTGTTGCAGAAATAAGAAGACGGGTGACACTTTTTTTTTAACATAACCCATATGTGCCTAGCGTTCCTTTTATTTGGGACGTTCGCAAACAGTGTAGTCCCAGATCAGACGCCACAGAACGCGGCGCCTGATCTTGGTCTACATTGTTTTCTCAAGGAAGATGCATTTTTGTACAACTTATTGTAAACAAAACAAACCTGACGCCCTTATAATTGAAAATGGACCACTCCAAACTTATCCGGTGGCAAAGTCCATTGTCATATATGGGTTAAAAATAGCACATGGGGACAGCAGAGCATTATTTCACAAAGGCATGTTATATGTTAACCTAAATTATTAGAATATAAAAACATCACTAAAACAAGCCTATATAATTTTGACCCCTTGAACCCCATTTTATATAGTAAAACTGCGGTTTACAGGGGTAAACCTTATTTTTCTTATTTCTGCCCTAAAATATAGATTGTGGGCCCTCGTTAGAACCGCCTCGATGAGGCGGTTCTAACATGAACGCACAATCTATATTTTGAGCAGATATAAAAAATATCACAATTTTTCATCTAAAAATTTTAGATTTTCGCCGGTAAAATTTACAATGTATTTGTATAGGCATGTTTTCGTAACGATAAGACAGATACGTGCCTACACATATGATTAAGATACCTGTTTGGTGTTAGGAGTTTCATACACTGATTAAACTGCTACTTGAATATTTAAGTGCATGCATGGCCTTGAAATATTTTGATGTTTAACGTCCCCATAAACACAATATAGGTCATTTTGGAGACGTTGCTTCCAATTTTGTGGGACTTTTACCCGACATTGAGATGAAATGACAGCTCAAGCCCTGTCGCCCAATGAAACCAATAGGGTTTAAAGCATGGACGGTCCGACTCGCACCGCTTTGCCTGGGCAGGCTTAGATCTTCTAAGCGGTTTACCAGTAGTCGTGTGCGCTCGGACTCAGCTCTATGTGGAAGCATCATGCAGCCCATTTATTTCTTCAAGCCCTAATGGGCGGGGGTCGAAATAAATGATTGATTGCAGATATGAAAACATGCATAGAAAGTCTATATTTTTGCGTCTGAAACGCCAAAGAATGGTGCTTTCTACATTGCCTAGCTGGGGGAACAAGGTCATCTGTTGGGATGCTGGCAGAACCATTTAGACCTTTGTATATGAGTATGAGCCTTCTGTCACTTCTCCTTTTCTTGAGAGGCTCCCATTTTAATTTTCCTAGAATTCCAGTCTTGCTCTCAGTTTCAAAGCAGTACTTTCTTGTTATAAATCTTGCAGTTCTATTCTGAACTTGTTCAATTTCTTCATTAAGGACCTATCCACTTGGGTCCCAGATGCATTTACCATATTCCAAGATAGGGTTATATGCTGTCTCCTTCACAGCTTGAGGGCACTGATGAAGATTTCGCCTCAGGAAACCTAGTGTTCTATTCGCCTTAGTACACAAGTTGCTAATGACTGTATTCCATCTCAAATCATGTGTGGTATCTAATGGCATTCGCATTTTCGAGGACAGTTCTCTCTAAGGTGTATGACGCCTCAATTTTATTTGTTCCCTTCCTAGTTATCTGCATAATTAACGGGCTGAAATCTCATGCCCCATTTTCGTGCCCAACATCCTAATCTATCTATATTCTTCTGAAGTTTCATTGAGTCCTCTGTATCTCCAATTTCCCGATAGCAATGTCAATGAGTCAATGTATGTGGAAATATCATTAAAACGGGCCTCCGTGGCCTAGTGGTTAAGAGCGCTGACTCTTGATCATTAGGTCTTTCACCGTTGTAGTTCGAGCCTCGCTCGGGTCATATGTGAGACGCCAAGTTCTGCAACGGAAGGTCAGGTTGTTTTTCTCCGGGTACTCCGGTTTTCGCCCACCTCTGATTAACGATTGTATTGATATGAGTGAAATAATCTTGAAAGGGCCGTAAAACCAAAACAAAAAAACACATCATTAATGTACTCGGAGAATAGTAGCGGACCAAGAAAAGTCACCTGTGGGGTCCCAGATAAAACTGGCGCCCACACTGAAGATTCACCGTTATCAACAACACGCAAAGGAAGGAATCTATCCATTTGAGAGTCTCCCCCCTAATTCCAAAACAAATAATTTGGAGTTAAGTAGTTCATGAGGTGGGGTGTCAAAAGCATTCTCGAAGTCCAGAATAAATGTGTTGACGAGCCCTACTTTGTTAAAGAGTTTTTCCCAATCATTAATAACCGTGCGCAACTGAGTTTCGCAACTATGCCTTTTCCTAAATGCATGTTGTCTGTCTGGCAAAAGTTTATGTTCATCCAAGTGGGCCATGATGTTTGAGCAGACTGTGTGTTCAAGCAATTTACATAGAACACAGGTCAGTGACCCCGGGGAAAAATTACGAACAAAAGCCCTGTCTCCTTTTTTTTATTTTTTTTGAAAAGTGAGCAAATGTTAGCTAGGAGCCATTCTTTGGGGATTTCACCCATATCGAGAGATTGTTGGAAAAGATGTGCAAAAACTTGACCTAACTCATTTGCTAGTTCCTTCAGGACTGTAGGATGAAGCTCATCAGGTCCTAAAGCTTTAGACGGGTTCAAGCCTTTAAGTAACTTGATCCGATGTCACAACAATATTTTCTATGAAAGGGGCCGATCTTCCAGTCAATGGAACCTCGTTGAACTCAGTTTTATTATACGCATCACTGAATTGACCAACTAATTCCTCTGCTTTTTCCGATTCAGCAACCCCGATCCCTCCTCTTTTATTAAGGGATGGGATACCTTGCCTATCTTTCTTCTTGCTATTGATTCATCTGTAGAAGTCTCTTGGATTTGCCTTTACATCACCTACCAATTTATTAACATACAGATCATGCTGAATTTTGATGTCATTTTTAATTATCGTCTCATGTCTTCAAATTTTGCCCGGAGTTTACCACTTCCCAACTTCCCAACTTAGCATCAATCTTTTTTCTTCTCCGAATCTTTCTTCTTATTTCAGGTGTGATCCAAGGAATTGAAGATACAGACCTGTTAGTTTTGCAGGGGATATGATTTTCGGACGAAGCTTAAATGAAAGACTTTATAAATCAAAGTTCTTCTGGACACAACGAGCGTCTGAATGACCATTAAAGTATTTCTCTTTTGCAAATTTTAGCGCATCCTTCCTCATAGTTTCATAGTCACCCTTTTGATATAAGTACACATTTCTAATAATTAAGACGGAGGAACAATATCTGTAACATTTACCTGTATTGGCCAGTTACGTGTATATACTGCAGCATTGGCATACCAGGGTCCAGTTGTTCAAAGCATCGTTAGCTTTACGAGCTCGTTAGTGGTCATATTGTTAACTTTTCTAGCAAGTACAATATCTAAAATTTTGGTATTTTTTTTCAGCAAAAATATTAGCATATTTGCCATAATAAATGATCGAAGTTTTTAACAATACATTAACTAACGATGTCGTTAGTTTTGAACAACTGGCCCCAGATCCATGTGTTGTTGTCGATGCGGACACAAATACAGATAAGCCCGCGAAGAACGTTGTCTCGCATTTGTAACGCGTGAGATAGGCACTCGCATGTAACGCGGTTCGATTGCGAATCCTGTGTTAGCCAATCAATTTTCTTAACGAAAAATGCGATACTGCGCATAAATCGCGATTGTAGATCAACCAATCAAACCTGCGTGTCGAAAACGCAGCAGCTGCGTATTCAGAGACTCCCCCGCGTTTAAAAAGCAACCAATCAACATTGTATTATGTATGTATGATTTGAGGTTTAACGCCCCTGTCAACACTGTAAAGGTCATTTTGGAGACGTTGCTTCCATTTGTGTAGGACTTTTACCCGACATTGAGATGAAATGACATTTCAGTCCCTGTCGCCCAACGAAACCGATAGAGTTTATAAACATGGACGGTCCGACTCACATCGCTTTGCCTGGACAGGCTTAGACATCTAAGCGGTTGCGTGGGTCAGTTTCAGCTCTGAGTGGAAGCATCAAGCAGCCCATCTATTTCTTCAAGCCCCGATGGGCAGGGGGTGAACTTGGTATACAATATTTTTTTTAATTCTTCTCTGTGTCGAATATGGATGAGGCCAAGAAGGGTATACTCTGATTAGTAACGCAAGTGATTCTGGGTCATCAATTAACCATCACAAGCAAAAATGTGTCTTCCAGTTTGTCTGATTTTGTTGTTGTTGTTGTTGTTGTTTTTTTTTTTTTGTTTGTTTGTTGTTGTTTTTTTTGTTGTTGTTTTATTCAGACATACTGGTAAGCCGCTTAATACATTCAAGTCTGCCCAGGCATGGTGGTGCGAGTCGGACCGTCCAAGCATATACATTACAAAAACACGCCTATACTAATACATTGTAAATTTTACTGCCGAAAAGTGAAAATTTTAAGCTGAAAAATTGTGATATTTTTCTTATTTCTGCTCAAAATATAGACTGTGGGTACAAATTAGAACCACCTCATCGAGGCGGTTCTAATGAGTACCCTCAATCTATATTTTAGAGCAGAAATAGGAAAAATAAGGTTTACCCCTGTAAACCCTAGTTTTACTATATAAATTGGAGTTCAAGGGGTTCAAAAGTGTATAGGCGTGTTTTCGTGATGAACCCTGTTTGTTTCATTCGGCGGCAGAGCTTGAGATGTCATTTCATCTCAGTGTCGGATAAAAGTTCCACAGAATTGGCTGAAATGTCTTCGAAATGACCTATATAGTGTTGACGAGGGCGTTAAACAGCAAATCAAACAAATAAACAAAGCCACTTCTCTCCATATAAAATGTTCCCAAAGGAATCATTTACTTAATTTGCATGGTCTTTATATACAATGTAATCCTGATGTCCGAGTTGTCACCCATGAAATTAAAATGTCGGTATGCTAGATTGGGAAATAAAACAGTTATTTGACGACTTTTTGGACACTTATCATAACTATTACCCCTCCGTGTTGTTCGGCCTATGACTGTCATAACTATTACCCTCGGTGTTGTTCGGCCTCGGACTATCATAACTATTACCCCTCGGTGTTGTTCGGTCCTGGACTATCATAACTATTACCCCTCGGTGTTGTTCGGTCTCGGACTATCATAACTATTACCCCTCGGTGTTGTTCGGCCTCGGACAATAGTGCATCGGGTCGTCCATAACTACTCGGGGTAATAGTTTTTAATAGGCTCCAAACAGCCAGCAAATAACTATATACTATCACCTTTATTATAAATTCGACTATCACATGCGCGGAATCGGGTGCGCGTACAGTTCGGTCCTTCAGGGTAGCTGGAGAAAAAGAGTCTAAATTGTAATAAGTCGAGAAATTTTGGTACCAATATGTTTTTTTATTATTATTATGATTTAATTAAGAAAACGCTTATTAACACATGGGTTTTATTCACAAATAACGAAGTTATAGACGTTTGTGTTTCACCAGCTTACGTCGCTTATATAGAAAGTAGAAGTAAAACAAAGATCAGGAATCGATACAATTAACTTACTCCACCCACCAAAGACACCAAAGGGAAAGAAATACAAACATTAAGCGACCAGACCATAATGGAAACCTAAACAAAGGAAGGCCATAAGAACAGTTACTTTCCCACAAAATGGCCATATGGCCATTCAAAATTAAAAGACACAAGTGATACACACAGTAAGTAACAAACAACAACATAAATAAATCGCCACAGAAGAACCGCCTTGGAACGGTCAGTGGAAAGATTTCCACTGGGGGGCTTAAATTGATTTTACGTGGCCACAATCCTCGCCCTTACTTCCGTCGCGATTTAGACAAATAATTTGTTCAGTCCGCATGATGGCCTCCTAACTCATCAGTGCAACATCTCCGTGAACACAAAAAATCAAAGAACCACAGAGGTGAGAAAACGGTGAGGACTCGACAGCAAGAAACCACTGAAATGCTGGAGCAAAAGAAAACCAACAGTTAGACTCCAGAAAGCCGACGTTATCCGATAATTTAGAACGTCATGACGTCAAAAGTCGCGTGTGAGCTGTCCTGTATTATCCTTTACCTTAATTATTAGTTTTGTTCTGTATAATAAAATAAATATTACTTTCCTGAGAGGATGAGAGTGAAAAATGTCACCCTGAGAACTCGGCTGCGCCTCGGTTGATAGTCATATTCCTCAGGCTGCCAATTTTCACTATCACCCTCTTAGGAATGTAATATTTATGTGGGCCCCGTCAAGCGATTTTGGTACTTATCGCCTATGCGAGCAGCGAAGGTTCAGGCGAGCCTGCGCATCCGTGCAGTCTCGCCAGAACCTTCGCTGCTCACTCATACAAGCAGTGAATCAAGAGGAACCTTCAGACAGAAAGCCATATCCCTGGCCCCTCTGAATGGCTGGGCATGCGCAGTTAAAATTTGTCATTACGGAATGCTCGAAGACACAAATTCGCTTGGCGGGGCTCATGTAATGTTGACTGATTAGAGTAACACATGTTTCACTGTTAGGCGGCGTTGCATCTGATTGCGTCTTTCGACAATGACATCACGCGAACATTTGCTACGCACTCTTTACATATTCCGGCAAAATATCTTTTCTGATGCTAAAACAACTGTTAATGGTGCGCAATGTACAGTAAAATTCCTATATTAATACGCCTGAATTCGATTATGTATTTTATCGTTCGGAACAGTGTGGATTTACTAAACAGAAATCTTCATCCATACGAGGTAATTTGTACATAGAAAGGATAGCGTTAGCTTTGAGTCTCTCAGTCTCAGAAATGCTCCTGCGAGGGTCGTTCTTTAGAAGACCCTGACTTACAATCGAACCTCTTTGCGAATCTCTTTCAAAAGCAGCAACTGCCTGTTTAAGGTATCTACTATCAAGCTCCAATTTTGAAAACATCTTTGAGCACACGTCTAATGGATTTGAAGAAAGTTCCTCAAACTTGATTGGTATTATTGATTTATCACATGACAGAGCATCAGTGGCAATGAGTATAAAATTGGCCCACATATGCGTAAATATACCAATTGCATTTACTTTTAATGAAATTGATGGCGATTGTTCCGTTTGAAATATTAAGCATTTTATAAAATGATTCCTAATGCGGGGAACGACGGCTGAAAATCTTTCATTATCCGAACAAGAACGCAAAACTACAGTATACGGTATTGCAGTCATTAGTCCCAACCAAGATGACACAGTCCCTAGGCAATTTCTGTACGAGAACACGTGCTTAAAAGTTGGAAAAAGCCTTGACACATAACTCATCAGTGGTATCGCAGCTGGTGTGGCTTTAATGCACATCATCTTTATTCCAGTGTGTGGCTTGCAAAGTACTCGCACCGTGGAAAGAAGCAACTGTTCACATCCAGTGTCCGTAATACCATCCAGTTTTTGCATGTAGGCAATATTTTGTGGAGGTAACGGCTCAGACAGACACAGAGTCCCAGTTACACCTTCAAATACCTGGCATAAAAGTGTTGAACCGCATCTCCCCGTACTTGAGATCCAGATTATTGGAAACGTTGGATCACCTATGCTTGTAGCCAACTTGTGGAGTGTCTCTATCGACATTTTAATCACCTTGCTACTTCGGCTAAATTGGGCCATGTAAAAGAAAGGATTTTCGTCAGACTTGTAAATGTTTGCATGTTCTGGTGTCTCAACAAATATGGCTTCTTCTTTGGTCACACAATACAGAGATACGTTATCTTTAAGCACATATTCAGGAGCTACCGGTGCATAATGCAGACAAAGAAAATCAAGTGGAACAGCATCACTAAAAATTGAAAGCTTTCGTTTCCAAATTATGTGTCCAATTCTTGCGCTGTTTTCACGTAACTGTTTACCTCTGGCTACATTTTCTGTCAACTTGTGAAGAGCTCTTACTAATTCCCACAACGAGTAATAGATTGCGAACACTAGAGTAGAGGTAAAGAATCTCACAAAGTCGATGAAAGTTCCTAATTTGGAATACATCATGCATTTATTAGTGGAGTAGCAAATATGTACTGAAACAAAAATGAAAATAAAAATATTATTTTAACATGAACCGTAACGGGCGAAATTTGTACGTGTACGCCCAGAAAATGCGTACATGTAACACATGCCAAGTCATAAAATGGCATTCTCAATCTGCTTTAACGCTACGCATGCTGGGTATTTTTTCAGCGGGCGACATTTTGAAATAGTTTTTCTTATTTTTTCCCCAGAAAATAGGTTTTGACATTTCATGCAAATTGTTTCCTGGAGACAATTTGCATGGGATGTCGAATCCTGGTTTCTGGAAAAAATAAGAAATTATCAACAAATTGTCGTCTGCTAAATTAAAATTTTATGAAGCTTTTTGGTCAAATGATATCAATGCATCGCCCAGTGAAGACTCTGATCATGCCCAGGCTCATCTGAATCGTTGCTGGGCACGCATTTTAGAGGACAAATCTTTTTGATCAATTTTATTTCAGCTATACAACATATAAATGTACATAACCAGGCTGAACAAAGTACAGCAAACTAGATATGTAGCAGGACTTTGCTAGAATAGAGAAAGTCTCGTAAACCTGTTGTCTTTTTTCGGAATTCCGATCTATATCTGACCTCGTCTGATTCGCAAAGTCATAAATAAATACGTTCTTTGTAGATTATAGAATAAAGATACTAAAACAGTTGTTTTTTGAATACAAAAACATTACAAATAGAACGTGGACATATTTTATACTTGGCTTTATGTAGATTTGTCATAAGCGGTGTTGAAATCTTCAATACTGCTACAAGGGTAACATGCCCTCGAGTAACTAAAAATTTTCAAGGCGGGGGCATTTATCACGTTAACAAGTCTGTGTAATAGAAACCGCTCTAAACCCGACTTTATACAGAGAAAACTGGAATTTATAGCGACATACATAAATTTTTTCTAATTTCTGCTCTGAAACATAGGTTGTGGGTACTCGTTAGAACCGCCTCAATGAGGCGGTTCTTCCGAGCAACCACAACCTATGTTTGGAGTACAGTCCAACCTGTATTAAGCAAGCACCTATAGGATATTCAAAAAGTGCTTGCTTAAGACAGATGTTTGCTTAACAAAGGTGAATTTTAATGTTTTTTTTCTATTTTGGGAAGTGAATGCCTGCTTGGTTAAGACAGGTTGCTTGCTTAATAGAGGTGGCCACTAAGACAGGGTTTACTGTACATGTACAAATTAGAAAAATATTATACATTTTCATCAGAGAAATCACCATTTTGGAAATACAAGTCATGTGTGAAAGAATGCACTATGTCGCATGATCGAAATCATCACGTGAACTAGAAGCCTCCGTGGTGCAGTGGGTACGCTACTCGCCTTGTAAACCAGGGATCGCAGGATCGATCCCGGGCTTCTCCAGACTTTCGGATGAGTCTTTAAACCGAGGTCCCGTCTCCGTATGACCTTAGCTGTTGGTGGGACGTAAAACTAAAACTCACTCACTCATCACGTGAACTAGTCCGTGAAATAAACACCCCCTAAACCCAACTTTATACAGAGAAAACTGGGGTTTACGGGGGTATACATTACTTTTCTTATTTCTGCTCCAAGACCTACATTGAGGCGGTTCTAACGAGCACCCACAACATATGTTTGAAGTAAAAATAACAAAAATATAACAGATTTTCATCAGAAAAGTAGCTATTTTTGAGATGTGAAAAATGCAGTATGTAGCATGGGTGTGTTTTCGTAATGTGCATCTCTATTAAGGATTGTCTATTATTATTATTATTATTATTATTATCATCATCATCATCATTATCGAAGCCCCCGTGGTGTAGTGGTTACGCTACTCGCTTTGTAAACCAGGGATCGCAGGATCGATCCCGGGCTTCTCCAGACTTTCGGATGTGTCTTTAAACCGAGGTCCCGTCTCCGTATGACCTTAGCTGTGTTGGTGGGACGTAAAACTCAAACACTCCCTCCCTCCCTCCCTCATCATCATTATTATTAATCCGCCGCACCGAACATCACGAAAACACGCCTATATAATTTTGACCCCTTGAACCCCACTTCTATATAGTAAAACCGGGGTTTACAGATGAGGCGGTTCTAACGAGTACATGTACCCACAATCTATATTTTGACAAGAAATAAGAAATATAGCACCATTTTTCATCTCAAAATAACAGTTTTCTCGGCGGTAAAGTTTACAATATATTTGTATAGGCGTGTTTTCGTAATGGTAAAGCCGGTATTATAGGAAAGGCCTTCGTCTTTTCATCAGTCTGTCCGTCCGAAATACACCCTATGTCCACACCATATCTCCTGGCCCCTTTCATAGATTTTCATTTAAATTCGCTCAGTGAGCTGTTGTGCAGAACCTATAGTAAACAATGCATACTCAAGGTAGAGGTCACAATTGAAGGTCACGAATTTGAGCCTTGAATTTTGTGAACTTTAGTCAAATGTTAACCTAAATAAGATGATGTCCAGAATGTGTAACTCAGCCATGCCAACTCAAGGTCAAGGTCACAATTTAAGGTCAAGAGTCTGAGCCTCTAATTTCGTGTTCCTTTCGTATTTTCTTTTTACCCCTGGAAAGATTTTCATTGAACTATGGTCAAATGTTGGCCTAAGAGAGATGATGTGTAGACCCCATAACTCAACCATGCTGACTCAAGATGAATGTCACAAATTTTAGGCTTGGATTTCGTGCCCGCTCTATAGTTCTTTTACCTCTGAAAAGATTTTCAGTTAAACTTTAGTCAAATGTTGGCCTAAGAGTGGTAATGTTTAGAACCCGTAAACAACTATGCCGAGGCTAGGTCATAATTGAAGGTCACGAGTTTAAACCTTAAATTTCATGTCGGCTTAATATCTCCTTTATCCCTGGAAGGATTAAACTTGACACTTGATGGGAGGCATTGGAATGACATGGAGATTCAGATTTGCTAACTGGTTCAGTTCCGATATCCAAGATGGAAATTCTTCAAACGACATCTCCACCCGAACCAAAAGTTAGATCGAGTAGGCATAGAGGTGATATGGAGATTCAGGTTTGCTCAAATCGTTCCGCTCCAAAATCGAAGTTGGCCGCCATAGCGGCCATCTTAAATTCTTTAAAAAGACATCTCCCGAAACAAAGGTTGCATTGTGCTGAAACTCAATGGGCATGGAGATTCAGCTGAAACTTAATGGGAGGCCTCGGGGCATCATGGAGTTTCGGATTTGCTAAAATCGTTCCGCTTGGATACGAAATTCTTCAAACGACATCTCCTCCAAAAACAGAGGGCTGAGCTGAAACTTTATGGGAGGCATCGAGGTAACATGGAGATTCAGATTTGCTAAAAGGGTTCTTTTCCTTGGTGGCCATCTTAAAATTCTTCAAATGACATCTCCTGAACCAATGGTTGAATCGAGATGAAACATAATGGTAGATATCGGGGCAACATGGGGATTCAGACTTGCTGCAACCGTTCCGTTGTTCCGATATTCAAGATGGCTACCATGGCGGCCATCGTGAGATTCTTCAAACGGCATTTCCTCACGAACCAAAGGTCAGATCGAATCGAAACTTGGGAGGCATCGAGGTGAAATGGAGACTTAGATTCGCTAAAGTCGTTGCGTTCCAATATCCAAAATGAATCTCTAAATTCTTTAAACGACATCTCCCCCCGAACCAAACGCCGGATCTAGCTGAAACTTGACGGGAGGCATTCGGGCGACATGGAGATTCAGATTCATTCCGACATCAATTGTGGCCGCCATTGATATTCTTCAAACGACATCTCCTCCTAAACCAAAGCCGGGACAGAAATGAAACTTGGAGGGAGACATCGGGGTGACATGGAAATTCAGAATTGCTAAAATCGTTCTTTAATCAGGAAAGGATAATTTCTTAATTTGCTCTAAAGCATAGATTGTGGACATTTGTTGGAACCGCCTCAGTGAGGCAGTTCGATCTACAATTATTATTGACGGTAGCAGAAATTTTTGTCATTAAACAAAATATCATCTCTAGAACCACGAAAGAATACCGTGTTTCAGATGGGTGTGTTATCATTACAAAAACAAACACGCCTTTTCAAATATATTGAAAGTTTTACCACCGAAAAGAAAATGTTTCTAAAAAATATATATATATATCATTACGAAAACACGCCTATATAAATTTGACCCCACTTTTATACAGAAAAACTGGGATTTGCAGGGGTAAACATTATTTTTCTTATTTCTGCTCAAAAATTTAGATTTTTGTACTCGTTAGAGTCGCCCCTATGCAGTGGTTCTCTGGAGTTCAAAAATCTATATCTTGAGAAGAAATAACAAAAATATCACAAATTTTCAACTAAAAATTTCGTTTTTAGGCAATAAAATTTACATTGTATTTGTATAGGCGTGTTTTCGTAATTTTTTCATATTTATGCTCAAAATAAAGATTGTGGGAACTCATTAGAACCGCCTCGACGAGGCGGTTCTAATGAGTACCCAAAATCTATATTTTAGAGCAGAAACAAGAAAAATAAGGTTAACCCCTGTAAACCCCAGTTTTGCTATATAAAAGTGGGGTTAAAGTCAAAATAATATAGGCGTATTATATGATACAGGTACATACCTTTCGACCTTAATCAAACTTTAATCTAAGATTAATGCTCTAGCAAGCAAACGTGACTTGCATATATACATGTACCTTTAAACATGAACCCTGAAGACCACTGTCCCGCTGTCCTTCTAATGAATAAAATCAAAGCACTGACAGCTCTCATTACAAAAACACGCCTTTACAAATACATTGCAAATTTTCTCGCCGAAAAAAAAATATGAAAATTTTAAGATGAACAATTTCGATATTTTTTGTATTTTTGCTCAAAATATAGATTATGGGTGCACGTTAGAACCGCCTCATCGAGGCGGTTCTAACGAGTACCAACAATCTATATTTTAGAGCAGAAATAAGAAAAAATGTAAGGTTTACCCCCCATAAACCCCGTTTTAATATCTAAAGGGGAACATAGATATATGAAAGTAGGCGTGTTTTCGTGATGGGTGGGTCATTTGTCTCTAGTATAGGCTAGAGAAAATGTCCTGAACGAGGACCCATACTGTTTCGTGTAACCCATATATTCCTGTACTGCAAGCAAACAGTCTAGATTCTTTGGCGTCTGAGCTGGGTCTTCAATGTTTGTCAAATTGCCAAACATTAGGATCATTTATAGTTTATCAACGACCTTTGAGAGTTCAACGTTTAAGCGTGATAAGACTATTCCATGTTTTAGGGGAAGCAGGTTTCGGATTTCTTTTTTCACAGGAATTTAAAATTATAAACAAGTTTTTTTTTTTATATTGCCATTATGTAGAAGTCATGGCCAAGTCGTTAACACGATGCAGTACGATCCTCACTAAAACTATATCGCCCAATATAAAATCCCAACTGAAGGCGATTTACCTAAAACGCGGACTAGTTCAAAATTAAAAGTGCAGTCACGTCTCACTGCGTTTTGAAAGTCTATAGTTATAAAATCAATAAAGAATTAAACTCTACCGTTATAATTCCGAATTATAACTTTAAACTTTCCATACTACACTGTAGATTACGTGATTTGTTTTATAATCATCTTCGTGACAATGCACTGTGTGATTGTCAACATGAGATTGAAGATGCAGAACATTTTATCTTTAGATGTAACAGATATGTGCACGTAAGAGTAAATTTGTTTCTTAGACTGCGGTTTGTGACGTTTCTTCTCTTTCAGCCAATCAGAAGTCGTTTCTGCTGCTGACTATATTGTGAAGAGACCTTCTTAATGATTAAGAAAGGTTCTTATCCATTAAGAAGAATTCTTAACACATTAATCAGCCCAGATGCTCCTGAGTGACTGAAAAGCAATAAAACTTCACCCTGTACCTGACAGAGAAATCAAGCAAGGTGGTTTTAATGTCCAGTGAATTATCTATGGTCTTCCTTTTTTCTGGAATATCAAAACGAAATTAGCAGAAATTGACCAACTGACAGTTCAAAAGAAGTAGGAGAATCAATACAAAGCATGCATAGCCAAAGTCTCACAATAAATGAAAAAAAAAAAACAAAAAAAAAAACAGGTTTACTTCTTTAACCCTTTTGTACCAAATGGAATCAACCACCTTATATATAGCACAGGTTCATTTTAGAATTAAGGTTGTCAGGTTGTGTTTTCTTCAAAGTTTGCAAATTGGCTGAACTTTTTGCAAAAAGTGTAGGCCCTGATCAGAGGCCGTGTTCTGTGGCGTCTGGACTGGGCCTGCACTTTTTGCCAATTAGCCGTTCAGGGGTTTCCAGTACAAAAAGGGTACATTTCCAAGGGAGGCTACCGTTTGTCGGAGCAGCAACGCTTTTTTTTTCTTGTTTTAACAAAAATCTTATCATACAAAACAAATATTCCAGACCAGAGCTTGTGAGTGAGACTAAGTCAAAAATTCAAAATAAATCAAATTTCATACCTGACAACAACCATCCGATTGATGAACAACCTATACTCGTAAACCCCTGTTTTACTATTCTTCACAGGAACAGAAAAAGTGTTGCTGATGATAGACCTATTTCAAACTCTTGAAATCCAGACCGTGTCTCCCATCTGACATTTTTTCTTCAAGTTCAAATTAAAACAAAATGAAAATAAAAAGACACCTTCTTATGGTAACTTCTCAGTGAAGAGCAACTAAGTGAATGGATGAGAGTACAATAAAGTTTTGAGCATAATTAATGTAATCTCAAGAGATCATCAGTGGACATAATTCAAGAAAATTGACAGCAGTCTAAGCCGGTTAGAAGTCATGAAGAGATTTCTTCACAAGTAAGAATCTGCGAAACACTCCAGTTTCATCCTCTTAGTGACTCTGATGCACTAAATGGGAGAATAAACTTGCCTACATAGGAAAATGCAGTTTTGTATGAAGACATACACACATATATAAAAGACACAAGACGATTTAATAATAATTAAGTTTCTGATGTATAATGGTTTCTGTCATCTGTTTCAGATCAGAAAAGCCATCATTAAGCGATTTTGGTACTTATCGCCTATGCGAGCAGCGAAGGTTCAGGCGAGCCTGCGCATCCGCGCAGTCTCGCCAGAACCTTCGCTGCTCGCTCATACAAGCAGTGAATCAAGAGGAACCTTCAGACAGAAAGCCTTATCCCTGGTCCCTCTGAATGGCTGGGCGCAGTTAAAATTTGTCATGACGGAATGCTCGAAGACACAAATTCGCTTTGCGGGGCTCATTTGACTATTACCGGCCCCGATAGCTCAGTTGGTAGAGTGTCCGCTCCAGGGAACAGGAGGTCACGGGTTCGATCCCGGGCCGCGACATACCAAAGTCGTTAAAAATGGTACTAGCTGCTCCTCGCTTGGCACTCAGATTTACGGGGTAGAGCTAGGACTGGTCGACCCAGTCTCAGGATAATGTGACTGGGTGTGGTATCATGTAATGTGTCTGGGACATGATACTTCAGTGAGGCAGCACTATAAAAGTGAGCATTGAGCTCCCTGTCGCAACCAGACACCGTCGTGATATAACTGAAAAATTGTTGAAAGCGACGTTAAACCCGAATTCACACACACACACACACACACACACACACACACACACACACACACACACACACACACACACACACACACACACACACACACTCATTTGACTATTAGCAGTATGATCCCCTGGCTTGATGGGTCCTTGGGAACTGGCAGAGGTTGAACAAATTTTGTATTTATTTATTTATTTATTATACCGGAAAAGCGGGTATATTGTTTTCGTGCCGAAGTTGAGTGAGCGTCAGTCCGTCCGTCTGTTTGTCCGTCCGTCCGGCCGTCCGTCTGTCTGCCGTCCGTCACGTTTCTTGTAAATCGATCTCCTCTGCAACCACTGAAGTTACACTTTTGAAACTTGGCATGTGGATAGTACATGGTATCTAGATGACAGTGGACTACTTTTTGTGACCTTGACCCCAACATGGCCCCAAGGTCAAAGGTCAAAAGTATGATTTTGCCATATCTCCTAAACTATTCGAGTTACACTTCTGAAACTTTGCTTATTGGATGCCCCTTGGAATATAGAATAAATTGGGCTACTTTTGGGATGACCTTGACCTTACCATGACACAAAATCAAGGTCAAAAAGTGTGATTTTTGCCATACCTTCTAAACTGTTGGAGCTACACTTCTGAAACTTTGCTTATTGGATGGCCCTTGGAATATAGAATAAATTGGACTACTTTTGGTGTGACCTTGACCTCAACCTGACCCTAAGGTCAAAAAGTTTGACTTTGCCATATCTTCTAAACTATAGGAGTTACAATTCTGATACTTTGCTTATCAGTTAGAAAGTGTTTTGCAACTTTTTTTGTTAACTACATGTAGTTTTGGCTAGCTCATACATAGTCATTAGTGTTAATCATAGAAAAAGCGGGTATTAGCGATGGTTTACCATCGACTGTGCAATCTAGTTTATTTATTTATTTGACATAACTTATAATGGCATAGTGTAAATATTTGCTGGCATGATGGTTGTAATAGGGAAGGGCTGTAACTAATGGTGGTAGAACTTGTACCCCTACCCCATTGTTTGTTGTGTTATATTATGTGCAGAGGCAATAACATATGCTTATACTATACTGCCAAACCCAACATCTAATTCCATCTGATTCCAGTCCAGATTATAAAAATCTTATATGGGTGTGAGGGATGGATTGAAAAATCCGTCCCGAGGGACACTGTCCGGCATCACGAGGCTTGCCGAGTGATGCCGGACAGTGATCCCGAGGGACGGATTTTTCTATCCACCCCTCACACCCATATTGTATTCTTTTTCTTGCATACCTTCCATTTCTATTGCAAATTTTTAATGCTACTGTCACGTCGGTTACGGACGTCCGCCATTTTGTGATGACACAACAGGAATGTTTAGTTACGTCACGCATGACGACGCCGCGCAAGAGGTTGTAATAAACCAGTGCATTTATCAAACACGCGATTATATTCGATTTGGGATCAGAACACCAGGGTCAGATCATAAATTTCTATCCCAGGGTAAAATCACGGATTTCCTTGTCTGGTATGCAAGAATCTATAGATCAACCTCTACCGCATCACTCTGGCCTCATAGACGAATAACGCGGCTTTTTTTATGCGAGTAGACGAGTTGATTGATAATTATGTATTGATAGAATGGGGGCGTAAACGTTCTGAAATCGGAAGGTCTGGAGTTCAACTCCTGGGTGTTTTACCTCTACATGTGTATTTTATTATCATTTTTAATATATTTTTGGAAAGATCTGTTGCCATTTTTGGATAGGTCTATTGTCAGTTTTTACGTTTAAATTAAGAAATGAAATTTATTTTTCTGCAGTTCATGGAACTATGAACGCAGAGGGTAGCGTGCAAAGCAACTACGGGGTTCATGTAAACTTTGCAAGCGACCCACTGTCGTTCATACTTTCATGAAAATCAGAAAAAAAACAAGTTTATTTTTTATACTTACATTATTTGCCCCTCATCACTGGGCAAACTGTTAAAGCTGAAAAACATTAACCCGCTGTTTTTCTACAAAGAGCGGAGCAGCGTTGACGTCATCAACGCCCGTAGAGAACAATGGTTTAGAATGACGTCATTTAATTAACGTTACTGAAAATCATGTGATTCGATGCGTTCATGGAAGTATAACGCAATTGTTTTCTACAGGGTTACAAATATTGGCTATTGCCAGTTAACTAGCAATAGCAGTTTTGTGTTCACCACGAAACCACGCATATACACTGAATACATTGTAAACTTAACAGCCGAAAAAAAATGAATGTTTCCAGGTGAATATTGTGATATTTTTCTTATTTCTCCTCAAAATATATATTGTGTATACTCGTTAGAACCGCCCCATCGAGGCCGCGGTTCTAACGAGTGCCGACGTTTGACGCATTGACCGCTGACCGTTCCAAGGCGGTTCTTCTGTCGCGGTTTATTTTTGTTATGGTTTGTCTTGGGTGTTTTTTTATTTTTATTTATTTTTTTTTTTTTTTTTTTTTTTTTTTTTTTTTTTGTCGCTTATATTGTTTCATTTTGGATAGCCTATTGGCGATTTTGTGGGAAAGTAACTGCCCTTTTGGATTTCCGCTATTGATGTTTCCATTAGGGTATGTTGTTTCATGTTTGTGTTTCTTTCCCTTTGGTGTCTCTGATGTGAGCTGGGGGTTAATTGTATCGATTCCCGATCATTGCCTCCACTTCTGTTTTGTTCGTTTGTTTTAATTGAGGTTTTAGGTCTCCGTAATCTCTTGTAATGTCATTTTGGATACGTTGCTCCCAAATTTGGCCAACATTGAAATGAAACGAGATCTCGAGCCCTACTACCCAAATAAACCAATAGGGTTTATATGCAGGGACGGACCGACTCGAACAACTTCGTCTGGGTAGGCTAAAGCCTTCTAAGGGTGTACCAGTACTCATGAGCGGTTGGATTCAACTCTGCGTGGAAGCACCATGCAGCCCACCACGCGGTCTTTTTCTCCTAGCCGCGATGGGCGTGGTTGTTTGTTTGTGTGTTTGTTTGATTTGAGGTTTAACTTCCCCATCCACATTGTACATGTATATGTCATTTTGGAGACGTTGCTTCCAATTTTGTGGGACTTTTACCCGACATTGAGATGAAATGAAATGAAACCAATAGGGTTTATAAGCATGGGCGGTCCGACTCGCACCGCTTTGCCGGGGCAGGCTTAGAACCTCCAAGCGGTTTAGCAGTACTCGTGTGATGTTGGTTTCAGCTCTGCGTTGAAGCATCATGCAACCCATCTGTCTCTTCAAGTCCCGATGGGCGGGGTCCGAGTAAATTCTTTAACAGCACCATATTGGAGAAGAAATACTGTCGTTATAACGAGAGTCCTCTGTAGCAGACAAGATAATTGATGCTCGTATTGCCTCACAGGGCACGCATTACGAAACACACCTATGCAAATACATTGTAAATTTTACCACGTAAAAATCGAAACTTTTAGACGAAGAATTGTGATATTTTTCTATTTCTGCTCAAAATATATATTTTGGGCACTTGTACGAGTACCCACAGTCTATATTTTAGAGCAGAAATAAGAAGAAATAAGGTTTATCCCAGGAAACCAAAGCATCGTCGCATCAAAGTCGTCGCGTTTATTTTTTGTTTGTTTGTTTTTTTCAACGCCGATGCAACATAATGCATGGACGTTGCTATGACCTTTACAGTGTTGACGAGGACGTGAAACCATTAATCAAACAACCAGAATAAAGAATCTGTCGTTACAAAGAATCACAATTAGGAGTATGACAGGTAATAAAAGGCCTTCTAACATTCTTACGCTTAGAAACAAAGGTTATAGACATTTGTTTAAGGTAACCGGGCGCTATAAGCACATAAGGACATGTCCTGGATTACTTTCACACTTTCTAAAAGGTTTTCGCATGGAGCCGATGCATCACACTCGCCTCGAACATGGTGCAATAAAAACGAAAGTGGTCTGTAAGTTACAGAAATTTCGATAGGCAGCCCGAAAAACAGTAGGCTGCAAATCGCGGCTATGGAATGTGGTCAGTTTCAACCTGCAAATCTTGTTCCATAGCCAGTACCCGTCAGAATATCTGACCGGGGTGGTCTTTGAAAAGGCAGGAGTTCTGGAAAAAGGCAGGCCTACCCTGGCATCTATCCGCGTTGGCTCATCTGGCTGTTGCTGGCGTCACTGGTAAGCTGTTCAAACGGTCCTTTTTATGGCCGCACTTTAATGCGTTTTGGCCTGCACAATGCAGTGGAGGCCCGGCATCAACGACAAGGCGAGCGTTGCGCTATTTCTGCACGGGGTCAATTTTGTCTTAGAATAGTATAGCATTACACATCTGATAGATTTAATGAAATATTGGTGACCTGAATATGTCATATATCCAGCAATTAGTTAAAAATAATTGGAAGAATCAGACAGAATCGGATAGTTTAGCAGAATAAAATAGATTAGCCTTGTAATATGGTAAGGTGAGGATTCAAGAAAGTCACTAGTCGCATCTTTTTACATTTTGTCATTTAGTTTCATTAGAGAGACATCACGATAACAAGTCCGTGAAACGAAGACCCCCTAAACCCAACTTTATATAGATAAAAGTGGGGTTTCTGCCCCCGCCCATAAGGGCTTGAAGAAATATATGGGCTGCACGATGCTTCCACGCAGAGCTGAATCCGGCCCGCACACTAGTACTGGTAAACCGCTTAGAGGATCTAAGCCTATCCAGGAACCGCGGTGCGAGGCGGACCGTCCATGCTAATAAACCCTATTGGTTTCATTGGGCGACAGGGCTTGAGATGTCATTTCATCTCATTGTCAGGTAAAAGTCCCACAAAATTGGAAGCAACGCTCCAAAATGACCTTTACAGTGTTGACGGGGACGTTAAACCTCAAATCAAACAAAAATCAAACAAAACAAAAGTGGGGTTTACGGGGGTATACATTATATGCCTCATTTTCGCTCAAAATCATAGATTGTGGGTACTCGTTAGAACCGCCTCATTGAGGCGGTTCTAACGAGCACCCTCAATCTATGTTGAAAGCAGAAATAATAAAGATATTACATTTTTTACCTAATATTTATCATTTTCTGACACCATGTTGAACGCCATTATTTCATACGGACATGTTTTCCTAATGGATATGTGTGTTTTAAATTTTTTGTTCTTGTGTGCGTGTGTGTGGGGGGGGGGGGGGGGGAGGGTAACTTTTTGTTCTTTTATGTGTGTGTCTTGTCGTTTTTTTTTTTGTTGTTTGTTTGTTTTTGTATTGTTTTTTTTTTTTTTTTTTTTGTTTATTGGGGCAGGGGTTCGGCCCTTTTAAGATTATTTTACTCATATCGAGCCGATCGTTAATCAGAGGTGGGCGAAAATCGGAATACCCGTAGAAAACCACCTGTCCTTCCGTTGCAGAACTTGGCGCCCTACATGTGACACGAGCCAGGCTCGAACCCACCGCGGTGAGAGGCCTAGTGAATAAAAGTCAGCGTTCTTATCCGCTAGGCCACAGAGGCCCGTTCAGTAGTAGTAGAAGTAGTAGTAGTATTAGCGATGATGTTTTGTCTTTGCGTTGCGTCCGTGACTTTTTTTAAGAATTCAAAACATTCTGTAAAATTTTAATGTAATTAATAAAGACTGACTGACAAAGATACGTGCCATGGTAACGTGCGTTTTCCAGGGAACCGAATGATATGTAAAAGAAAATGTCACCGACTCCCGATACAATTCATGCCATCCCTTAAGGTTTCTCAAATTTCTAATACGCCAAAAGCGAATAAGCCAGCACATGGCTTAACCAACATTAGCGTCTGTGCGACCAGCAAAGACCCTGACCAGACTGCGCTTTGCTGGCCTTTGTCAGCCCATAAGCTATCCCATGAATGAGCGAAAACGTTTGTAATAGCGCAGGCTGCTTTGAGCCCCCCCGCCCCCCCCCCCCCCCCCACCCCCCCCCCCCCCCCCCCCCCGCCCGTTGATAGCACATATTTTACTGGAGATTTTTTCCCTGCACAGAATCAAACCATATAAATCAGTTGGCTGTAGGAAGACAGGTTTTGCTTTAACCTTAATGTTACACCAAGTCATCGCCCTCTGGAACAATTCTTAAAAAAGTCAATAACCAAAGCTGATATTTAAAGCATTCATTTAAGTGGGCTTAATAAAGTCAGATATTAAACTGGTTGGAGCAAATTTATGAGCATTAGTGCTGGTCACGCAGACATCTGCAGTGCAATCGATATTGTATATGTATAACTTAAGTTGATTGACAGTCTACTTTTTTTTTTTTTTTTTTTTTGGAAAGAGAAAATATGTTCTAGGCTTGACATACCATTCATTTCATATCAAAATCTCAAAATAGAAGCGAAGGCAATTATCAGAAATCGATACAATTAACCCACAGCTCCCATCAGAGACACCAAAGGAGAAATTAAAACTCACAGTTTAAAGCCTTAAACGACACATATTTTGTAATAAGAGCTCTCGAAAGCAGGTAAATAACTGTGTTCGATGTCGGTCAGTAAAGGGTTGTATAGTCACAGAGAAGCGAGCTTACCCTTTTAACCCCGTAGACCGGTGCAGACGCTGAGGTAGAAATACACTGTATCTATGCAAACCTTGCAGATCCTGATAAGACAGCACGTAGCTAGCACGTCTCGCCAGAACCTACATTAACACTGTTTGCCATCATGTCAATGAACTACTCAGAAATCCCTTTCTTTTAGAATATATTTAAGGCGAGAAGAGTCGTGTTCAGAAACTCAGGGATGAAAGAGTAAATTCTCAAACCAGTTGCATAAACGCGTAGAATAATAGTCCCAGAGTATTGTTTTGTTTTCAGAATTAGTCTTTCTGTGCCAATTTATATTATATCCGTATAAAGTCTCGAAATATGAAATATTTTGAAAGACGTTCCAAGCCTGCAAAATTAATTTTCAAGAGTTCATTTGGACTATTTTATGCAGCGAACGAACAGCGGAAGTGGAACAACGCGGTCCAGTACCGGAAGTAGAAATGTAATGACATAAAAATCAACTTTCAAAAAGCACAAACATGAAATAACTAGACCCTAATGGAAACATCAATGGCGGAAAGCCAAATGGACAGCTACTTTTCCACAAAATGGCCAATTGGCTATCCAACAAAATAATATAAGCGAAACACGCACTCAAATGTGTGTGTGTGGGGGGGGGTGGGCTTAAATCGACTTTACGTGGCCACAATCCTCGCCCTTACTTCCGTCGCGATTAAGACAAATGGTAAAATCGTCTGCATCTAATTTTGCGTCACCCTTTGAATGTTGTGGCATTGTCTGAGTCACTCAAGAAATTTGAAATGCGTGTTTGTATTTTACGTACATATGTGAGATCGTTTGTTTTGAATAGGTATGTTTGCATATCTGAAAATGTCGTCTGCGCATGTCGTCTGCTGACCTTTTTAAAAATATTTCTGCATACTGACAAACAGTGCTAGATGAGCAGTCTGAACTGGATCCACACTGTTTGAAAAATGACTTTTAAAGTAACCGGCAGACGACAAAACAGGCGACAATTGTCGAGGGTTAAATAAATACATGTACTTTTCTGAAAATTTTGCAAGAGCCTATCGTATTTTTTTTTCAGGTAAAATACACGCGTATTAGATATTTTACTTGCTAGAACAGATAACATTTGATTATTGAGATATCCGGAAAAAAATTGCTTCCAAAAATAAAATATATATAGCCGGTATTTTTCTTTAAAACAATATAAATGAATGCATTATATGCTAATGCGAACAATTATGATGACAGGTAAACGAGATTTGAGAGGGATTCCCTAACTAGGTTTCGAACACTAGTTAGATCTATTTTTAGTTCGTGACAAAAATAGAATCCCCATATATGACGTTATGCGACGTTCATTTTTGCCTTGTTTGCTTAGGCCAAGCCTGAATCGGAAAAAATATGACGCTGAATACCATGCCATAAGTATCTACACTCAGAGACGATACTGTCGCCATGTATGTGTAAAGTGACAGATTTATTTTTAGAACAGAAATTCCGAACACATGTTCAGAGCGAAGGGTAAACAAGAATGAAAACGACCATTTTCACAAAGTTCTGAAGCTGTATTTGGCTCCAAAAGTGTACACATGACAAAGGAGTATGCATTGAAGATAAAAACCAGAAAAGAAATGAGACCCGGTAGCTCAAAAATGCACCTTTCAGGGGAATGGGAACACTTGGCAGATTTTTTCGGCATTTTTCAAAGGGAGACAACTCAGTTTCGGGACTTCCCGTTCACTTTTCTACAGGATCAGTCCCACCGAAAAGGGGGTCTACTCTTAAAGGAAAGAATTTGCTCCTGATGAGCAAATTCTTTCCTTTAAGAGTTGACCCCTATTGTCTCCCCTGAAGGTGTTCCCTTTCCCCTTAAAACGTATGCTTTGAACAACTGCTTCTTGGTATCCATGAGGGAGAGAAATCAAAGTTCTGACAGTACTGATGGGTTAATTGTCTGCATGATCATTTCGATAACACATCCGTGTGATCACATCCGTGTGATATAGTGCATTTTTCATACCTCGAAAAAAAAAAGTATTTTTATGATTAAAATATGCGATATTCTTATTTATACTCAAAACATAGGTTTTGGGTGCTCGTTAGAACCGCCTCATTGAGTAGCAACAACCTATGTCTTGGAGCAGACATAAGGAAAATAATGTTTACCCCCGTAAACCCTAGTCTTCTCTATATAAAGCCTGCCCAGGAAAAATGATGCGAGTCAGACCGTCCATGCACATAAACCCTATTCGTTTCATTGGGGGTCAGGGGTTGTGATGTCATTTCATCTCGATGTCAGGTAAAAGTCCCACAGAATTGGAAACAACGTCCCCAAAATGACATAAATATTGTTTACGGGGACATTAAGCAACCAATCAAACAATTATTATGAATATTATTATGATTATTATTATTATTATTATTATCATTATTATTAGTATGTTGTTGTTGTTCGGACCAGCGGACGAAATACACTCAATTAGGCTTGTGCGACCGGCGAAGACGCGGATCAGTCTGCGCATCCGGGGATTCTGATCATTTACTGCGCTGATCGAATGTTCTTTTTATTGCCTACGGATTTTCTCTGGCTGTTTTCCGTTTTTCTCCAGTCGTCTACCAATTGTAGAGGGATGCAGAGAAGACACATAAACCTATTGAGAGATTGCAGATGACGTCACACACCTACAGTTATCTTTCTTACTGGAGACACCCAGGCTCCATTCCAACAGAATTTTAATGTACTTTCCTTGTAAATAACTTTCTTGTCCCATGGAAAATTATGACTAAACCTTGATTATTTTATTTTTATGATCTTTAACCTATTTAGTACCGGAAACCCCAAACAAACAGTGCAGGCCCAGATCAGACGCCGCAGAACGCGGCGTCTGATCATGGCCTCCACTGTTTGCTAAAAGTTCAGTGATTTTCCAAATAAATTTTGAAGAAAACGCAACCTGACACCCCTAAATTTTGAAATGGACTCCTGCTATATATAAGGAGGAAGATCCGATTTGGTACAAAAAGGGTTAAGAACGCACACAGACACATATTAAAGCCTTCATGCTCAGTATTTTTATCACTATGGGATAATCGGTCAAAAATGAATAAATTTGTACAAAAAAAACTGTCTGGTGTCTTTGTTTGTTTGTTTGATTTGAGGTTTAACGTCCCCGTCAACACTGTAAAGGTCATTTTGGAGACGTTGCTTCCAATTTTGTGGGACTTTTACCCGACATTGAGATGAAATGACCTCTCAAGCCCTGTCGCCCAATGAAACCAATAGGGTTTATTAGCATGGACGGTCCGCCTCGCACCGCGGTTCCTGTACAGGCTTAGATCCTCTAAGCGGTTTACCAGTACTAGTGTGCGGGCCGGTTTCAGCTCTGCGTGGAAGCATCATGCAGCCAATATATTTCTTCCAGCCCCTATGGGCGGGGGCGTAAAAAGACAAACGTACATACGCACTTGTAGTTTTCTGTAGTAAATAAAAAAAAAAAACTCATGACAATTGCAGAATGCGCTAATGTCACTGTTTCTTCCCTAACAATCCGATTTCATGCTTAGAGAATTCCCCAGGAATCTAAATCGATCACACCATTATACAGGAATGCAAAAAAAAAACAGCTTGTTGTACGCATTTCTTTGTACCTTAAGCTGATATTGAGCTGCTAAAATGAGTCCTAATTCCATTAGAAATGTCACCTTGTTTACTTACGGAGGACGAGATCTTGTCATCCTTTTCCTTTTTACACGCTTAATCATGTGACCCAGTGCCCAGAAAATGACATGTTTTGTGCGTGATACAGAAAAACAAAAGCTGACATAACAAAACCATTACTACTGGAAAAAACAAAATATCAAAACACTGACACGCATCACGAAAACGTCTATATAATTCTAACCCATTTGAACCCCACTTTTGTATGGTAAAACTGGGGTTTACATGGGGCAAACCTTATTGTTCTTATTTCTGCTGTATAATATAGATTGTGGGTACTCGTTAGAACCGCCTCGTTGAGGCGGTTCTAACGTGTACCCACAATCCATATTTTGAACAGAAATTAGAAAAATAGCACAAATTTTCATCTTAAAATTCCGTTTATTTTTGGGTGATTAAATTTACAATTTATTTGTATATGCGTGTTTTCGTAACAAGGCTCGATTGTGTCTGTGTTGGTTGGTACATGTAAATTTGCACTGAGCCTGGCCCTATACCTTTAAATTCTTGTACGTTGAGAAAAAACATGGTACATGTTGACCCTGATCATTTGTCGCGTTCTATGTCCCATTAACGAATCCTAGGCATAAAGGTGAACCCAAAAGTAAACTGGAAATAAAGACAGCAAAAAGCGAGGGTTATCAGTTTTATAATTGACATCATAGTAGCTCACAACAGGGTAGGTAGGATAAGGAGGGGTAGAAAACGAGCGAAAGATAAGAATTTCTATCAGCTGTGCAGATGTCGGATATTATTATCTGGTATACAAGAATAATTATGTGATATCTTTTCCTCTGAGAGTAAGCTGGGGAAAAATTCCTACAGCGTGAGGTTGAATACGACGATACATGAAAAGGCTGGAAGTTTCTAGTTACAATTAACATTTTTGTGGCCCCGTCCATCCGTTTGAGAAATAGATACTGATGCATGTTGCTTCCACATAGAGCTGAAACAGACCGCACATAAGTACTGAGAAACCGTTAGAAGATCTAAGCAGGCCCATGCAAACTGGTGCGGATTCATGCATATAAACACGTTTGGTTTCATTGGACATCAGGGCTTGGGTGCCATTTCATATCAGTGCCGGGTTAAAGTCCCGCAAAACTGGAATGAAACTGGATCTCCTAAAAGATCTAAATAAAATAGTGTTGACGGGGACGTTAAACCTCAAATCAAATAATCAAAACTAATAACATTTTATTCTGATCAATATATATACAATATATAATATATAAACACTAGTATCAAGTTTTATACTTCCCATAAGGTGTGCAATAAAAAAAAAAAACACCAGCCAGCACATGATAAAAAGGGCAATTATCCGCGGCTTATCCGATCAACAAAGACTCAGGCTCAGGCTCGCCTGAGCCTTTGTTGATCGCAAACATGTAGAGAAGACTTTGAGGTTGTTTCGTGTGCAAAAATTCAAGCGTCTAGCTGCACATGCTCATCTGCACGCGCAGTCTCCTTTGTTGATCGCAACCATGTAGAGATGACATGGAGATAGTTTCGTGTGCAAAAACTCAAGCGTCTAGCTGCGCATGCTCATCTGCACGCGCTGTCTCCTTTGTTGATCGCAAACATGCAGAGATGACCTTGAGGTAGTTTCGTGTGCAAATACTCAAGCGTCTAGCTGTGCATGCTCATCTGCACGTGCAGTCTCCTTTGTTGATCGCAAACATGTAGAGAAGAACATGAGGTAGTTTCGTGTGCAAAAACTCAAGCGTCTAGCTGCGCATGCTCATCTGCTCATCTGCACGCGCAGTCTCCTTTGTTGAGCGCAAACATGTAGAGAAGACCTTTAGGTAGTTTTTTGTGCAAAAAGGGTCTAGCTGCGCATGCTCATCTGCACGCGAGTCTCCTTTGTTGATCGCAAACATGTAGAGAAGACCTTGAGGTAGTTTCGTATACAAAAACTCAAGCGTCTAGCTGCGCATGCTCTGCACGCGCAGTCATTTGTTGATCGCAAACATATAAAGAATTGAGATGATTTTGACATAAGCACACGCTTACTGTCAGATTCTGTTAGTTGCTGTTGTAATTGACTGTACATGCACATTATTCTTGACAAATAAATACTGTTTAAACCAAACATGTATGAGGACCTTGGGGTAGTTTCGTATGCAAAATAACTCAAACTTCTAGGTGCACTTGCGCATCTGAAGACTTCTAATGACACATTTATCCTTAAGTTGTCGGATCATTTCATGTTTTAGTCATACCCTTCTGGCGTTCCAACAAAAAGAAATTTTATTTCTCTCTTCTGACAAAATTATTAAAGCCGATAACTCTAAGCATTTTGCTTCTCGTTGCTTATACATGTAGATAATCATTCTGTCAAATGATAAGCCGAAAAACAGTAGTACACAAAACAGGTGTCGGTGTAAATTAAAGCTTTTGTGCAGGGTTTAAAAAACAGAGCGCAATGAAATTTAAAAAGAAAAAGCCGTAAGGTCCGTAAAGTGTTTTATTCATTTTTTTTTTATTATTTATTTTTATTTTTTTATTTTATTCATTTTTTTTTTTTTTTTTTTTTGTCAATGTTGAAGTGGTTATACAAAACAATCATGAGTCTAATGACGAGTTCCCTGAGTGTCATTATTCCACTCTGTACTCATACACAAAGACAATCGAATTACCAGTGCTGACGGTCACGGTTCACGTTAATGAGTTCGTGAAATGAACACCTCCTCAAATGCAACTTTATATGCTGAAAACTGGGATATACCTTATTTTTCTTATCTTTGCCCCAAGACAAGAGGCGGTTCTAACGGGCACTCTCCAAGACATAGGTTGCTGGTACTCGTTGGAACCGCCTCAATGAGGCGGTTCTAACGACCACCTACAACCTATGTTTTGAGTTTAAATAAGAATAATATCACAACGTTTCATCAGAAGATTTTTTAGCAATGAAAGATTGCACTATTTCGCACGGATGTGCAGTCGTTACGTGCCTGGAATGTATGGTTTTCGTATGTGCATTTATGACGTAACTTCTACTGGATACTACGTAATTACTGTGGACAAGTAATAGTACAAAAACGCATATTACGAGATAAAGTGAGTTTATTTAGACAATCTGAAACCATACAAGTTCCAATCAAGGTCACAGTCATTGCTACAAGACGATGTAAACGACGTCTGATGGACAGTTGGATGCAGGTGAAGCGAAAACTGGAGCATTCTGAAGGTTTCAGTTCGACCAGTATGCAAATATTAATGGGAAGCCTTCTAACAGCTTGTCTCGGGGCCGCCAACGCATGATATACGTACATCGTTTCTCTGACGAACTGCTCCTACTACTACTACATAGAGGATCTTACATGAGTATCGTGTATTATTGAATTGATTAAACGAGTTGAAGAAAAGGGATAAAATGCTCGGCTCTGCCGAGCATTTTATCCCTTTTCTCAACGAATGCAAGATTCTATTTATCATATGATATTTGATGCGCATTTTATTCATGACTGTTTACAAAAATGTCAATATTCAGCCGTTAGTAAACACGATGTCGTTAAGGACGTCGTACATGTAACGTTAGGGGACGTATCTAGCTTATTTGCATATTTAATCCACTAGTGGATTATCGAAAATATTACATAGAGGATATTTGATTGTTTCAGTGTAAGATCGAATTGTATTTCATCGAATGAACACCAAAACTGTTATTTTCACGAGTGGCGTAGCCACGAGTGAAAATAGCAGTTTTGGTGTTCATGAGTGAAATAAAATTTGATCTTGGACTGAAAAAATCAAATTTTCTGTTTCTTACATGCTTGAAAAGGCAATATTTAGCGTCTTTAATGGTGTCGCTCACATTCGGAGAAAATTATCTTTGTTCCTGTTCGTTTCGCGTCAATTTAGTGGTGTCCATCGTGTTAAGTGGGTATACTATTGGGTGTAAACTAAAAGTTTGCACCTGAGAAATGGCCTGGGATGGTATTATTATGAATGATTAATGAAATAATTGAGAGAGTAGTTTTGGCAAGTCTAACGTCAGTAACGTCCCCGTCACACATGAACGGGCTATGCGTCAATAAGAACACATTTCAGTATTGTTCAGTTATCTGACAAAAATAAAATTGAAATTAGAGTTAGATTTGGAGAAAAAAGTAGTCCCAAACAGTGAAAAATAAAAAAAATCGTATTTTCACTGTTTGAAACAGTGAAAATATCGATTTATATTTCACTGATAAATCTCTATCATTCATTGAAAAGCATGTAAGAAATGGCGTTATTACACTCTCAGACGCGACGTCATATGATAAATCAGTGTCAGCATAAGATTTTAGTTGTTGGCAAAGTTAATTTATTTATATATACATTATTTTAAGAGGGTAAAATACATTTAGCTTTAGCAGTATTCTGCCATGTGGCCCTCTCCAACACATAAAAAAACATAATACACAAACAACTCATGTGTACAAGAACAATATACCATATGAAAGCTTTGCCATCAAAGCCATTACGCAAACACCCCTATACAGATACATCGCCACCTTTATCGCCGAAAAAACTAGAGCTATCACTAAAGGTGATGAATACCCCCACAAAAACTGCCTTGATAGTACATCAGCGCCATTTTGCAATTTTTTCACTTGAAAGGGGCCATAACTATGTCGAAAATTGACGAATTGTAGTGGAAATCGAACTTGACCTGTATTTTATGATGTTACATCAGTGTACCAAAAATTATAAAAATCGGTGAAGCGGTTTTTGAGTTATCGTCTGGAAACCAAGTCAACAGACCGACCGACAGACAGACCGACCGACAGACCGACCGACCGACCGACAAGCTCACTCCTATATACCCCCCCAAATTTCATTTGTGGGGGTATAATGAAAAAAAATATGATGAAAAATTGTGATATTTTTCTTATTTCTGCTCAAAATATAGATTGTGGGTACTCGTTAGAACCGCCTCATCGAGGCGGTTCTAACGAGTACCACAATCTATATTTTAGAGCAGAAATAAGAAAAATAAGGTATACCCTCGGAAACCCCAGTTTTACTTTATAAAAGTGGGGTCCAAGGGGGTCAAAATTATATAGGTGTGTTTTCATGATGGCACAACAAGAACGCTTCCAGTCCCAGCCGAGCAAAGGGAGACGGGTGACATATTGGGCCAACATATAGTGGAACCGTTGCCAAACAGTATGCACCGACACCCGAGCCCAGCCGCAGACGCCCGACACAGCCCCAGTCAACTTAAACTTCAAATAACACCATTTAAAGAATTTAAAAAATTAGATAAGATTAAAATTAAAACTGGTATAGCAGTATAAAATTTTACATCACAGAATAGCTTTGTTTGTTTGTTTGATTTGAGGTTAAACATCCCCAACTGGGATGTTAAACACGGTATATGTCATTTTGGTGACCTTGCTTCCAATTTTGTGCCGGGGACTTGTACCCGACTTTGAGATGAAATGACATGTAAAGCCCTGTCGCCCAAGAAACCAATAGGGTTTATTAGCATGGACGATTCGCCTGGGCAGGCTTAGATCCTCTAAGTGGTTTACCAGTACTCGTGTGCGGTCGGTTACATCCATTACGCAAACACGCCTATACAAATACATTGCCACCTTTATCGCCGAAAAAATGAAAATTTTATGATGAAAAATTGTGATATTTTTCTAATTTCTGCTCCAAATATAGATTGTGAGTACCCACAATCTATATTTCAGAGCAGAAATAAGAAAAATAAGGTATACTCCCGGAAACCCCAGTTTTACTATATAAAAGTGGGGTTCAAAGGGATCAAAATTATATAGGCGTGTTTTCGTGATGTCTGCGTGGAAGCATCAAGCAGCCAATCTAGAATAGCTACATGTACATGTAGTTTATATCACTGACATTATTTTATATCACAGATGAAAAGATCAACGTCTCCGCGATGGGCAATGCATTCCACAATTTAGGTGTCGAACCTAAGGAGCCATCAAATAATGACGTCCAGCAACCAGCATCTAGCCCTGCCAAAAACTATTTATATTTTTCCACAGGCTCACATGTGCGAGCTTTTGAATGCACCCTTTGCTCAGGGTTTTTTTTTTATTATTTTATTATATTTATTTTTATTTATTTTTTTTTTTTCATTTTCTTATATGGTAAAGGACAACACAGCAGCGAAGCCGGGACGAGTATTGCAGACAGCTTATTCAAAGTGTTGTCTCCATTTTTTATTTCGGGTAAATATGGCTTGACATTTCATGTGAATCGCCCGCCTAGTGTCCAGCTCAGCACGAACACACGCCTATTTAGTTTTGACCGCCTTAAACCCTACTTTTATGTAGTAAAACTGGTCTTTTCAGGGGTATACAAAAACTGGGGTTCCCAGGGCTATACAGTTTTTTTAATTATTTTTGCTCTAAACATAGAGTGCGGGAACTCGTTAGAACCGCCTCAATGAGGCGGTCCTAACGAGTTCCCACAATTGAGGCGGTCCTAACGAGTTCCCACAATCTATGTTTTGAGCAGGAATGTTTTTATCTGAAAAAAATCTCATTTTGGTGATAAAATAATTCAATATATTTGAATAGGCATGTTTTCGCAATGTTGTTTTCTTAGAAAGATAATTAAAAGAAAAAAGTCAGATTGCCATTTCCTCCAGGGTTTTACGCTCGTATGTAGCAGTTGACGGATTAACTTTGGGTCGACTGCCAAATCAATCGATCCAAAAGAAAAGAATGCGTCTGTGTTATTTAATAGTTCCTGTGCGCCTGATTTAATACTTATTTCTCTTCTTCCAGTTATTAGATCATAAGGCGAACTAAGTTCGGAAAAGACAATAGGAAGATATTTGTAATTGGGTTAAATAAATAAATTGGAATAAGTACGTAAAGGAAAAAAAAAAATACGCTGAGAATACAGTATAATTGACTGCCTTACAGCAAGATTATTTGCCTAAATAGACTTTCGTGTCATACAGCACAAAATGCGTTATTATTGCCCTTATTATATACCGTATTACCTCTTTTGCACAAGTATGTAGTTACGCGCGTGCGTCATGTGAAATGGACCCCGTGCTAAACATGTAACTTCCGTTTCATATCACAGGTGCTTCTCTTAAAGGAAAGAATTTGCTCCCATCGGGAGCAAATTCTTTCATTTAAGAGTAGCCCCTATTTTAGCACATGTAAGTTGGGGACTATTTTTTCTTATGTTCCATGTCCAACTTGACAATATTGTTTTCCTTGTCATTATATTATATGGCGATTTAATGGCCATCATTATTACCCCGAGGACCAGTAAAAAAAAAATTCGAGAGAATGAGAATCGTCACGTAAACCAGTATGATGATGATAATAATAATAATAACAATCATCATAGGGATGAATTTAATTTTTGTGGATTTTATCGATGTTCAAACTCCGGCGAATCACTCACAAACTTAGCATGAAGCCTTTGGGCGAATCACTTACAAACTTAGCATGAAGCCTTTGGGCGAATCACTTACAAACTTAGCATGAAGCCTTTGGGCGAATCACTTACAAACTTAGCATGGAGCCTTTGGGCGAATCACTTAAAAACTTAGCATGAAGCCTTTGGGCGAATCACTTACAAACTTAGCATGAAGCCTTTGGGCGACCTTCACTCACAAACTTAGCATGAAGCCTTTGGGCGAATCACTCACAAACTTAGCATGAAGCCTTTGGGCGAATCACTCACAAACTTAGCATGAAGCCTTTGGGCGAATCACTCACAAACTTAGCATGAAGCCTTTGGGCGAATCACTTACAAACTTAGCATGAAGCCTTTGGGCGAATCACTTACAAACTTAGCATGAAGCCTTTGGGCGAATCACTCACAAACTTAGCATGGAGCCTTTGGGCGAATCACTTACAAACTTAGCATGAAGCCTTTGGGCGAATCACTTACAAACTTAGCATGGAGCCTTTGGGCGAATCACTCACAAACTTAGCATGGAGCCTTTGGGCGAATCACTTACAAACTTAGCATGAAGCCTTTGGGCGAATCACTTACAAACTTAGCATGGAGCCTTTGGGCGAATCACTCACAAACTTAGCATGAAGCCTTTGGGCGAATCACTCACAAACTTAGCCTGAAGCCCGTTGGGCGAATCACTCACAAACTTAGCATGAAGCCTTTGGGCGAATCACTCACAAACTTAGCATGATGCCTTTGGGCGAATCACTTACAAACTTAGCATGAAGCCTGAAGGCTTCATGCTAAGTTTGTGAGTGATTCGCCAGAGTGTACACGTCGATAAAATCCACAAAAATGATAATTCATTCCTCATTTACTCGCCTTGTAAACCAGGGATCGCAGGATCGATCCCGGGCTTCTCCAGACTTTCGGATGAGTCTTTAAACCGAGGTCCCGTCTCCGTATGACCTTAGTTGTTGGTGGGACGTAAAACTAAAACTCACTCACTCACTCATTCCTCATTATTCCTATTCTCTATCATTTTATACATTTCGAGCGATTTGATTGGTTGAAATAAAAGTTTTATACATCGATAAATTCCATGAGCAAGAATCTCAGAGCTTTTTCACACAGCGACTTGTAGTAATATATCGTGACGTCAAAGAGCACGTCTAGAACCCACGCGTTACGTCATTGTTTATAAACCACGGCAACAACTTGGGTTGCTTTCAAAGGTTGCAGCTGCTAATTGAATAACCATTCCGCCGTGGCCGTGGGTGAGTTCATTCTCACGCTTTCGAAATAATTCCTAAAAAATATACCATTTCGGTGACATTTTTAATATTTCGATGACAGCTGGAATTATAATGATTTGTTAGCATTACGAAACACGCCTATCCAAATACATTGCCATTTTTTGGCCAAAAATTAGAAATTTTAAGATGAAAATTTGTGATATTTTTCTTATTTCTGCTCAAAACATAGATTGCGGGGACTCGATAGAACCGCCTCGACGAGGCGGTTCTATCGAGTACCCCAAATCTATGTTTTTGAGCAGAAATAAGGCGGTTCTGTCGAGTACCCCAAATCTATGTTTTTGAGCAGAAATAAGAAAAATATTGTATACCCCCTACAACCCCAGTTTTACTATATAAAAGTGGGGTATAAGGGGGTCAAAATTTTATAGGTGTGTTTTCGTGATGGTAGTGGGGTTTTACGTCCCCGTCAATACCATTTAAGTAATTTTGGAGACTTTGCACCCGATGTTGGGGGACTTTTACCAGACATTGAGATACCATGACATCCATAGCCTTACCGCGCAAAGAAACTGCTGTGAGGGTTTTAGGGACCTTGCTGTAAAATAGATTAAGGTCTGCCCACGGTCATCATTTATATAACTTTCGGAGGGCTCAAGTCCCTTTTGCTTTCTGTCATGTTTCAATGTAATCTGACTTAGAGTTCTACAGAAGAAGACTTTAAGGGAGTTTTATCATGTATGGACATGGCCAACATTTTGGCCATGTAACCTGTAAAACTTACATGTAAAATAAAAGTGAAGGCAATGATCAGGAATCGATACAAGTAACCACACCTCCCATCCGAGCTAACAAAAGGAAAGGCACACAAACATTAAATAACTAGACCCTAATGGAAACATCAATAGCGTACTTTCCCGCAAAATGGCCAATTGGCTATCAAAAAAAAATATTTTAGCGATGCACACACTCAAATACAAACCATAGCAAAAAATAAACCGTATTGAAACAATGAGAAAGGAATTCGACTTGGGTGCTTAAATCGGTTTTACATTTCGAGCGATTTGATTTTACGCGTCCGCAATCCTCGCCCTTACTTCCGTCATAATTTGTTCAGTCCGCATGAAGGCTTCCTAACTCTTCATTGCAACACAAAAATCAAACAACTCAGAGATGAAACAACGGTGAGGACTCGACAGCAAGAAACCACTGAAATGCTGGGGCAAAAGGAAAACCAACAGTTAGACTCCGATGGGCCCAACCAGAGACAGAGCATCAGGCACCGACCAACATTACATAAGTAAAATAGAAGTAGAGGCAATGATCAGAAATCGATACAATTAACCCACAGCTCCCATCAAAGACATCAAAGGGAAAGAAACACAAACATGAAGCAACAGACCCCAACGGAAACGCCAGCAGCGGAAAGTCAAGAGGACAGTTTCTCTCCCACAAAATGGCCAAAAGGTTATCCAAAATAAAATAATATAAGCGACGCAAACACCCAAAGACAAACCATAACAAACATAACCGCGACAGAAGAACCGCCTTGGAACGGTCAGTGGAAACGAATTCCACTGGGTGGGGGATTGGGGGTGGGGCTTAAATCGATTTTACGTGGCCACAATCCTCGCCCTCACTTCCGTCGCGATTTAGACAAATAATTTGTTCAGTCCGCATGAAGGCCTCCCAGCTCATCAGTGCAACATCTCCGTGAACACAAATAATCAAATAACCACAGAGATGTAACATCGGTGAGGACTCGATTTTACGTGCCCACAATCCTCGCCATTACTTCCGTCGCGATTTAGACAAATAATTTGTTCAGTCCGCATGAAGGCCTCCTAAGCCTTTACGCTGGAACCGTTATATAATCTGAGGCCTGGCCCACCGGCGTAGAGGGGCCGTGATTGGGCAGACTGTCGTATATATTTATGTTGAACCCAAGAATAATTTTGCGAAATGGAGTACTGATATCATTGAAAGTATATATTTTTCTGAATTTATACACTAAGTCACCATAAAATTCGGGCTCCGACATACCTTGTTGCAGAAGAGATTTAAGTACAACACTAAATTTTGAAATGAAATATGAACCAGTTGACCCTGCTGTCTGTGAAGAGAAGATGTTTGTAATTTTGATGGTCATTCAATCCTTATGACCTTAAAGCCAAGGTCGTTGGATGTCCTTGACCACTGACGTTCATAGAGGTTCATATTAGCCCAATTTTCTTTCCATAAACTATAATTGTTTTGACAAAAACATTAATTTACAACTTTCCTATTCAAAGGCCTTATGGAACAAATTTGACCTTTGCTAATTACCCGTTTTGGGGTTTTCCAGTACAAAATAGGGTAAGCCACACCTCCTATCGTAAGTAAAGCAAACAATCGTGATTAAGTTAACTACCATACATGCAGTCTGTCGTATAATAAAACCTATTAGCTTTTCATAAACTACAATTGTATTGGATAAAAGCACTTTTTACCTTTTTCCCATTCAACCGCCTTAGGACCAAATCTAAACTTGTTGTAAAAACAGGTCAAGATCATCAGTTATATAACATTTATATGGCTCAAGTCCGTTTGTCTGCCAAGTTTCAAGATCATCTGACATATGGTTCTGAAGAAGATTTTTAAAGTTTTTTTTTACCTTATACGGGCATGGCGGCCATCTTGGTCATGTGACCAGGACCAGTTTTATATCCATCTCAGTCTTCTTATACTGAGTCGGTCATATTTGGCAATTGCCTCAGTTGAATGGTGGCTAAATTTAGAATTTAGGTAAAAAAGTCACTGGATGCGTCCTTAAAACTATTTACAATCTGCATAACAGAGGTATCCTTAAACGCATACCTCTGAGTCTCAATCTTGCACTGTAAGGGCTTTGAACTCTTCTGCGGACTTGGCATTCACCGCAGAGGAAGGAAGACTATTCTATTGAGGAATAGTCCAAGGAAAGAAGAGGTTCTTCAGTGCATCGTTATAGGACTGGTACCTACGATATTGTGAGTTGTTTTGTTTGGGTTGACGCTGTTACAGGGGCCAAGTACCTATCTTTATTAATAGACACTGTATCAGAGTGTATCTTATAGAAGAATGTTAAAGAGGACTGCTCACAACTGGCCTTCAGGGACGTCTAGCTCATTAAGCATGTCACCGACACTACTTCTATTTCGCCATCGCTGGCAGGTCCATCGAGCAGCCGTCCTCTACACCTTCTCCACCTGCTAAATCTGAGTTTTAACATAGGGATGCCAAATGGGTGATGCATATGCAAGTTGAGGGCGAACCAAAGTCTTATATGCAACATCTTTTGTCTGCCTAGGTGCGAAGGCCAAATTACGTCTAAGGAATCCTTAAGTCCTAGTTGCTTTAGATGTAACCTCAGAGATATGACCCCAATCAAGATCGTCAGTGATGGTGATACCAAGATATTTGGCGGATTGAACATGCACCGAAATTTGCTGGTGAAGTGTATAGTCAAACTTAATCTGTTTGTTAATTTGGGTGTCATTTGGCCGCATTGAAATTCATCTGCCAATCGGCCTCCCACGGTGCAAGTTGATCCAAGTCATCTTGTAAAATAAGACAGTCGGAAGGAGAATATGTGTTCCTATGTAGGATACAATCATCAGCAAACAAACGGACCGATGACCTGATATTATCGGGGAGATCATTGATGAAATCCAAGAAGAGGACCGGTCCAAGGACCGAACCTTGGGGACGCCAGATAAAACACGGACTGGATCAGACGCTTGGCCATCAAGTACAACTTGTTGTAAGCACCCAGAGAGCCATGAGCTAATCACCCTATGTGTGGATCTTCTTATCCCATAGTACTCCAATTTATACAATAACTTTCTGTGAGGTACCTTGTCAAAGGCCTTAGCGAAGTACATGATGATCAAGTCAGTCTGTTTGTGGCCACGGTTAATGGTCCCATCCAGATTGTTCACAATGTCATGGCAAAATTGAACTAGTTTCGTTTCACAAGACCTTTGACCCCGGAAACCATGTTCACAGTCAGCAAGAATGCTCCCAAAGGCTAGGTGCTTGTTGATATTGCTTACTAATAAATGCTCCAGGGTTTTGCAACAGATGCATGTTAGCGACACTGGTCTATAATTTGCTGCATCATAGTTTTCACCTTTCTTATAATAGACTGGGGTAATATTTGCCTGTCGCCAGTCATCTGGTACAGTGTCCTGGGCAAGTGATTCATTGAACATAAAGGGCAGCACAGGAGAAATTTCAGGACTACATTGGGCCCAGATGCCTTATGTATCTTGAGCTTACCCAACAGTTTAGCGACCCCCTTGGGGTCAACTGTTATGTCCCCAATAGTAGGAAACGAACTATTGCCTTTGGATGGTAGCTCATCATCAGTTGCACGCGTAAATGCCGATTAACACTTTTATTGCATATGTTAGCCTTATCGCGCGAGTCTGTTTTTAGAATTCCATTTTCCCTTAGCGAAGTAATCCCAAACGCATCCTTTGTTCAGGGACTCAAGTTACGAATGCCCAAAACTTTTTTTTAGGTTTACCATTCTTTTGGAGACTATCGGATTCTGTATTGTCATTTTCAAAGGTAAAGATGCTGGAAACATGCTTCCAATATGCATCTCTTATAACCTTTTGCACATGTGCTCTGAACCGTTTGTAATGGTTCTTAACGTCAGGGCTGCTATACTTACGAGCAAGAAAATACATTCGAGTGCATCTTCTCATGAGATGGTTGATCGATCGTGTTATCGATCCAGGGTGCACTATGTTTTGTTTTGGTCAATTTCGTTGATAAAGACCTTTCCATTGCCGCGGTTAATTCGGAATTAAAACGGACCCTTAAATCGCGCGCGATAACGTAAATCATCGCGTTAACATGCCCATTTAACGAATATCCCGGTGAGCCCCCACCCCACCCCTCCTTTTAAAGGGAAAATCTGGGATGGGTATATACATTGAAATTCCGCTATTAAGATCACCTAAAATTACGACTAATTCTGCTTTAAAAAGCTTATTTTGAAGGCTACACTTAATCTTTCTTTGTTTTCTGCCAAAGTGTCCTCTAGTCAGGGACCACCCTTGAGACTGTTCAAAAGTGGTTTTAAAGACCACTTTTGAACAGTCCCAAAGGTGGTCTTAATTCATGAATTTTACTGTATATTATTTTTGGTAAAGATATATATTATTTTCCTTATTTTGCTCAAAAGCATATACTGTAGGCGCTCGTTCGAAGACGTACAATCTATGCCTATAGAAAAACCTAAGGGAAATATCAAACGAATTCATTTCTAAATTTACATGTTTCACATCGAAGACGACATTGAAGAACGTGCTTTTTTGTTGTTGTTGTTGTTGTTTTCAACCGTTGAATCGCATTTTGGTTTACGTACCCTAACTTATTGCGGAAAATATTTAAAGGAGACAATCACTCAAGATTAGTTTTACGGCCCTTTCAAGATTATTTCCCTTATATCGAGCCGATCGTTAATCAGAGGAGGGCGAAAACCGGAGTACCTAGAGAAAAACGAACTGACCTTCCGTTGCATAACTCGGCGTCTCACATGTTACAGCGATGACGATGATGGTGATGATGATGATGATGATGATGATGATGATGATGATGATGATGAACACAATTTATTTCAAACACTATTGGTCACTTGCAGCTGGCGTGAGGGGTGATGGTCAGTTTCGTTTCAAATCTGTGTAATTCTACGTTTGGTTTCTGGTATTAAAAGGTTCACAATTTGTTCAGTTAATCATGAACAAGGTAAACCTTTATGCATCACGAAAACACGCCTATAAAACTCATGTAAATTTTACACCCGAAAGAAATTGTAATATATTCCTTATTTCTGTTCAAAATATAGATTGTGGGTACTCGTTAGAACCGCCTCATCGAGGCGGTTCTAACGAGTACCCACAATCTATATTTTAGAGTGAAAATACGAAAAACAAGGTTTTCCTCTGTAAAAGTGGGGTTCAAGGGGGTCAAAATTATATAAGCTTGTTTTCGTGATGTGTACCATATCCCGCCCTCTTCAATTATCCCGCCACTTACTTAATTGCTATCTTACTTACTTACTATCCCGCCACTTACTTAATTGCTAGGACCGGAGACAATCCTAGCGCGTTATAGCAAACCACTTACTTTCTATCCCGCCACTTACTTAATTGCTATGACCGGAGACAATCCTAGCGCGTTATAGCAAACCACTTACTTAAATGCTCTGCATGCTTGTTACTGTTTTCACTGACAATATTTGGAAATAGTTTTCTTTTTATTTTCCCAGAAAACAGGATTTGACATGTCACGCACTGAAATTGCCTGTTTTCTTTGAAAAATGAGAAAAATTTAAACAATTAGTCGTCTGCTGAATCTCGGACTCATCAATACTGAGATGAGTCCGAGGCTGAATTATTTTGTTTGTTTGATTTGAGGTTTAACGTCCCCGTCAACACTGTAAAGGTCATTTTGGAGACGTTGCTTCCAATTTTGTGGGACTTTTACCCGACATTGAGATGAAATGACTTCTCAAGCCCTGTCGCCCAATGAAACCAATAGGGTTTATTAGCATGGACGGTCCGCCTTGTACCGCGGTTCCTGGACAGGCTTAGATCCTCTAAGCGGTTTACCAGTACTAGTGTGCGGGCCGGATTCAGCTCTGCGTGGAAGCATCATGCAGCCCATATATTTCTTCAAGCCCCTATGGGCGGGGGCTCCCGAGGCTGAATTAACCAAGAATGTGGTAAAGGTTAACTATCTTTCACACTCCCGCTTTCCTCAGGAATTTAAATTACATTAGGTGTTGTCTGAAGGGACTGGTGTATACCGAAATCACTCTTCTGTTTTAATTTGATTTTATACCATCGGTTCTTATTTCAAATGGTTTGCTGATTCGATTTAGTTGGTTTAATTCGGTTTAAAAGATGAGCAGGCATTTCACTTACTACATTAAGGTCTTTTACATTATCCGCCCCCGCCCATCGGGGCTTGGAGAAATAGTTTGGGCTGCACGATACTTCCACGCAGAGCTGATAGCGACCGCACATGAGTACTGGTAATCCGCTTAGAACGTCTAAGCCTGCCCAGGAAAAGTTGCTGCGAGTCGGCCCGTCCATGCTTTTAAACCCTATTGGTTTCATTGGGCGGCAGGGATTGAGATGTCATTTTATCACAATGTCGGGTAAAAGTCTCACAAAATTGGAAGCAACGTCTCCAAAATGACCTAAATAGTGTTGACGGGGACGTTAAACCTCAAACCAAACAAACAAATCTTTTGCATTACTAAAACACACTTTCTGTGTTGTATTCCTTGCTTCCAAAGGAATTCCTTTTTATAGGATACAGTAAAATTCCTATATTATGACCACCTTTGGAACTGTTCAAAAGTGGTCTTAAAGACCACTTTTAAGACCACTTTTGAACAGTCCAAAAGGTGGTCTCTGACCAAACGACGCTATATGCATAAAACAAAACAAAAGAATACATGTTACTGCAACCTACAAAATAAGCTTTTTAAAGCAGAATTTGTCTTAATTTTAGGTTGTCTTAATAGAGGATTTTTATGGGATATTTGCACGATAAAGGCGATCCACCTGAAAGAGGCACCCGCTTATTGTGGAACCCAGGCTTTGATGGGAATACAGATAAAATATAAAAAAATCATTTCCTTGCATATCCCAACCCTCTTTTCAATTACGAAAACACGCCTATACAAATACATTGTAAACTTAACCACCGAAAAAAAAAAACACTTTAAGATGAAAAATTATGAATCTGAAGGAATAAATAACATTCTCATCGACTTTGAGTGTGTTAGTCAGCTCTAGTGACGTGATTTATTTAGTGATATATTACAGCTTGTCGGTCAGTTGTAAGTAGATGAAGTAGTAGTTTTTTGCAAACATTTTAAAATATTTTTGCATACAGGTTTTGCTGAATCAGACCAACCCAAGAATAACTGCAACAGAGCGCTACGCGCTCGTGATTTGATCTACATTACAACTGACCTCCAAGCATTGATAAATCATTCAATAAAGAGAGCTGATCTATTTCTTAAATTTAGACATTTTTGCATCAGCATATTGCATTTTTTCTCAATTTCAACCTGTTTCATTCAGGTGTGTGTGTGGGTGGGTGGTGGGTGGGTGGGGGGGGGGGGGGATGGGGGGGGGGGGGGGTAATAAATTGACAACAAAGTTAATAAACTGACAACAAAGTAAGATAAAAATATCCAATAATCTTTCCAAGATCAATTATTAATATATAACTAACATTGTTTGACCATCTGCAGCAATGTTAATAGCTTTATATACTTTAAACATGAACAAAATTAATGGAAAAAAAAAACATTTATTACACCAATAATCTTATAAATGAAAGTTTGTTTCACTTCAAATGAAAGAGTTTGATTCACATCACATTAAGGAAGCAAGCATATCTGCAATAATGAAGATATGATCCTTGTTATTGTCATTTAAATTATATCTTAGTGTGTGTTTTTTTTTTCAGTCATTTTTATTGGGGGTGGGATAACTTATTCTGAATTACTTCAACCAGATGCATGGTAACAGGGGGAAATTTCATACCTATTTCGTATATCTATTATGATTAAATAATATATGTGAAAATAAGAAAAATCTAAAGACGAATGCGTTTTTTTTTTTAATATGAAATATAGAGAAAATTGCATATTAAAATAGCAAAAAAATGCAATAAAGGCCCTATTAAAATAAGTGTTTTGACAAAAATCTGTGAAAGAGTTTGTCTTTCATAGCTAATTACGCAAACACGACATTATTCTGCATTGTGTTTTCTTTAAACAAACAGGGAAATATTGTTTTGCACACGCGCCAATGAACGGGATAATTCTTGAAACATTCGATAATTTCGAAAAAAGTACCCCTCTATAAGGCTAAAAAGGTAGAAAAGAAGCATAGTATGCCTATATTTTTATACCGGCAAACGAAAGCAGAGACTTTAATCTACAAACTATAAGCAAATAAAAAAAGTCTTAAGACAAATGAATCACCCTCCTCAAGAGAGATATGTTGTGGCAATCTTGAGACAAGATATTTTTATTTGGACACTACATTAAGAGAAGCGCTGTTTGTTTAGACCATATATTGTTTCAGACGGGCATAAGCAAAGGTGCATGTGTGACCTGCAAAGACCCAGATCAGACCACGCATTCTGATAAGAGTCTTTCCAAGTCGTTTGAGTGATATGTGCATATCAAGAGACATCCAGTTCCCTCTGACGCAGGTCAAAAAGTATGACTTTGCCATATTTTTACTTACATCTAGTTTTTGGATAGCTTATACATAGTCTTTAGTGTTATTTATAGAAAAAACCGGTATTTGAGATGGTATGCTGTTTGCCTGTATGCAAAAATATTTTAAAATGTTTGCAAAAAATTCAACAGACGACATAAGCAGACGACATTTTCAGATGTAGTTTTTCTCGGCGTCTTGAGGGCTAGTTCTTAAATTATCTCTTTATCAGTATTTTGTCTTCAACCCTTTTTGTACCAAATGTAATCTTCCTCCTTATAAATAGCAAGAGTGCATTTCAAAATTTAGGACTGTCAGGTTGTGTTTTCTTCCAAATTTATTTGGGAAATGGCTTAACTTTTTGCAAACAGTCTAGGCCCTGATCAGACGCCGCGTTCTGTCCTGCACTGTTTGCCAAGGTACTCCTTTAGGGGTTTCTGGTACTAAACGGGTTAAGAGCAGGGCCATTTTGGAAGGGGATTGGGTTGTAGGAGGGGGGCAGGAAGGCTAATATTACAATACACTGTCAGTGCCTCGGACACCCATGGATAGTCCTTTATAATAACGCCAGATATCATTTCTTTTATTTTCTCATGAGGCGATTCTAATGAGTGCACACAGCACACCCTTATTCGATCCCTTAACTCATTTTTTACCGGAAACCCAAAAAACAGGTACCATGGCAAACAGTTTAGGCGGCAGAACGCGGCGTCTGATCAGGCCCTACACTGTTTGCAAAAAGTTAAGCTATTTTCCAAGCTCAAACTACCCGTGTGTCGAAAAAAATCCATGATCTCAATGGTGTTCAAGCCGTTCATTACGATCAAACATACGAGCGACATAGTGCTTTTTTCACATTTCCAAAATTGCTACTTTTCTATTTATTTATACTGCAATCATAGGTTGTGGGTGCTCGTTAGAACCGCACCAAGACAACCTATCTATGTCTTGGTGCAAAAATAAGAAAAAAATAATGTTTACGCCCTTAAACGCCAGCTTTATGTACAATATAAAGTTCATCTCACGGTTTTGTTTGATTTGAGGTTAACGTCCCCGTCAACACTGTAAAAGTCATTTTGGAGACGTTGCTTCCAATTTTGTGGGACTTTTACCCGACATTGAGATGAAAAGACATCTCAAGACCTGTCGCCTAATGAAACCAATAGGGTTTATTTGCATGCTTCGCACCACGGTTCCTGGACAGGTTTAGATCCTCTAAGCGGTTTACCAGTACTAGTGTGCGGGCCAGATTCGGTTCTGCGTGGAAGCATCATGCAGCCCATATATTTCTTCAAGCCCCTATGGACGGGGGCCGTCATCTCACGGACTTGTCAACGTGATGTGATTCCTGGTGTATGAATGTCATTTGACGTGTCACCAGTAACAATTCTGATGTCTGTACTTTTAAATGTGAGAAAATCAACTACATGCATATCCACTTATTTTAAATTATGTCCTTTCTGTAAGAAATACAATTGAACCTGTATTAAGCAGCGCCTCGAGGAGTGCTTAAACCGCATTGCATGCTGGGCATTTTCTTTTTCTGCAGACATTTTGAAATAATTTTCTTTTCCCAGTAAACAGGAACTGACATTTCATGCAAATAGGAGAAAAATTGTATTTTTAAATATTTCTACGAATTGACTCAGTACACAATTTGCAAGAAGTGTCAGATAAACATTTCGAAATTGTCATCTGCTGGAATTACCCAGCAGACAGAGTGTTAAGCACGCACCTCCGAGAGAATTAAAATGTTCTATTTCAGGGTATCCTTTGGGATCATTAATTCCATTGTAAGTAAGGGTCACTGATCAGACCTAATTGGCCGAAACTAGCTAGTGTGACCCAGAAAACGTGTGTAAACCCCACGTGGTGTATTCCTTGCACATATTTAACATCACTATAGCTGGTGTTAATGGAATGTGTTTCCGCTGTAAAAAGTCTTGGAGCAGAAATAAGAAAATTAATGTTTACCCCCATAAACCACAGTATTCTCCATATAAAGTTGGGTTTAGGGTGGTATTCATTACACGGGCTTGTTAGCATGATAAAATAACTATACTAAGCAAACATCATGTCAATCAAGCACATTCTGAGCGTCCCTTAGGTACAAATCAAGCGTCTGGGTCAGGTAGGCACATTCTAATTATCCCTTAGGTGGCGAGACTATAAACAAGAGGTCCATGATGGACCTAATTCGCTCACCTGAGTCTTGATGTTGTAACATGGAAGATCATAACTCTGATTTAGTGCAAAATACGGCATGTGCCATTTATTTTTATAGCTAGAATAGTCTGCACTTTTCAATCTGTTATTCTAACACCGTGCGCCTATATAGGCAATGGAAAATAACTGTTTTATTCTACAACAAATCACGGCAAGGAAGGGCGTGACCAGTGACGTAATTAAAACTGCCAATTTATGACGTCACAAGTTGATTTCCTTGACTTTAGACAGTGTAACGTTCATATTCTCGCATCGAAAACATTAGAAAAGGATATAACTGCATGTGTTTCAGTCGATAATTTTAGCGGGATTTCTTCTAAGAATGGCGAAAATTGTGAGATTTTGAAGGAAATAACAGCATTATTTCCCATTTTTAACCTGTTAGAATCGAAATAGATCAGCTCAAGTTTGTGATTTGTTGAGTAATAAATCACAGTTTGTCGGCCAGTTGTAAAGTAGATCAAATCACGAGCGCATAGCGCGCGTGATTTGTCTACTCACAACTGACCGAAAAACTGCGATTTATTACTCAACAAATCACAGTTAGAGCCGATCTATTTCTTAAATAAAGGAGGAGCACGTGTCTAATTGCCATTGTAAATTCATAGCACTAACATGGACAAGTGTAGGCTGGATATCATTTGAACAATTTTCTATTTTAAGCTAAGGCTTCCATTTTATTCAGCTGATTTGACCATTTTAACAATTTTGACAGAGAGACATATAAAGAACATTCCATTAAAGATTATTTTTAAATCGACCAGTGGTCAAGAAGGCATTACGATAAAACACCCGTGCAACATAGTGCATGTTTCACATCTCCAAAATGGCTACTTTTCTGATGAAAATTCCGTGATAATTTTCTTATTTATATTGCAAATATAGATTGTGGGTGCTCGTTAAAACCGTCTCATTGAGACGGTTCTAACGAGTACCCACAACGTATGTCTTGGAGCAGAAATAAGAAAAATAATGTCTTCCCACGTAAACCCCAGATTTTTCTATACAATGCAGTCTGATTGGCTGATAGTATAGATGTGACTTATTATATTGTTCTCGTTTGAACAACCTCGACGAGGCGTTTCTACCGAGTATCCGCAATGTATGTTATGTGCAGAAATATTAAAATTATCAGGATTTTTTAATCTGAAAATTTCAATTTTAGGGTGGTAAAGGTCTTACTATATTATAATATAATGTGAGTATAGGCTCCTTTCGTTGTGTCTTGTTTAAATCTTAAAGTAAGAAAATTACAACACAAACCCACTTTCCTTATTCTGAAATAACTGAGGAAGTATCGGTGTATATTGAAATAACGTGAGTTGCTCGCCTCGGGCGTCCGAGATATGTTTATCCAAAGTTTGTGAGTGTTGTGCATTAACCCATTTTGTACCGAATCCCACAAAACGGGTTCTAGCGAAACGTGCAGGTCCAGATCAGACGCCACCGAGCCCGGCTTTTGTTCAGGAACTTCTTTTCGCAAAAAGTTCAGCCATTTTTTTAATATATTTAGAAAACACTTCACACCACCAAATTTTGAAATGGACTTGTGCTATGTATAAGGTTGACAAATTCCGTCGGTACACGGGTTAATCTGATATAGACGACAGAGCTTTAGTTGCTGTAAATAGCACATCCCAGTAGAGCTCTTCACATCAGAAATTAGACTGGAGTTTAAAGGCCTTCTCAACACTTTTTGTGTCATATCGAGCTTGTCAGTTTACCTATCCCCACTTTTCTACTGAGTATACGTAAGCGATTAACCAGTATTGCGCAAATTCTTTTGTTTGAAACTGACAGCTGCCCTTTTGAAAGAGTGGAAGAAAGAGAATGAATGTAGAGAAGATTTCATGATTAGTTTCCACGAAAGAATATAGCCGTCTCCGGCAGGTATCGAACCCGCATCCTCCTGATGACCAATCATTCGCGCATGCGACTGAGCTACCGAGGCCGGCTTCAGAAATAAGTCAACACCCTTGTATATGAATTAGGTCTTCATATATGGTTATTTAAAATGAATTTTCCATAACAAAAAAAAAAAAAAAAAAAAGCCGCGAAATGATTTTAAACAATGTGGCATTGGCGACTAGCATAGACTCAGATCAGACTGCGCTTAAGCAAGTGCAGTCTGATCAGAGACTTTGGTACGCGGAAGCAATGCAGTTCATAGAACCGTTATTGAATCAGTAAACATGCAGGCTGACCTTGTCTTCACCTTAAAAACTACCACATTATTTGAAATCCTGTGTCGAAGCTGATTTCCAAACATACGCCACCGTGTCTACAACGGCCTATGTTCGGATACATAATTGCTTTACGGCGTAACAGTCCTCACTAGAGGCCAGAGCTTTATAAATGGCATGTCATTACTATACGCTGAATTTCATTAATTAAAAAAATTCTTTTATATATTGTCATCACAACGTTTCTTTTATTGTTTACCAAGGGCCACAATATAGAAAGGAACAAAATTACATGAATATACCCATTAAATATAGAAAAGAAATAATATACATGTATAAACGTGATCTATTTTTATTTCCCTATAATTTTGGATTAACGGCCCGGCCACGAATATTTAATTTATATCGAGGACAAAACACCTGGTCATCCGTTAGCAAAACATGCCATGTTTATATAAAATATCAGAATTTTTTTATCTTGAAATTTTCGGTGGCTAAATTTACAATGTATATCCATACTAATTTTATTAGGGCACTGGATAGAACACTGATTGGTTGTGTATAGTAACTCAAACCGGGAGGTGTGAAACTGGTATTACACACTATCAACACAGGTTAAAGACGCTATCTCGACTACGGTCTAAGGGAATTAACTGATGTCAATCAAATATGGGCTATCGGTAATCTGAGTGACAGTTCCTGTATTACGAGAATTCCTGGTAATGAGGTGGGTGTTCATTTCACGGACTTGATCACGTGATGAAATGACCTATTTTTTAATTATCAGCTCTGGCAGCCATTCCATTCAGCCGAGTGGAACTATTTCAGCAATACAACTGTAAAGGGCATAAGAGAAACATTCTGTTCAAAGTATTTTGAAATCAGGCCTTTGGCAAAATTTTTTGAAATCTGGCAATGGCCGAGATGTCGTTTCATTACGAGAACACACCTATACAAAATACATTGTAAATTTAATCGCTGGAAAAAGAAAAAAAAACATGAAAAATTGTGATATTTTTCTTATTTCTGCTCAAAATATAGAGTGTGGGTATACGTTAGAACCGCCGCATGGAGGCAGTTCTAATGATTACCCACGATCTATATTTTAGAGCAGAAATAAGAAAAATAAAGTTTACCCTGTAAACCCCAGTTTTACTATATAAAAGTGGGGTTCAAGTGGGTCAAAATTATACAGACGTGTTTGATGAAAAGATCACCGAAGGATCAGTTCTGTGAAATTGGCTCAGTTGTTTAAGATGTCTTTAAGAAACTGTATACGGATGGACAGTGGACGACGGATTCAAAGTGATCACAATAGCTCACATTGAGCACGTGATGCTGAGGTGAGCTAACAGTCGGTCTCTTGAACCATTTAACCCTTATCTTGCTGAATATTCATTTAAGCCACACCCATTTCTGTCTATCAACCAATCAAATTATTGATGTAATTTATTGCTACAAATTCATAAACTGAATGCCAAACAGTGTAGATCCTGATCAGGTGGCTTCTTCAGAAGCCACCTGATCTGGATCTGCACTGTTTGCAAATATAGGGGTTTTCCTGAACAGCAAGATAAGGGTTAACTGTCCCACATTCAGTGCTGAGAAAAAGGTCAAACCAATCAGATGAAAGCAATATCAAGCACGAGATAGATTAAAAATATCAATTTAAGAAAGAAAAATATTATTGATATAGCATGACATCCAAAGAGTAATCACTTGGGGGCTTTTGACGATATAGATCCAATTTCTTGATTCTATTAGAAAACGTTTATTTGCATAATAGCTCAATGCCTTACAGGAAGGCACTGCCATTAACCGAAAAGTGTCACGGAAAACCCTAGAAGACAATAATTGAGCCCCGCCAAGCGAATTTGTGTCTTCGAGCATTCCGTCATGACAAATTTTAACTGCGCATGCCCAGCCATTCAGAGGGGCCAGGGATATGGCTTTCTGTCTGAAGGTTCCTCTTGATTCACTGCTTGTATGAGCGAGCAGCGAAGGTTCTGGCGAGACTGCGCGGATGCGCAGGCTCGCCTGAACGTTCGCTGCTCGCATAGGCGATAAGTACCAAAATCACTTGACGGGGCCCATATACTTTTGTTTGAGCCGGGGCACAGCATTTCCTACAATTCATCACGAAAACGTGTCTATATAAATTTGACCGCCTTGGACCCCACTTTTATGTAGTAAAACTGGGATTTACAGGGGTAAACCTGAATTTTCTTATTTCTGCTCTAAAATATAGACTTTGGGTACTCGTTAGAATCGCCTTGATGTACCCACAATCTATATTTTGAGCAGACTTAAGAAAAATACCACAATTTTTCATCTGAAAATTTTCAATTTTTTTTTCGACGGTAAAATTTGTATAGGCATGTTTTCGTAATGTGCACGTGTGCCCAATGAAGAATCAGATCAGCTTGTGCATCAGTATAGTGTGACCTGACTTCTCTTGCTGCATGAAGAAGCATTGGGCCCTTAGCTATCCTTAGAGTGCATAACAAAGACTTTGATCAGACAGCGCCGATGCGCAGACTGATCAGAGTCTTCGCTGGGTGCATATGTTAATTGTAGGAAATGTTGTACCTCATCTCATTTTCTTATTTTCAGAAAAAAAAAAATACTTGACATAATATGCGAATCATGAAAACTGATAAATGTATGTGCCACATGACAATTTTCTGACAACTTTGATTTTTGACACCACTGGCCCCTCCCCTGGGCCCACCCCCTGTAATGGGATAAAAATTTCGAAAGTGCCATGCACTCCCCAGATCAAAGACCATTCAGTTCCTATGGATTCAAGTTTCTATCTCTAACGGCCAAGGAGGAGTTATCTGGTAATCGTTATGGAGGGGATATGGTGGGTGTTTTTGACCTCTGGTGACCCGAGGGGTGAATGAATCGTGCCATTCTATTTGATATTTTTACACAACCATGTTCTGAAAACTTTGATTTTTGACCCCACGGGCCCCCTGGCCCCTCCCCTAACGTCGGGATCAAATTTCCAAAAAGTGTCATGCATCCCCATACCAAAAATCTATCAGTTCCTCAGGTTTCAAGTTTCTTTCTCTACCGGTCTAGATGTCCGACGAATGGCTTAGACAATTACAAGATACCCATGTTTTCTTCGAAAAGTGCGGGGATATTAACAACATTCCCCCTGTATCCTAAACTGCTGCAAGTACAGTAGGCCTGCCAGTATCAGTGATCATGACAACTGGTATGATCACAGAAACACACATAAAATTTTGATCCCCTTAAATTTCACTTTCATACAGTAAAACTAGGTTTCACAGGGGTATACATCATTTTTTAAATGTCTGCTCAAAAATAGATTGTGGGTACTCATTAGAACCACCTCATTGAGGTGGGGTTCGAACGAGCACCCACAATCCTTATATGGACTAATATGAAATAAAGGCACTGCCTTTTGACTGATGAATTACATGTACCAGCTTTAAAAGCTTTGACCCACCTATAAACTGTGTGCTTTGAAATGGCAAGCGGTTCATATATGCCACACAATTCATCAAATATGTCAAGCCTAACATAGCATTTAATGCAGCTGCGAATTTCAGGCTTTCTGTCCATTTTACAATCTAACTCATAAATTGGCCAGTTAAGATGACTGCATGTATTACAATTTGACATATCTCGGTCATTATAAAAGCAATTTGCACGAAATAAACTGTTATCGGCAGCTATTTGAAAGGCCAATCAAGTGCAACGACGAATTATCAGAAATCCATACAATAAAAACTTAGGAAACCTATTAGTGACAAAACTTTTTGAAGGACCCTCGTATGAAAATTTGGATTTTGTTTTCTTATTTCATAAAACATGAGATTATTGGTACACATAAGAACCACCTCAATGAGGTGGTTCTAATTGAGGTGGTTTAAATTGATTCTAATTGATGTGGTTCTAATTGAGGTGGTTCTAATGAGTACCCACAATCTATAATATGGAGCAGAAATAATAAGGACTATAGCCTGCAGTCAATGGCACACCATTGCAAATCCTTCCAGCGGAGCCAAATAGGATGCTACTCTCTCACGCCCTCATAATGTCAGGAAGCCATGTAATTTGGTTGCATTCCGGTCAGTGGTTAAGGAGGCAATAGCAGAACAGATGGATGGACAAACAGATCGATGGACAGAGCCAGATATAATGCTGCTCTCACACGCCCTCATCATGTAAGGAAGCCATATACCGTACCACATTTGCATTCTGACCAGTGCTTGAAGAGATAGCATGGCGGAAGACTGGACAAATGGATGGACAGACAGATAGCCAGAGCCAAATATAACACTACTTTTGCATGCCCTCATCATATAAGGAGGTCATGTACCAAATTTGGTAGCATTCCTGTCAGTGGTTAAGGAGGAAATAACGTGATGGACAGAAAGAAAGATGAAGATTAGACAGACGTACAGAGCCATAATATAACTCTGCTCTCTCTACTTGTGGTTGAGAAGGAGACAGCTTGATGGACAAACAGACAGACAGAGGCATTCACAATATTCCCAGTGTTTTAAAACTGTGGGGATAATGACATATAACCAGATTTCTCTACAGGGGTTTTCATTACACAGACTTATTAACTTGATGCTATGTTGTGGGTACTGGCTAGAATCACATCATCCAGATGACTCTAACAAGTACTGGTACCCACAACTATTATTCTAATGGATAAAGAATACTCCAAATTACCCTCATTCTGAAGCTATGTCAACAAGTCTGTGAAATGAACACCCCTCTAAACCCCACTTTATATGCAGAAAACTGGGGTTTGCAGGGGTATACATTATTTTGCTTATTTCTGCTCCTAGACATTGGTTGAGGGTACTCATCAGAAAAGCCTCAATGAGGTGTTTCTAACGAGTACCCACAACCTATGTTTGGAGAATAAATAAGAAAAAAATCACATATTCCAACTGAAAAATGACTGTTTTGGAGATATGAAAAAAATGCACTATGTCACATGGATTTGTTATTGTTATGTAAAGTTTAATGGAATGAAAATACAAACAAAACCAAATAGGATTTTGATTCATTTTATTGCCAAACAAAATAAAGTAATATCTTTTCCACAACTTTTTTCTTTGTAAAATTTTCATTGCATAGAAAATTAGTGTACATGCAAAATAAATGTAATATTTTGATTTTTTTCTCTATCTTTTAATGTCTTGTACATAACCATAAATGCGTTCTTTTAATTTTAAAAATCCAAACAAACTATGAAAAAATAATCAAATATGGATGGACATAACATAAAGGGAAATGCTGGTAGCCCAATTTTTTCAAAGCATCATTAGCTTAACTCATTTGCGGTCAAACATTATGAAAACATGCCTATACAAATACACTGTAAATTTTACCACCATAAGAAATGAAAAATTTCAGATAAAAAATTGTGATATTTTTATATATCTGCTCAAAATATAGAGTGTGGGTACATTTTAGAATGGCCTCATTGAGGTGGTTCTAACATGTACCCACAAACTACATTTTAGAGCAGAAAAAAAAGGAAAATAAGGTTTACCCCAGTAAACCCCAGTTGTACTGTATAAAAGTGGGGTTTTGTTTGTTTGTTTGATTTGAGGTTTAACGTCCCTGTCAACACTGTAAAGGTCATTTTGGAGACGTTGCTTCCAATTTTGTGGGACTTTTACCCGACATTGAGATGAAATGACATCTCAATGAAACCAATAGAGTTTATCAGCATGAACGGTCCACCTCGCATCGCAGTTCCGAGACAGGCTTAGATCCTCTAAGCGGTTTACCAGTACTAGTGTGCAGGTCGGATTCAGCTCTGCGTAGAAGCATCATGCAGCCCATATATTTCTTCAAGCCCCTATGGGCAGGGGCTGTAAAAGTGGGGTCCAAGGGAGTCAAAACTATATAGACATGTTTGCATGATGATTTTAACTGTCCCTGCTAGCAGGTACAATATCTTATTTGGTGTACTTCTGCTGAACAAAATGTGGCATTCCGCATATTTTTTCAGTCAAATAATATCTGTGTTTTGTCATATTGAATGATCAAAGTTTTAACGTAACATCAAGAAAACACGCCTGTACACTTTTGACCCCCTTGAAACACAGTTTTATTTACGTGCAGTAAAACTGGGGCTTACAGGGGTAAACCTCTTTTTCTTATTTCTGCTGTAAAATATACTGTGGGTACTCGTTAGAACCGTCTCAATGAGGCAGTTCTAATGTGTACCCACAATGTATATTTTTGACAGAAATAAGAAAAGGATTACTTTTTTTCAACTTAAAATTTTCGTTTTTTTTTTTTTTGGGGGGGGGGGGGGGGGTGGGGGAGAGGGGTGGGGGGGGGGGGTAAAGTTTGCAATATATTTATATTTAAATAGGCATGTTTTCATAACGTGTGAATTTATGACGTGGTTAGGTTTGGATAACTGAGCTCTAGGGCAAGTTGTTAAAATGTTAAAAAGTAATAATGTCTTCAGTTATCATATTAAAACTTTGATCATTTAATTTGGAAATATGCTTATATTTTTGCTGCAATCATTTTTCAGCAATTATACCCATTTATCAGATTTTGTCTGTTTGCTTGGTGTTTAGTGGCCCAGACAACACCAGTTAGGTCATTTTGAGCAAGTGAGTTTACATTATCACACTTTTCCTGGGCAGGGCCAGACTTTTGCATAAGCCAGTAATCAGCAGAAGGTACTTTCTTTCGGATGACAACAGTTTATATTTAGACAGCTAATGAGCTTGTCAAGCTAACAATGTTTTGAATAACTGGACAATTTCAGTCTATCAAAAAATTCTGCACTGGTTAAGAAATGTTCTACAAGTTTAAATTAACTGCATTCCACTCATAACTAAATGAACCAGCTAATGAGAAAAGAGGACTTATTGTATAGGACATACCTGGCAGATTTTTCTGCCATTTTTCAAAGGGAGACAACTTTTGGGACCTCCTGTTTGCTTTTCTAAAAACTCTGTTCCACTGAAAAAAGGGGTCCTCTCTTAAAGGAAAGAATTTGCTCCTCAAGAGCAAATTCTTTCCTTTAAGAGTTGACCCCAATCATCATGGGAGACAAAAACACTTTTGAAGGAGTTACATCCCCTGATAGTGTATATATTCCCCTTAAAGTAGGTTGGCATCACGTCCCCATAAGTTGACTGCGGACACACATTTGAAGAATGTATATGTCCAGAATGCACAGGCCTCTTTTCTCTTAGTGGACTCATATGTACACCACAACCTCTTTATAACACTGTTCATTATAACATGTTTTTGTTTGTGTTGAAGTTCTATGTCCCTGTCAACACTATTTAGGTCATTCTGGCCTCAAACAGGTTGGTTGCACAGTAGAGTAGGAAACCATGACATGGTTTATTGTTTTGTTTGAATTAGTTTTAAATCCCTGTCAACACTATTTAGGTCATTTTGGTGACCTGCTTCTGATTTTGCGGGCCTTCTAGCCAACAGTGAGATGAAAGGACATCTCAAGCCCTACCGCCCAAAGAAACCACTAGAGTTTAAGGAGCAGTTGGACTGGCACCACTTTTCCTAGACAGGCTTAGACCTACTAAGCAGTTAATCAGTACTCAAGTTTGGTCAGTTTCAGATCTGCTCATCTCAACCTATTTCTCTAAGCCCCAATGGGTGGGGACTAAAAACATGTTTGCTGATATAATGTGATTTACAGATGAATCATTAAAATGTATAGATTATACAGAAAAAATGTCATTTTCTATATAATCTATACATTATCACAAAAATGTATAGATTATATAGAAAAATGACCATTTATGGTCATTTTTCTATATAATCTATACATTTTTGCTTGGACATAACATAGGTGCTCAACTAAGCTGACTGAACTGGTTTTAAAGGTAAGCGGACGCTATAAGCAACTGAACAGGATTTTGCTTTTGATCCCAACAATAGCATTATAAAGTGGTTGTGGTGTATTTGTAACTTACAGTAAAAGAATGTAGCTAGAAATGACACATCACAAAATACATGAACATGACAAAATGAAACAGATCTAACTATAAGAATATGGCCTGCCATGGAAAAGAATCCTTAATGCATCTTGTGTTCTTAGTTCAATGAATGTAATTTTTCAACAAAAATATCTAAAATATTCTTCTTATTTCCAGTTTAAACATAGATTATGGGTACTCTTTTGAACCACCCCATTGAGGCAGTTTTATTTTTTCAGCAGAAATTAGCCTTTCACAATTTGAAAACATGCCAATACGAATACAATGGAAATTTTACCGCCGAAAAACCTCAAATTTTAAGTTGAAAAATTATATTTTTTCTTATTTCTGCTCAAAATATAGATTGTAGGTACTCGTTAGAACCGCATAATCAAGGCGATTCTAAAAGAGTCCCCACAATCTATATTTTAGAGCAGAAATAAGAAAATATAAGGTGTACCCCTGTAAACCCTGTTTACTATATAAAAAATTGGTTCAAGGGGATCAAAATTATATAGGCATGTTTTCGTGATGAGCTTTCATTATTCACATACGTGCACTAAGGATTCTTTATGCAGTAGACAAGCCAAACAACTTTCATACACACATCACAACAAAAAATAAATGCATACAAATATAAAGGGTTTTCTAAAACAATTCTGGACGGATTTTAAGTAATACAAGTATATGGACAACTAGTACATTTCATTGCTGACATTGTTAAAAGATACAACAGAGTTTTACTAAACTCTAACAACTCAAAACAAAAATTTCAAGTTTTTACAGACAACAGAAGAAAAGTAGATCTGGGAACACCTGGAAGATTTTTTTCCACCATTTTTCAAAGGGAGACAACTTTCGGGACTTCCTGTACACTTTTCTATAAGTTCTGTCCCACGGATAAAGGAGTCAACTCTAAAAGGAAAGAATTTGCTCCTTAGGAGCAAATTCTTTCTTTTATGAGTTGACCACTATTGACACAGGAGGCAAAAATACTTTTGCAGGAGTTGCCTCCCCTGAAGGTGTACCCATTCCCCTTAACAACACATACTCTCTGAGCTAGTCCTCTGCCAGAAACATGTGATGTCCGTTTTGAAAATTTTCATTTCACAGGAAAACCGATAATGAAAAGAAGTTCCTAAAACTCTTCTATCTATAATTTACTCTAAAAATTTGGGCACACAGACACTCTTGAAAGTATGAGTGTAGTTTCATTTGCCAAAGCGATTTGACTGAGAAAGATTTTTATTGATTGTGTTGGGTCATTTTGTGTTGTCACCCAGAGATCGGGAGAAAAGAGATAGAAGAAATAGTAGATAAAATGAAAGAGAGGGAAAGGGGAGAAAAAGGAAAATGGTTAAAATGTATGAACAGAAGAACAAACAACATTCCCCTCTATCCCTACCTGCTGGAAGGAGAGCAGGCCTTGCCCAAGTGTAAGCCAATAGCAGATGGATGCCTCTCGATGACCTAAGATATAAGACACCTTCACTGGGACAGAGAAAATAGAATCCAGAAATAGGGGATTTTAATGAGAATGCACTAAATACATTTACAATGGAGAAAAAACAAAAACAAAAGAAACTGTTTACATGACAATGAACATACAGCTAAATTCCTATATTAAGACCAACTTTGTTGCTGTTGCTTTGAACAGCCCGATAGGTGGTCTCTGACCAGAGGATACTGTATGCGGAAAACACAAAGGAAGAATAACTGCAATCTACAAGATAAGCTTTTTAAAGCAGAATTAAGACTTAATTTTAGGTGGTCTTAATAGCAGAATTTCACTGTAAATGGAATGTATTATACATGTATTTAGCAATGACTGACCAGCATTCATATGGGACGGAATGAATAATCAACATTCTTATTGGACGGAATAAATAGATTGTTCTGAGGTATTTGCCCAGAGTTCTGTACACAAGAAAATATCTGATAATAATGAATTCCTTCACCATTGTTATCGAAGGGAAGTAAGCAACTGTACGTATTGTAGAGTTGCTTACTTCCCTTCGATATCCAAAACACTCAGATTCTTGCCTGCAATTCCCTACATGTCATTAATAGCCGATAATGCTAAAACTTTATCCCAGACAACTGGAGAAAATATTGAGAGGTTGCAGATGACGTCACACACCTACAGTTATCTTTCTTGCTGGAGACACCCAGGCTCATTTCCAAAAGAATTTTAATGTACTTTCCTTGTAAATAATTTTCTTGTCCTTGGATAATTATGACTAGACCTTGATTATTTTATTCTTATGATCTTTAAGAACAATCACAAACACATATTAATCCCTTCAGTGTTTTTATCACTATGGGATAATTGGTCCAAAGTGAATAAATTTGTACACAAAAACCTGCCTGGTGTCTCCAATATGGCAGATCAAGGGAGAATAATCTTACACAAATGCTGTGTCTGCATCCTCTCAACTGTATAGATCTATGTACATAAAAATAGTGATATGCTTCACGAGATAGATTTTAAAAATAAATTATGCGTATAAGTATTGCTCTGAAAAAAGAACTGAGACCAGTACAAGTAACTAATAACATTTATATCACAGCAGAAACACATAAGATATACATACCATTGCGAAAACATGCCTATACAAATACATTGTTGATATTACCACCGGAAAAATGAAAATTTTTTAATAAAAAATTGTGAATTTTTCTTATTTCTGCACAGACTATAGATTGTGGGTGCACCTTAGAACTGCCTGATCGAGGCGGTTCTACCTAGTACCCACAATCTCTATTTAAGAGCAGAAATAAGAAAAATAAGGCTTACAGGGTTCAAGGGGGTCAGAAATATACAGGCGTGTTTTCGAGATGCATTGAATACATATATACATAACATTTAAGCAAGACCTGGCAATCAGGAATAAATATTCCAAAAATAAACTCTGACAAAAATAAATGAAATGAACATTTATAGACGTAAGACTACAGAAATTTGATACTGAGATTGCAGAACTTTGAGAGTAAGTGAAATAGGTGTTAACCAGTGAATGTTATGTCCATCCATATTTTTTTGTTAAAATATTATATTAAAGTCAAAAATGATAAATTTCTCACTATATCTAATTTTGCAAAAAAGTATTGCACCTCGTTTTGAGTCAAAAGTAAAAAGAAACAAAAGGATTGTCGAAATATGATATCTACAGATAAGCCGAAAAGTCAAGGAAGCTTCTATTTATTGTTTTTCTTTCTGTTTGAAATGTTTCTAACATGTCTTCAAAGTAAAAGTAAATTTCTTTGACAGCATTTGATGAAGCAATATGATTTTAACCTTAAATCTTCCTAGATCTTATCACGAAAACATGTCTACGGTATATAATTTTGACCCCCCTCAAACCCCACTTTTATATAATAGTAAAACTGGGGTTTACAAGGGTAAACCTTATTTTCCTCATTTCTGCTCTAAAATATAGATTGTGGGTACTCGTTAGAACCGCCTCGATGAGGCGGTTCTAACGAGTACCCACAATCTATATTTTGAGCAGAAATAAGAAAAATATCACAATTTTTCATCTTAAAATTGTTGTTTTTTTGGCGGTAAAGGTTACAATGTACCTGTTTAGGCATGTTTTCGTAATGTGATGCGTATATCTTTATCTTCTGAATGAAAGCTGCTTTCACTTTTTAATCTTTATTTACAACGCTTCTTTCTACATTATTTACCTGAAATTTGAATTACACAAAACTATTAAAAAACTGTTACACTTGTGTCAGGTGTTGGAATGCTGTCAATTTTTATCACAGTCTGTTTGCTGAGTTGTGTCACATGTTGGAATGTTGTATAGAGTCTTTTGTCCACTACACTACCTTTTTGATTTCAACTCTTTCTCTTTCACTTGTATATCATTTTCAATGGCTGATATTCTCTTCAACAACTCTGTTTTCCGAATGAGTAAGGCACTTAACTGTTCTTCCGCTGAGACCTGTTTAGACAGGTCACCTTCTGCATTTCTAAGTCCTTCTCTTAGTTCACTTTCTGTTTTCACCATGGCTGCTAATTCTTCATTAAGAACGTCATTTTTAGATTGCAAAGTCACTAACTGTGTGTCAACCACATCTCTTGGAGACATTATTTGTTGTAACATTCTTCTTTGTGGACTGTAAAAAAATTAAAAATGTCAAATTAAAATACAGTCCAGTGTTGCAGTTTTTTGTTTTTTTTTCATCATGTGAACAAGTCCATGAAATGAAAACCCCCGTTAACTCCACTTTGTGTACAGAAAACTGGAGTTTACGGGGGTAAACATTATTTTTCTTATTTCTGCTCCAAGCCATAGGTTGTGGGTACTCGTTAGAACTGCCTCAATGAGGCAGTTCTAACGAGCACCCACAACCTGTGTTTGAGGTATAAAAAGGAAAAATATCATGGCTTTTTATCAGAAAAGTAGGCATTTTGGAAATGTAAAAAAAAAATGCACTATGTCGCACAGGTGTGTTATCATAATGTTTGTGCAAAATCTACATATTTATACCAAGATACACATCACTTGAAAAAATGTGTAACATCATGTTCAGAATTATGTGTAATGAACCCCAGTTTATAATACATGAAGTTCATTGGGGGGGAAAAACTGTTTTGGAGATTTGAGTCTTTCTCAACTCTGTAATTAGCATTTTTCAGACTTTTTATTCATTTTTTTCTTATTTCTAGTCCAAACATAGGCTGTTTGTGCTCGTTAGAACAGCCTAAATTGAAACTGTTCTAATGAGTACACACAATCTATATTTTTGGAGCAAAAATAAAGAGTGAGTGTTTGAGTTTTACGTCCCACCAACAGCTAAGGTCATACGGAGACGGGACCTCGGTTTAAAGACTCATCCAAAAGTCTGGAGAAGCCCGGAATCGATCCTGCGACCCCTGGTTTACAAGGCGAGTAGCGTAACCACTACACCACGGAGGCTTCTGCAAAAACAAAGAAGCTAAAGAAACCACTAGGGTATAAGGGAAGGACTGACAAGTGGTTTACCAGTACTCAAGTTTGGTCGGTTTCACGTCTGCCTGGAAGCACCATGCAGCCCAACCTATGTCTCCAAGCCCCAATGGGTAAATAAAAATTCTAAGAGCCAGGTCTGGAAGCATCATATGGACATCTCTGTTGATCTTCTTGAAAATAAATGTATCATTGGGGCAATTATTAAGGCGATTCTACATACATTTTCAAGATCTAATTATTGTCCAAAATATATCTATATTTGCAGTCAAGGAAAAAAATCCTAGAGACTAAAGAACGAGTCCGAAACAACTGTGGTAAAAGAGCAATTAGTGTCAAAGCCATTGATCTTTCACTGTAATATACACCCCTGTAAACCCACTTTTCTCTACATAAAGTGAGATTTACAGGGGGGTTCATTACCCTGGCTTGAAAACCTGATGATAATGTTGAAACTAACTAGTCTTGTGCTGCACACAATTTTCAATTCTGTGGTGTATTCCTTGCTTTCCAGTGATAGCCTTTTTATACATCACGTTAACAAGTCTGTGTTATTAAAACCCCTCTACACCCCACTTTATATAGAGAAAACTGACTGGGGTTTACAGGGGTTTACATTTTTTTCTTATTTCTGGTCCAAGACAAAGGTTATGGGTACTTGTTAAAACCACCTCAATAAAGTGGTTCTAACAAGCATACACAAACTATGTTTACAGTAAAAATAAGAAAAAAATCATGGATTTTCATCTGAAAAGTAGCCATTTTGGGATGTGAAAACATACACTATGTCGCCTGGATGTGTTATCCTATTGTTCCAAGATATAACCTTTTTATAGAACATATTTACCAGGATCTTCATTACACAGGCATAGTGTAGATTATAAAAGTCTCCCTGCCCTACATCATAGTGTAGTTTATATTTTCTTGTCCTTTGGGATCATTGATTCCATTGTGGAATTTTAAAAATATCTGAGGGTCACTAATGAGGCCTAATTGGCCGAAACTAGCTAGTCTGGCCCAGAAAACATGTACACTCCATATTTTTCACTTCTGTGGTGTACTCCTTGCTTCCAAAGGATAACCCTTTTACAGAACATATTTAACTTCACTACAGCTGGTGTGTGGGAATGGGTGGCGGCAGTAAAACGTCTCCCTGCCCTACATCATAGTGTAGATTATATTTTCTTGTCCTTTGGTATCATTGATTCCATTGTGGAATTTTAAAAATATCTGAGGGTCACTGATGAGGCCTATTTTGCCGAAACTAGCTAGTCTTGCCCAGAAAACATGTACACTCCATATTTTTCACTTCTGTGGTGTATTCCTTGCTTCCAAAGGATAACCCTTTTATAGAACATTGTTAATATGACATACTGATTTGTGTCTGTTTGAAAAACCACAACAAATTCTGCATATATGGTACATAGATTGTGGATATTCATTTCTTATGAATATCCACAATCTATGTTTTGGAGCAAGAATAAGAAAAGTATGGTATACTCCTCTATGCCCCAATTTTCTCGGAAAATGCGAGATTTACCAAGGGCTTGTGATTGTGATGACAATAAGGTTGTTTCACATATGAAACTTACAAAAGGACTAGAAATAAAAGTACTATTTTGTCAAATTTTAAAGAAGTTTAACTCTCATTATCTCCAATACTGATATCTAAAAGTTTTGCTAAAAGTCAAAACTAAATTTCAGGCAATTTCATTAAGTTTACACACCATGTTGTGAATTACTTTCTTTCTTAGTTGTAGAAGTGACATTTTTCTGATTATTTATTTTATGTCTGCTTGGTGCAATAACAGTGTAACTAACATTTTGGTCAAAATGTATTTTGTGCATAAATGGCTGCTTAAGGACAAACTAGACAAAAGTCATACCTGCCAACATTGCGAAAATCCAAAGAGTGAGACTGTGCGCGGCGGACCCTTTTTCACCTTCTTTTTTAGTATTTGGCTCGCGGGGAATTTTCAGGAAAAATTTGAAAGAGTGAGATTTTTTCCCTAACCGTATGGGGGTGGGGATGTTTGCTACCTTTTTCAAAGACCCACCACCCATAAAAAAAATAAATTGAACCCCACCACCAATAAATTTCAATTTTTAACCAGACCAAACACCCATTAAAAAAGGAAGTGCTAGCTCACCCACCTAGCATAAAACGTGCATTTTTAGCAGGGGTGAAATGTATGAAACTGTGTACTGTCCGAATATATGTGACTTAGGTCACTTTACAAGTCAGATACAATGATTCATTTTACCACAGAACTTCATCAAATCTTATTGAAAACTGAACACATTTATGCGAAAATAAATAACTGATCAATACTATGAGCATTTTGGCTAATGTTTACGTTTTCATAGATTCATAAACAAAATGCAAGATAGGCCATAGGTCGCCACACAACATTTTGGGTGCCTTGTAAAGTGTCAAAAAAAGAGAAAAAGATCATTTTTATGGAAGATTATTAGTATGTAATGAAGAAATTAAATGGCTAAATATGATTTCTGTAATATTTTTGTAACGCAGGAATGCCTCAATATCTGATTATTCTGAGGACTAAACTTAGAAATTTACCGATAGATAGATTATAGACAAGTTTTGTTTATTTACCTGTCCAATAATAGATTTGCTAATAATAGTCCAAATATACCTGTGACCTGAGGTGATTTTCCAATAGTTCTGTATCCAGGCTCTAATTGCATATATTAGCGATTCAGAAAAGCTGATAATAACCAGTTTGCAATGTAAATATCCGGTTGGCAAAATTAGCGAATTTCTAAGCGTGAGATGCATTGAAATTCGTGAGATTTGGGCCATTTTCAAAATACGATCGTGGGGGAGTGAGACACACAATAAATCGTGAGAGTCACGCTCAAATCGGGAGTGTTGGCAGGTATGCAAAAGTGCCCAGTGGGGCACGTATACCCCGGCCAGTGCCATCACCTCAACTGAAACTAGTCATACTGATCATGTTTGCAAAATTTCAAGTTTCTATGTACAGTAGTTATTGAGAAATCTTTGACACAAAATAAAAATATACACTATTAAACAGCAAGAACTACAAAGGGAAATAACTCTAAAAGGCCTGACCCCTTGGCCCTTATTTTCTTTCCCACAATACAAGTAGTCATACTGATCATGTGTGCAAAATTTCAAGTTTCTATGTGAAGCAGTTCCTGAGATATCTTTGACACAAAATAATTGTTTACGGACACACAGACAGACAGACAGACGGAAAAGACAAAAACTATATACCCCCATTGCATACTTCGTATGCCGGGGGTATAAATACACTTAGTAAATAAGTACTACAGCTGGATTTTGCCTGAATCATGACTTACTTCAGCATTTTGCCATTTTTTTGTCAGTTTAACCATTTCTGCTCTGACGTTTTGAAAAAAATTAGCAGAAAAACAGAGTAAGTGTACTTACACCACGTTTGCCCCAACTGTTTTAAAACCACAAAAATCCTGCTGCTTGATATTGCAGAATGTGTAAATACCATGCAGAATGTATAAAATTTGGCAAATTACCTACCCAGTGCCTTTGATTTACTGCTCTACAATGTGGAAGGCTAAAGAAATGGGATTTGTGCACTTACACTGTTTCAGTGCTGACAGCACTTACACGGTTTTTGTGCCGACACACTCAGCGCAGTAAGTGTGTATCAACATTTAAATGTTAAATATTTTTTTACAAATGCCATTTTTTCATCAGTCAACTTCACACACAAATAATAAAATAGATCAAAATGAAGTCAAGTAACCAGTTGTAGGATGATTTTCTTTGCCATTATAAAATAAAACAGTTTTTTGTCTCTCCTGTAAAGTTACAATTTCGCACTTACACTGTCTTTGCACCAAGCAGGCTTAGTGTGAGCATTTGCTCATTTCTGCTTAAAACAAAGGTTGAGGGTGCACAGCAGAACCACCTCAATGTGGTGGTTTAAATGAGAACCCCATTCTATGCTTTTGAACAAGATTAGTAATTTAGTAATGTATACCCCTGTGAACCCCACATTCTTCTATATAAAGTGAAGTTTACAATGGGTTGTTCATTTTACAATATTTCTGATATGATTATTTTTTTTAGTTTTTCTACATGTTCCATGTTCCTTACATTTCAACTCCTTTTTATCTCAAACTGCTGTCATTTTGAACAAAACATACCAAGGGCCAGTTGTTCAATACTAATGAAGTCATTAGCGAACAGTCGTTAATTCAAAATTTAAGTCACTAGGTGACATACCATTAAAACACTGATCTTTAGATATGGCAAATATAGTAATATTTTTGCTGGAAAAATGTGAGTAGCTACTCACATTTTCCCAGCAAAAATACCAGAGTATTAGATATTGCACTTGCTAGAATAGTTAACTTGCACTTGTGAGAATAGTGAACAATTTGACTATTAACGAGCTCGTTAAGCTGACAATGCTTTGAACAACCAGACCCAAATCTTTGGAGATAATAATAAAATTCTTACCTAGATTTTGGTGTTGAAGGAGTTGACCCTTTGAGCTCAGCCAGTCTGCTCCCAATGAAGTCTGATGTTGCTAAGTAACCACCTTTTGCAGCTAAGTATTGCCGTAATCGTGCATTTGATGCCATATTCTCATAACCATATAACCGCTGACCCATACGCTGTAAAACAAGAAGATATGTCATTAGGAAAACATGTCCATGTGAAATAATGACATGCAACATGGTGTCAGAAATGACAAATATCAAATATTACTTAACAAGAATTCCGCCGAAGGCTATGTCGCGCATGTTGGGGTGCAAGGTCACTTAACCATGACATCTAGGCCAAGATCAAACATAGATGCTTGCATAAAAAGCTTGTACTAAGTATCATTAATGAAGTTCAAATAATTCTTGAGAAATGAACTTAACCATTAGGGTGAATGCTAGGGTGGTGGCAATATTTTACAAAGTCAGTGAACCATAAAATGTAGGTCAAGGTCAAATATGGATGCTTGCATTTAATTTGCCATCCCGAGATATAAGTTTGTACCAAGTATCATTAATGAAGCTCTTATGGTTCTTGAGAAATTAACTTGACCAGTAGGGTGAATGCTAGGGTGGTCGCAATATTTTACAAAGTAAGTGTATTGTATTGTATTGGAGTTTAACGGCCCAGTCAACACTGTTTAGGTCATTTTTGAGCCGGTCAGTTTACTTATCCACACTTTCCTGGGCAGGCTTATACGTAAGCGGTTAACCAGTACAGTGCACATTCTTTCGCCAGAAACTGACAACTGCCCTTCTTGAATCAGCGGAAGGGAGAGAATGACCGTAGAAAAGATTTCATGATCAATCTCCACGAAAGAATGTTGCCGACCCCGGCGGGAGTCGAACCCGCGTCCTCCTGATCAGCAGTCAGACGCGCATCCGACTGAGCCAACGAGGCCGGCACAAAGTAAGTGAACCATGAAATTTAGGTCAAGGTCAAATATGGATGCTTGCATTGAATTTGCCATCCACAGATTCAAGTTTGTACTAAATATCTTTAAAGAAGCTCTTATAGTTCTTGAGAAATAAACTTGACCATTAGGGTGAAGGCTAGGGTGGTCGCAATATTTTACAAAGTCAGTGAACCATGAAATGTAGGTCAAGGTGATATATGGATGCTTGCATGTAAGTTGCCATCCCCAGACACAAGTTTGAATGAAGTATCATTAATGAAGCTCTAATAGTTCTTGAGAAATAAACTTGACCATTAGGGTGAACGCTAGGGTGGTCGCAATATTTTACAAAGTCAGTGAACCGTAAAATGTAGGTCAAGGTCAAATATGGATGCTTGCATGTAAGTTGTCATCCCCAGACACAAGTTTGTACCAATTATCATTAATGAAGCTCTTATAGTTCTTGAGAAATGAACTTGACCATTAGGGTGAACGCTAGGGTGGTCGCAAATGTTGACGCCTTGACGAACGGACGGAAAACCAGGTGCCTATAACGCGCCATGCTAATAGCAGGGCCGACAAAAATTATGACATCTTTCTTATTTCTGCTCAATGAGGCAGTTCTAACAAGTACCCACAATCTATGTTTTTGAGCAAAAATAAGGCAGATAACTTTTCTCTATATAAAGTGGGGTTTGGGGGGGGGTCTTTGTTTCAAGGACTTGTTATTGTGATGTTATTATGATCAGCAAACTGTATGTCTAATGCATAAGTAGCAGGAATACATTATGAATTTCAGGCCGAGGTGTTAGTGTAGAAAATTGACTGAGCTCTTTGCAAACTTTTCGCATGGCATGTGGGTATGTTGTACAAAATGTGATATGGGAAGTCCATGAAATGATTGCTCTATAAATACTGTTTTATATGAATAAAAATGGGGTCCGCTGTGTGTTACAGGACAGGCTTTGTTGCCACTAGGCTAATGTTTTACTTAGGTATAACAACAAACTCAAAAGTGATTTTTACAGGGACAATCAAGCTTACATCAGCAGCTGCCATTTCCTTTTATTTGGATTTTTTTTTTTTAATTGAGGTTTAAAATCCCCGTCAACACTATTTATGTCATTTTCGAGAAGTTGCTTCCAATTTTGTGGGACTTTTACCTGATATTGAGATGAAAAGACATCTCAATACCTGCCGCCCAATTAAACCGATAGGGTTTATATTCATGGGCGGTCTGACTGGCACCACTTTGCCTGGGCAGGCTTAGACCTTCTAAGTGGTTTACCAGTACTCGTGTGCGGTCAGCTTTGGGTGGAAGCATCATGCAGCCTAATCAATTTCTCGAAGCCTCAATGAGGGGCTATTTTTCATGCTTCTGTTTTTATTGTTATTCTTGAATTATATTTCAATGAAAAATCTTAGAAGCAAGTAGAGAAAATTAATAAACAATCACATTCTTTTGTAGAAGTGGTTTAACCCTTTTCCACTCAGGCATTTTGTGAATTTCGATGATTTTCACAGTGTTGCACCTGACAGCAACTTCAACTAGCCAACTTCAACTAGCCACTGTATCATAATGGATGGTCTGTTTTACACCAAACTCGGAATGAATGTTCATTGGGCAGTAGCCTTTCAAATGCAACCTTTCATGACTTGATCATTGTTGTCATGGTAATGAGGGGGCATCTCAAAGTTGGCAAAAAGTGTGATTTCACATGAATTTTTGACCAAATCTTAAACTTCACACAGCTGTCAAGGCAACAATTAAGGGGTTTGGCACTGGCCATTTTCACTGTTTGCAGCATGTTTTATTAGCATCAATTTTGATGCATTTTTGACCCCAGACACCCTCAGATATAAATTATAGCGGCCGGTTGGGCCAATTCAGGGTGTCCACAATTCAAGCAAAACAAAATTCCCTGACTTTTCCCTGACTAAAATCAAATTTCCCTGACCAACGTTTTTGATATTTTGCGCATAAAGTTCTAACATCTGTGGGCCTCCTCCTCCCCTACAACCAACCCTTTCCTCCTTTTACAATACCAGCTGTAATTGTCTTACTCTTTAAATATGTTTTTGTTTGCTTTGTTTTTTTATGTTTGTATTTTCCCTTTGAATTTCTTTTCTATTTTTCTTTTTTCTAAACACATACATGTACATGTATATACATAAGTCATTTGTATTTGTGGATGAAATCCTTGAAACAAGAGGCTCAATGAGCCTAACCGCTCACCTGAGGAACAATTTAGAAAGCTGTTTGTCTCATGGTTTCAGAGCAGAAGATTTTTTGAAAGTCTTCCAATTATAAATCAGTGGGAGATAATGAGCCAAGGGTAGTGGCCAATTTGGACGCCATAGGGATTTATGCTGATGACCAACTGATGTTGCAACAATACTAAATTATAAATATCTAATCTCAGGGTCTTATAGATTCAGAAGAAAATTTCTCAATTTTTCATATTAGTCTACAGGAGCTAATGAGTGAGTGCATTTTAGTTTTACATTCCACCAACAGCTAAGGTGATACCGAGACATGACTTCAGTTTAAAGACTCATCTGAAGTCTGGAGAAGCCCTGGATCTATCCTGCCATCCTTTGTTTATCAGGCGGGTTGCATAACCATTACACCATAGAGGGCTCTATAGGAGCTAATGGGCCCCATGACATAGTCAATTTGGACCCTAGGGGCATGGTTGGTAGGATTACATACTGAATATTTAAGCTCTGTGCCTTATGGTTTCAGAGAATAAGATTTTTAAAGTTTATTTTTATTGTGATAAGTCAAGTGGAAGCTAATGAGCCCTGGGGAGTAGCCAACTTGGAGCTCAGGGGCATGATTGGTAGGATTTATATAGATGAACACTTAGCATTGTTACATATGAAATATCCAAGCTCTGAGCCCAATGGTTTCAAAGAAGAAGGTTGAAGTTTTTTCCATTACCTGTCCATGGGAGCCAATGAGGCCTGGAGCATGGCTATTTTGGACCCAAGGGGCATGATTGGCAGGATTTATGTTGGTGAGCACTTGACATTGTTACATACTAAATATCTAAGATCTGGGTCTTATGATCTCAAAGTGTTTTCCATTTTTAATTTATGGGAGTAATGAGCGCCGGGGCATGGCCAATTTTGACCCCAGGGGCATGGTTGGCAGGATTTATGTAGCTGACCATTTCACGTGGCTACATAGTAAATATCTAAGCTATGGGCTTTATGGTATCAGAGAGTAACTTTTTTAAGCTTTTTCCTTTATAAATCTATGAGAGCTAAGGAGCCCCGGGGTGTGGTCAATTTGGATCCCCAGGAGCATGATCAGCAGGATTTATGTAAGGGACCACCTGGCCTTGCTACATTCTAAATATCTTAGCTCTGGGCCTTGTGGATTCAGAGAAGAAGATTTTTTAAAAAAAATTCCATTGTAAATCTATGGAAGCTTCTGAGCCCCAGGGTGTGGCCAATTTGGACCGCAGGGGTATGATTGGCAGAATTTATGTAGGGGACCACTTGACATTGCTACATATCTAAGCTCTGGGCCATGTGGTTTCAGAGTAGAAGATTTTTTAAGTTTTTCCCATTGTTAGTCTATGGGAGCTTTATGTTTCCATGGCAACAAGAGTTTCCATCTGATCTGCCCCAAAACATTATGCTTGTTTTCCCCCTACCTGATAATGCTTCACATGAAATTTAATCATGACTGGCCTATTTGCTTTAAAGATATACTTATTTGAAAATGTGAACAGACGCCGGAGCATTGGCATACTATTACCTCACATGAGCCTTCCGCTCAGGTGAGCTAATGAAATGCATGTCCAAATACAAAGAGATCTGTTGGCCTCCTCCTCCCCTATAGCCAACCCTTACCACCCTTTAGTTTCTTCTAAAAGAACAATTTACCAAATGCAATACTTAAGAAGAGGACAAGTCATTATTGTTATTATAAGTATTACTATTATAATTATTATTATCAAAGTAAAAGCCAAACATGAAGAAACTGCCTTAGCCTTTATTTTTGATGTAGTTTTATCATTCATGGACATATTTTTTCAAAATTCCTTGACTTTTGCTAAAATTTCAAAATTCCCTGACCAATTTCAAAATTCCCTGACCTTGAAAAAATTTTTTTTTCCCTGACTTTTTCCCTGACCGTGGACACCCTGGCCATACACCCAAAATTGTGTGTGTGTGTGGGGGGGGGGGGGGGGGGAGGGGGTGTTGCCCCCCCCTTCAATCCCCCCAGGATATTTTTAGTGGGGAGGCGCGCAAAAAAACAGGTCACTTTTTAGGCCAACAAATCATAAAGCAAACATAACTATCCAGGGGTAGGAAATGCAGATTTTAGGTGCTTCTGGGGCTGAAAATGGGAGGGTGGTGGTGCAGACACGTAAAATCACGTATCTGAGTGGGAAAGGATTAGAAATCTGGGAACATACTGAATTTTAGTCTAAAATGCATTAATTATATCAAAAATATTGTTTCTTGCAATAAAATGATGAAAAAACATTATTTTGGTCAGTTGGGATATTCTTCATTAACCCTTTCCCACTCAGGGAATTTGTGAATTTCGATGATTTTCACACAGTGTTGCACCTGACAGCAACTTCAACCAAATCTTAATCTTCACACAGCTGTCAAGGCAACAATTAAGGGGTTTGGCACTGGCCATTTTCACTGTTTGTTCATTTTGATGCATTTTTGACCCCAGACACCCTCAGATATAAATTTAAGCGGCCGGTTGGGCCTTACATCCAAAATTTTTCGGATGTGAGGCCCCCCCCCCCTTCTCAATCCCCCCGGATATTTTTAGTGGGGAGGCGTGCGAAAAAACAGGTCACTTTTTAGGCCAACAAATCGTAAAGCAAACGTAACTATCCAGGGGTAGGAAAGGCAGATTTTATATGCTTCTGGGGCTGAAAATGAGGGGGGAGTGCAGACACGTAAAAACACGTATCTGAGTGGGAAAGGGTTAAGCCTTTTTGTACCAAATGGAATCTTCTTTTTTATATATAGCAGGAGTCCATTTCAAAATTTAGGGGTCCAAGGTTGTGTTTTCTTTGATATTTATTTGGAAAAGGACTGAACTTTTAGCAAACAGTGGAGGCCCTGGTCAGATGCCGCATTCTGTGGTGTCTGATCTGGGCCTGCACTGTTTGCCCGGGTACCCGTTTTGGGGTTAACAGACTGGCTGGTACTAGTCTGTCGGTGAGCCAATCAAAGGTATGTTTACTTACCTGAGGTGAGAAATCTGTTCTGGTTGGCTCAGTCACATTCATATCTACTAATTCATCCACCACATTGGTCTTGTCTTCTGGTTTCTTAGCCAATGGTGCGAGAGCTTGTTCAAGAGCTGGCCGGCTATTGGCTGTAGGTGAGCCAATCAAAGACTGTGTTGTAGCTGTGTTGCGTGACCTTGAGAAGAACATGTCCTGGCAGACAACTTTCATACACTGAAAAGAAAACATTTTGGCAACTGTTTACAGTTAAATCTCTCAAACTTCTAGCACCGTACAGACATTTATGCAAATAGTTTAGACCCAAATGAGCGGCTCATAATGAGCCATCTTATCTGGACCTACACTTTTTGCCATTCAGACATTCATTGCTCTAATGACACATATGAAACACATTATGAAAGCATGCCTATACAAATGCATTGTAAACTCTATTGCCGAAAAAACGAAATTTTTAAGATGAAAAATTGTGAAATCACCACATGTGACATTAATACTCATTATCTTTAGCCTGACATTGTGATAACCATTGAGCATTCTTTCATATCTCCGAAATTGTCTTTTTTTTGATGAAAATTTGTTATATTTTCCCTATCTTTAGTCCAAATATAGATTCTTGGTGCACATTAGAACTGCCTCATGGGGGTGGTTCTAAAGAGTACCCATGACCTAGGTCTTAGAGCAGAAATAAGAAAATAACGTATATCCCTATCCAACCACATTTTTTTCTATGTAATGTGGGGTTAAGAGGGGTGTTCGTTACACAGACTTGTTAACGTGGGGCCAGTGGTTCAAAACTAACAACATCCTTAGTTAAGGTATCATTAAAATTCTGATCATTTAATTTGGCAAGTATCCTTATCTTTTTGCAGAAAAATGTGAGCAGCTTTTGCAAATGCAAAAGCTGCTCATATTTTTCAGCAAAAATATGCAAAAGCTGCTCACATTTTTCAGCAAATATACCACTGTACTAGGTATTTTACTTACTCAAACATAATTTGACCACAAACGAGCTCATTAAGGTAACAATGCTTCGAACAACTGGGCCCTAATGTAAGATAAAACAAACCTTATAGAACTGCCTCAAGAAGTACGTATTTCCTTCGTTCGTCACTTCAACAACGTTAATATGTGACATGGCATGAAGAAGAAGAATAAGCACCACAAATTCACCAATAGAGTCTATCCTCTCCTTCATCGTTAGTTTAGGTATCATTAAACATCTGGGGCCAGTTGCTCAAAGCAAAGTTAGCTTAATGAGCTCGTTAGCGGTCATATTGTTAACTGATCTAGCAAGTACAATATCAAAAATTTTGGCACGTTTGCTGAAAAAATGTGAGCAGCTTTTGCATCCACAAAAGCTGCTCACATTTTTTTTCAGCAAAAATTTCAACATATTTGCCATATTTAATGATCAAAGTTCTAACGATACATTAACTAACGATGTCCTTAGTTTTGAACAACTGGCCCCTGATCATTTAGTATGGAAAGTATGCTAATAATTTTGCTGAAAAAATGTTAGCAGCTTTTGCAAATTTTTCAGCAAAAGTTTGCATTTGCAAAAGCTGCTCACATTTTTCAGCAAATATACCACAGTATTAGGTATTTTACTTACTCAAACATAATTTGACCATTTACGAGCTCGTTAAGGTAACTATGCCTTGAACACAACACGAAAACATGCCTATATAAATTTGATCCCCTTTAACCCCACTTTTATATAGTTTTCAGGGTAAACAGTATTTTTCATATCTTTGCTAAAAATGATTGTTGGTACTCTACAGAAGCGCGGTTCTATCGAGTCCCCGCAATTTAAAAACATAGATTGTGGGTACTCAACAGAACCGCCTCATCGAGGCGGTTTTATCGAGTCCCCGCAATTTAGATTTTGAGCAAAAATAAGAAAAATATCAGATTTTTAATCAGGAAATTTTCCTTTTTGGGTTGTAATATCTTCTAATATATTTGTATAGGCCTGTTTTCGTAATGAACTGGGCCCTAATGTCATCACGAAAACATGCCTATATAATTTTGACCCCCTCGAACCCCACTTTTATATAGTAAAACTGGGGTTTGCAGGGGTATACATTATTTTTCTTATTTTTGCTCAAAAACATAGAGTGTGGATACTCGATAGAACCGCCTAGTTGAGGCGGTTCTATCGAGTTCCGACAATCTATGTTTTGAGCAGAAATAAGAAAAATATCACAATTTTTCATCTTAAAATTTCTAATTTTTTGGCCAAAAAATTGGTAATGTATTTGTATAGGTGTGTTTTCGTAATGTAAGATAATACAAACCTTATAGAACTGCCTCAAGAAGAGAGTATTTCCGTCATCTGTCATTTCACCAATGTTGATATGTGACATGGCATGTAGAATAAGCACCACAAATTCACCAATAGAGTCTATTCTCTCCTTCCGTACGAACAAAATCTTCTTCGCGTGCTCGTAGAAGATTGAGTTACGGAAGGCATTCCTTTCGTAGTTGTTCGGTGGCAAGTTTGAAGCGAGAAGAAGAGTGACCTCTGGTGTGCCTAGAAATTAAAAAAAAAAATCTTAACCCTTATCTTGCTGTTCATGACAACCCCGATCTTTGCAAACAGTGTAGATCCAGATCAGATGGCTTCTGAAGAAGCCATCTGATCAGGATCTACACTGTTTGGCATTCAGTTTATGAATTTGTAGCAATAAATCTCATCAAGAAATTTGATTGGTTGATAGACAGAAATGGGTGTGGCTTAAATGAATATTCAACAAGATAAGGGTTAATCTTTGTCCTGCTGAGTAAATTGATTTGGCCACACCCTCAGCTGACTATCAAAGAATCGATTAACTTGGTAAAATGTAAACATTCAATTCACAAACTGAACAACAAACAGTACAGATCCTGATCAGATGGCTTCTTTAGAAACCATTTGATCTGGATCTACACTGTTTGCAAACATAGGGGTGTTTGCATTCATACAGACAAAGCCCAGGCAAAGCAGTGCGGGTCGGCCCATCCATATTTATAAACCCTATTGGTTTCATTTTTTATAAAGCATAGTTGAACCATGTCATTAAGTTTATATTTTGTTAAAACTTTTTATCATGTGGCAATAGGAGCTTTTTTCGTGACGTACTTCCGGTTCTAAAAATGGAACGGGAAAAGCCCTGGCCGTCAACTGTCGTATTGCTTCAAGGCAGTGGGACAGATAAAATGTTAATTACAGCGTAAAAAAGAGAAATTATTTCAAACTTTTAACGAATTCTAATGTAAGATAATGACAGAAAAACTGATATGCTGCCAGGTGTGAAATTTCGCATTACGAAAACATGCCTATACAAATACATTATCATTTTTTCGTCCAAAAAATGGAAATTTTAAGATGAAAATTGCGATAATTTTCTTATTTTTGCTCAAAACATAGATTGCGGGGACTCGCTAGAACCGCCTCGACGAGGCGGTTACTATCGAGTACCCACAATCTATACCTTCGTGAGCAGAAAAAAAATAATGTTTACCCCTGTAAACCCCAGTTTTACTATATAAAAGTGGGGTTTTAGAGGGTCAAATTCGCATAGGCGAGTTTTCATGTTGGCAAAAGTGTTATTTTCTGTTATTTTCTTAGTTAACTGCTCTTAAAGACATATTTATTGTTCGCACGACCTGACAGGGTCCTCTCTCTCTCTCTCTCTCTCTGATGGTGTCATGACCTACATGTTGCTCTCTCTCTCTCTCTCTCTCTCTCTCTCTCTCTTAGCGTACCAGCAATTAGCGAGCGTAGGTAAATGTAAATTAAAGTTTCGTGTTAAATAATTCATGTCAGTCTGACATGTAACGTATCAACAACGTCGTGTCTAAAGCAAACCAACATCAAAGCGATGCATTGAATTTGACTTTGCAACGTCGATGAAACGTCAGAACGTTGCGTTAGCGATAATACGGCGCTTAATAAAATGTCATTTGCCCAATGCTCGGACCCATTAAGACTCAGTGGGACTTGAACATTAAATTCAAAACAAACATAGAACACCCTTTCAGTGCATAAGAATGAAACACTCATTCGCAAGTGCAAGATTTTACAGTAAAATATGGTAGATTTCTTCAACCTTCCCAGCCCTTACATTTACCCATTTGGTAACGGAAACCCCAAAAGGAGTAAGTGACAAACAGTGCAGGCCCAGATCAGATGCAGCAGAACGCGGCATCTGATCAGGGCCTACACTATTTGGAAAAAGTTTAGCCATTTTCGAAATAAATTTTGAAGAAAACAAACCCTGGAATCTTCAATTTATCAAAATTGCACATATACATGTAGACAGATCGCTGGAAATTTTTACCTGCACTTTTAGACAGATTGTTGAATTGTTTCTCAAGAGAGAGAGAGAGAGAGAGAGAGAGAGAGAGAGAGAGAGAGAGAGAGAGAGAGAGATCAAGTTCTGTCCGTATGTGATAGCTATACTTGGATACATGTAGCGAATAAAACGAAAAGTTACGTAAAAACTTATTTTGTAAGTAAGCTTTCGTGAATAACGGCATCTCAAGCCATTGACATGGGTCATTCAAGAAGAGATTTTCGACAACTAAAAACGGACCCAGGATAAATGAATTTCAGTAATAAAAGCAAAATATCAGTCTTTCCTTCTGGAGGAATTATTTCAATGTAAACGGGTATATTTCCTTTCAAAATGTTTGAATATTGTTAGCATTTTAAGTTCCGCCTATACATTTGAATAGCGATGGCCGTTTCAATTGACGGCCAGTGCTTTGCGCATGCGAAAGAATGACGTCATAAACGGAATTGCTAAAACCTCCTATATAATAGGCAAATATCAATATAATATGGCAAATATGCTAATATTTTTGCTGTAAATTGTCTATAGCTTTGACAAATGCAAAAGCTACTCACACTTTTACAGCAAAAATTCCACTTTATTACTGCATTAACCAGGGGCCAGTTTTTCAAAACTAATGAATCATTAAAGTTTTGATCATTTAATATGGCAAGTATACTAATATTTTTGCTGAAAAAAAATGTGAGTATGTGCATATGCAAAAGCTACTCACATTTTACCTGCAAAAATAACAAAATTTTAGATATTGTACTTACTAGAAAAGTTAACAATTTCACTTCTAACGAGCTCGTTAAGCTAACAATGCTTTAAAAAACTGGAACCAGATCACTTACATTTTGCCAACTATGGAGCTTGTTAAGTTTACGGCTTAATGAGGCTTTCAACAACTGGGCTGGTCCCCGCCTATCGGGGCTTGGAAGAAATAGATGGGCTGCATGATACTTCCACGCAGAGCTGAAACCGACTGCACACGAGTACTGGTAAACCACTTAGAGGATCTAAGCCTGCACAGGCAAAGCGGTGTGAGTCGGCCCATCCATGCTTATAAACCCTATTGGTTTCATTTGGGCAACAGGGCTTGAAATGTCATTTCATCTCAATGTCAGGTAAAGGTCCCACAAAATTGGAACCAACGTCTCCAAATTGACCTATACAGTGTTGATGGGGACGTTAACCTCAAATCAACCAAAAAAAACTAGAGCTATCACTAAAGGTGATGAATACCCCCACAAAAACTGCCTTGATAGTACAACAGCGGCATTTTGCAATTTTTTCATTTGAAAGGGGCCATAACTATGTCGAAAATTGACGAATTGTAGCTGAAATCGATCTTGACCTGTGTTTTATGATGTTATATCAGTGTACCAAAAATTATAAAAATCGGTGAAGCGCTTTTTGAGTTATCGTCTGGAAACCAAGTCAACAGACCGACCGACCAACAAGCTCACTCCTATATACCCCCCCCCCAAATTTCATTTGTGGGGGTATAAAAATCAACAACTGGGCACTGGAAGCACCTACCTATAGACTGGTTCAAAAGTTTAATCACGAAAACACCAAATCTGTAGACAACGAACTGACTGGGCGAAATCTGTTTGATGTCAGCTGGTACCAGATCACCTTTGCAGGTCCACTGGGCATCTTTCACATCAATATATGGATGGCTGTAGTCAGCACCTGCAAGGAAATAAGAACACTTCTTCTGTGAGTGAATCTTCTGTGAGTGAGTGAGTGTTTGAGTCTTACGTCCCAACAACAGCTAAGATCATACAGAGACGGGACCTCGGTTTAAAGACTCATCCGAAAGTCTGGAGAAGCCCGGGATCGATCCTGCGATCCCTGGTTTACAAGTCGAGTAGCGTAACCACTACGCCACGGAGGCTTCTACACTTCTTCTGTAATATTGAAGATAAACAAAATACAATGATACAGTGAAACTTCGATAACTCGAACACGGATAGTTTGTTTACCACGGCTAATTTGAACTTGTTCTGGAGTCCATGGAGAATATTTCTCACGTCTCCGGATATCCATACATATAGGATAATAAATTGATTTTTTCTGAGGTTATCTTGGAAAGGTATGTTGGGTGTACTCATTAGAATCGCCTCAATGAGGCGATTCTAATGAGTACACACAACATACAGTAAAACCTGTCTTAGTGACCACCTCTATTAGGCAAGCAACCTGTGATAAGCAAGCAAGCATTGGGTTCCCCAAAAAGGCAAATGCATTGAAATTAACCTATAGTAAGCAAGCACCTGTCTTAAGCAAGCACATTTTGATTATCCCATGTGTGCATGCTTAATACAGGTTGGGCTGTACCTTTATTTTATAGAAGATCGAATAGTTATCCTACAGTGATCCCCTGTATGCCTCATGACCTGGCACTGCGAGTATACCTCAGTAATTCGTACCCTGTATACCCCTAACTTGAAAAAATGTTCATGGTGCCAGAGGTGTACGAGTTATTGGCTTTTGACTCTAGTTCCTTTTGTTATCACATTGATCATTCAAGAAAATGTGTACTTATGGCAAGGCTTGTCCTAGCCCATCATGGTTTTCTGTGAATTAAGGAACAAAAGAGCGATATGGTGATACTTTTAAACATTTTCCCCACCCATTCCAAAGATATTCTTATATATCCCAGGGTACCCCTATGGCCTCTGTCTTGGAGAAAACATTGGTAGGTGTACTAGCAGAATCCAGTGAGTGCATTCCTATAAGGACTGATGACACATGAGACAACATAACTACAACAACACTTGTGCATTCAACTAAGACTCTGATCAAACTGAAAATCTGTACAGTTTGATCAGTCTTCATTGTCACATCAAGAAAACAAGCCTATTATGATTTTGACCCCCTTGAATCCCACTTTTATATAGTAAAACGGGGGTTTACTGGGGTAAACCTTATTTTCTTTTTTCTGCTCTAAAACAGAGATTGTGGGTGCTCGTTAGAACTGCCTCGATTTAGTGGTTCCAACAAGTACCCATAATCTATGTTTTAGCAGAAATAAGAAACAGAACACAATTTTTAATCTTAAATTTTGTTTTCGCGGTAACATTTTCACTGTATTTGTATAGGCGTGTTTTCGTAATGGAATAAGCCCTCTGCAGCATATGAGGTATCCAAAGGGAGATAAATGAAAACTATCAGATTGGGTGGATATACAGGCTGATCTGTCTTAAAGTTTGTTGGTTTTACCGTAAAAATCCTAAAACTTTGGACATCTTGAGGATTTGCTATAATTCTCCTAAATTGTTTTACAGATCTGATTCACAACCCAGCAAGGAGTTCAAAAGGTGCAGACAGAATGGCAAAAAGTGTTGACCCTGATCAGACTGCTCTTCAAGAGCAGTCTGTTCTGGGTCTGCAAAGTTTGCTTAGGCCTTCCTGTCCCAATCGCCTTTATATTAGGAAAATGGAGTCTTGCAGCAATATACAAATTTTTTTCTGCTCAAAAACATAGCATCATTTGTACTCATTATCACCTTTATGAGGCGGCTTAGTGTGTCCTCATCAGAACACCTCAATGAGCAGTTTTAATAAGAACCCACTATGGAAACATGCACTTGCAATCATTGAGCCACATCATGTAAAGTCTGTGAAATGAAAACCCTTGCAAACCCCATTTTATACAGAGAATAATGGGGTTTACAGCACAATACATATTCTTTTAAATTTTTTCTCAAAAACATAGCTTGTAGGTACCTGTTAAAGCCGCCCCATTGAGGCAGTTCTAACAAGCACAGACAATGTATGCTTGGTGTAAAAATACGAAAAATAATAAAACACAAAATGCAATTTCTACAGATATTAAAGATACCATTGTAGCACACAGGTAGGTTATCCTAATGATGGACTATATAGAGGATCTTATACAAGTGATCATTTCCTACTCAATTTATGAAAAGAGCCCTTGTTGAGTTCATCATTATAACAAGTCTGTGAAATGAACACCCTTTAAGCCCCACTTTATATAGAGAAAACTGAGGTTTGCAGGGGTATACATTATTTTGCTTATAACTGCTCCTAGACATAGGTTGTGGGTGCTCCTTAGAACCGCCTCAATGAGGCGGTTCTAACGAGCACCCACAACCTATGTTTCGCATATAAAAAAAGACAAATATAAAAAATTTCAATGGGAAAGTAGCAATTTTGGAGTGTTCCTTAGAACTGCCTCAATGAGGTAGTTCTAATGAGCACACAGAACCTATGTTTGGAGTATAAATAAGACAATTATCACAAATTTTCATCGGGGAAAGTAGCCATTTTGGTGATATGAAAGAATGCACAACGTCACACGGGTGTGTTATCTCAGTGTTAATAAATTTCATAAGAGATGTCCTTGAGTGTATTTTCATAATGCAAACACCACCCTATCAGTATCTCTCATTATCCATACCTTTGACATGTGGTCGCACTGGTTGATCTGATGATGCATCTGACTTATCCAACATCTCTTCGAGGTCATTGATCTGTTTAAACAGTGGTGACAACATCAATAAATTAATCCAATCCTGTTCCACATTTCCTGTAGGTGTAAAACCTAGGCCACTCCCACCAGAGCTGTCAGCAGTAGATGGTGGGCGTAGAGCTCCGCCTCCTGTTGGCAATTCACCAATCAAAACATTGGACGTCTCTGTCTTCAAGTTGGAGTCATCTCCCATGAGTGCTCTTTCCTGTTCTTTCTGTGCTAGATTTTTCTGCTGTTCTCGGTCTGACTCAAGCTGCATTCGTTTTGTGAGTTTAGCGTATTCTGCACCATGGCGTTTCTTCTTGCGGGCTTCCAATTTAGCAGCCAGGGAGGCCTTTGTTCTAAAACAGGAAACACATGTGTTAAAAGACAGTCAGCAATTAAAGCATACAGGCTTTACATTACATGTGAATCATCTGCCTTGCAGATGATTCACATGTAATGTAAAGCCTTGCATATGATTCACATGTAATGTAAAGCCTTGCACATGATTCACATGTAATGTAAAGCATTATTTTCTTTAAGAAAAATGAAAGTGACGTATGCAAATATTAAGACTGGCAATTAAGTCTCACTCCACAGATGGTGTAGAATCTGTTATGGGCTAACATAAACAGTGAAAGCCCCAATCGGTCTGCACTGGTGCAGTCTGAAAGGAGTCCGAATATCCTAAATCCTGGTAAACTGATGTAGTCAGTGGGGCATATAATTCTTGGCCCAGTTGTTCAAAACTAACAATGTTGTTAGTGAATATATCCTTAAACATTTGATCATTTAATATGGCAAATATGTTAACATTTTTCTGAAAACAAAGTGCAGCTTTTGCTTTTGCAAAAATATAGGGTGTTTTTTTTTTGGCTGAAAAAATATCAGAGTATAAGATATTTTATTAATTGACTATCCTGTATTACACCAGGTCAACCAATATTAACCACAGATCAAAAATCATAAATTATGTTTTTTTTTAATTCTGTCAATTAATAAAATTGTCATTAATCAAGTATTCTTGTATTGGCCAAGTTCCGGGTCCTCGGTCAGCTGTATTGGCCTCTGCCTTCTGCCTCGGGCCTATACAGCAGACCTCGGACCTGTAACTGGGCCAATACTAAATTTCTTGATTAATAACCAGCTAGTATTTTGATTACATACAAGCCTATTAAAGCTTATGATGCTTTGAACAACTGGAATTAAGCATTCTAAAAAATAATGGTAAGTGGTTTCATCACCTCTACAAGAGCAGGGCTGAATCAGTACTAGTTGGGCGTCCCAAATTTAAGAGATACTGGACATCACACCCAACCAAACATCCTAAATGAAATCTCTCTTACCTTTCCTGTTCTTCTTTCAAATTGTCTTCCAATTTTTCCATATTTTTGTTGTGTTCCTGTAACAGCCTGTTCTTCTCGGCCTCACTCTTGCTCGACCTCAATATCTCTTCCTCCTGATTCTTTTTCCGCTCTTCTAATTGTTTCTGTTTCAATCTCTGTTTTTCCATCTCTCTTTCCTTCAGTCTTTGTTCTTCTCTCTTCTGTTCTTCTTCGAGTTCTTTCTCAAGTTTCCTGAAGAAAAATAAGATATGTCTTGAGAAAATTTGCTTTATAACATTCTCAAGTTTCCTGAAGATTAATGTAATTTATCATAGCACGTCCTGTCTGAGAGTGTAATAACGCAATGTTATTAATTCGATAATCCACTAATGGATTAAATATGCAAATTAGTTAGATACACCCCATAACGTTACATGTGCCATGTCCTTAATGATGTCGTGTTTACTAATGGCGGTACAATTGTACAATTGTTCAATTGACATTTTTTGTAAAACAATTGTGAATACAATGCATTTTATCAGTTACCCTCTATATATTTTGCATTGTAACACATTGACCTGATAAAGATATGCTATCTCAGGACAAGTGAGCTTTATCACGTCAACGTGACATTGCACTTTTATGAATGAACCAGACTACTAGAAAAATGACAAAAAAGTTATTGTTACTTGGAAAAATATAAAAATTGCTTTTATGCCCCCGGCCAGTGCCACCCTCTGATATATCTTTCGAGCTTGTATGTAATATGAATGAAGCCAAGAAGCTATAAGAATCTATAAATGTGCTTGTAAAAGCTAAACCAAACATAAAATTTCTAAATGGACCAAGGGAGTGAGGGATCAAAGTTAATGAAGCAGCAGGGTGGGGTATGCATCCATGGAATCTTTGGACTCGTATGCAACATTGATGCAAGTATCAATTGAATTTTTCTTAGAGTTTAGAACATACAGGCATCTTTAAACTTTGTCATAAAACTTTAACCAAATGTAAAATTTCTAAGTCCGTGACCTTGAGGTCAAGGACACCATGGGTGGGGAGCAGGGACATGCATCATGAAATCGTTTATCAAACATAAAGAGAATCTAACATGTGGTTACAGAGATATCAGTAATGAAAAAGGTTTAACACAAAACTTTGATGTAAAAGTAGATGAACAGACATACGGACAGACAGCCCACCCAGGGGCTTTGATATTCCATATGAAAGGTAATGGTATAGAGATATACTTTACCAAACATGAAGAGAATCTAACATGTGGTTACAGAGATATCAGCAATGAAAAAGGTTTAACACAAAACTGACGTAAAAGTAGATGAACAGACATACGGACAGACAGCCCACCCAGGGGCTTTGATATTCCATATGAAAGGTAATGGTATAGAGATATACTTTACCAAACATGAAGAGAATCTAACATGTGGTTACAGAGATATCAGCAATGAAAAAGGTTTAACACAAAACTGACGTAAAAGTAGATGAACAGAAATACGGACAGACAGCCCACCCAGGGGCTTGACCCAGGGGCTTTGATATTCCATATGAAAGGTACTGGTATAGAGATTTACTTTACCTAACATGAAGAGAATCTAACATGTGGTTACAGAGATATCAGCAATGAAAAAGGTTTAACACAAAACGTTGACGTAAAAGTAGATGAACAGACAGACAGACAGCCCACCCAGGGGCTTGACCCAGGGGCTTAGATATTCCATATGAAAGGTAATGGTATAGAGATATACTTTTTCCAAACATGAAGAGAATCTAACATGTGGTTACAGAGATATCAGCAATGAAAAAGGTTTAACACAAAAACTTTGACATACAAGTAGATGAAAAGACAGACGGACAGACAGCCCACCCAGGGGCTTGACCCAGGGGCTTAGATATTCCATATAAAAGGTAATGGTATAGAGATATACTTCACCAAACATGAAGAGAATCTAACATGTGGTTACAGAGATATCAGCAATGAAAAAGGTTTAACACAAAACTTTGACGTAAAAGTAGATGAACAGACAGACAGCCCACCCAGGGGCTTGACCCAGGGGCTTAGATATTCCATATGAAAGGTAATGCTATAGAGATATCCTTTACCAAACATGAAGAGAATCTAACATGTGGTTACAGAGATATGAGCTGTAAAAAAGGTTTGACGCAAAACTTTGACGTAAAGGTTGACGAACGGTGGGACGGACGGAAGTACGAATGAACGAACGAACTAAAGAACGAACGAAAGAATGAACAAACAAACGGACTGAAAGACGAAAACTATATACCCCCTGACATACTTCGTATGCCGGGGGTATAAAAATAATAGGAAAAATACGGTCAGCTGATACTAAATATATTGACTGCCAGGATGCTGGAACGCACTTAGGACAATCAATAAATGATCGTAAATTGCTAATTTAAGAGTGTACAAGGGGATAAACTGATAAATAGAATACCAGATTCGTGTCATTTGATATCAAGTTTATCAGGCTCGGCTTCAAGAATGCATGTAGAATCGCTCGGCGAGCCACGCGATTCTACAAGCGTTCTCAAAACCTTGCCTGATAAACTTGATATCAAATGACACAAACCTGATATTCTCTATTTAAATGTCATATGATAAATAGAATCTTGCATTCATGCTCATGTATTATTAAATTTATTAAACTCGTTGAGGAAAAGGGATAAAATGCTCGGCAAAGCCTCGCATTTTTATCCCTTTTTGCTCAGCTCATTTAATAAATTCAATAATAAATGATCCTATATGTCTTGAAAAAACTTGCTTTATAACATAGAGTTTGTTTGTTTGTTTAGAGTTTAATGGCACAGTCAACACTATTTAGGTCATACTGAGCTGGTCAGTTTGCCTTACCACACTTTATGGGCAGGCTTGAACATGAGCTGCTAACCAGTGTGGTGCACATTCCTTTGCCAGAATCAGACAATTGAATCAATGGAAGTGAGAGAATGACAAAAGAACAGATTTCATGACCAACTTTCACAAAAGGATGCTGCTAGACCGCCAGGCTTTGAACCTCCAGATCACAAGTCAGACATGTAACCACTGAGCAACTGAGGCTGGCCAGAGGGCAGACAGAAATGGTTGCAATCTGACTCTACACATGCCCATGCTTATCTGTGCACATTACGATAACACACCCGTGCGATATAGTGCAGTTTTTCACATCTCCGAAATTGCTACTTTTCTGATGAAAATCTGTGATAGTTTTCTTACAAATACTGCAAACATAGGTTGTGGGTGCTCGTTAGAACCGCCTCATCGAGGCGGTTCTAACGAGTACCCACAACCTATGTCTTGGAGCAAAAATAAGAAAAAATAATATATACACCCGTGAACCCATTTTTCTCTATATAAAGTGAGGTATAGTGGGGTCTTCATTTCACAGACTTGTTCAGGTGATGAATCACTGACTGCTCAGACAAAAACTAATTTTCTCGTAGCATAAATAATCACAGCTACATTGGATAAGAATAAATTCTGGATGTATGTGCTACAAAATCTGGTCCCTAGGTTATGAGCTTTTTCATGGTCAACACAAATGAGCAGCATGAAGTTTCTCCTGCTCATAAACATTAAAATGTCAACAACTGTTGGGATTTTAATATTTATGAGCCGGTCAAATATGATTTCCCCCTTATCTGGTCAAGAAAAATACCTTAATTAGTTTATGAGCTATATTTAAGTAGGCCAACTGAGTTTAGCATGAACAAATTAATGAGACCGTCAGGAGCAGGCTGAATTTCAAACATTCAAATTTTCACAACTAACTGAAATGTTGAGGCACAATCTTACAAAGTATGACACACACTGTCTTATGAGGCAAAGAGCCTTGACAGCTTCTACAGATTTTCAAAAATCTGAAACAATATCTGAACAGAAAGTGCGGTAAAAACTATCTAACCCCACCCAGGAGCTTCTTGTATACTTACTTGTAATGATCAGCCATCTTCCTCTTCTTTTCTTCTTCTTTCTCTTTCTCTAACCTCTTCAGTTTCTCCATCTCTTCCTCAATTCTTCGCAAAACTTCGTCTTTAAATTTCTGAGCTTCTAGAGCCGCCAGTCTGGCTTCCTCAGCGTACTTTTTAACAATTTCTTCAGATGGGGAGTATGTCTTCATGGCATCTGAGAGCTCATTCAGCTGTTTGGTTTTCATGTCCAATCTCTGGTATGTCTGTTGAACTTCCAGTTTTGGAAGCATGTCCTTTTCAGCTTGTTCGGCAAGTTGGGCTGTCAGTTTGTCAAACTCTTTTCTCTGTCTCTGCAAAAGAGGTGAATGGCATTAGGTCAATAAAGCTCGAGAGCATGCCATTGTCATAAAACATCCATGTGACATAGTGTATTCCTTTATACTTCCAAAACCATTATATTACTAATCAAAATTTCTGATATACAGTAAATTCCTATATTAAGACCACCTTTGGGACTGTTCAAAAGTGGTCTTCAAGTCCCAAAGGTGGTCTCTTACTATACAATATTAGAGGTAAGTGAGTGAGTGTTGAAGTTTTACTTTCCACCAACAGCTAAGGTCATACGTAGATGAGACTTCGGTTTAAAGACTCGATCTGAAAATCTGGAGAATTTCACTGTATTTCGAATTAATGCTCCAAACATAGATTGGGGGTGCATGTTATAACAGCTTCATCGAGGCAGTTATAACAATTACCCACAACCTATATCTTAGAGAAAAAATAAGAAAATAATGAATACCCCTGAAAACCCCAGTTTTCCCTATATAAAGTAGGGTTTACAGACATGTTCATTTCATGGACTTTTGACATGTTGTTAAGTGCATAAGCAATCTTACACACTATAGAACTTCTTTTCTTACATGCTTTTCAACAAAATATAGAGATTTCACAGTGAAATCAAAAATGATATTGTCACTGTTTCAAACAGTGACTGACACCAATTTTATTTTTCACTGTTTGGGACTACCTTTTTCTTCAATTAGTTTTTCCTTTGTTAGATGATTGTTAGTTGCTCCTCAGGAGCAAATTCTTTCCTTTAAGAGTTGACCCCTATTGACATGGGTGACAAAAATACATTTTCAGGAGTTAAACTCCCCTGAATGTGTTCCCATTCCCCATAAATAATCACACATCCAGATTTTTGTCTGTTTGATTTGAGGTTTAATGTTTCCTTCACTGTAAAGGTCTTTTTGGAGACGTTGCTTCCAATTTTGTGGGACTTTAACCGGACATTGAGATGAAATGACATCTCAAGCCCTGCCGCCCAATGAAACCAATAGGGTTTATAAGCATGGACTGGCCGACTCGCATCGCTTTGCCTGGGCAGGTTTAGGTCCTCAAAGCGGTTTACCAGTACTCGTGTGCAGCCCATATATTTCTTCAAGCCCCGATGGGTGGGGGCCTTCACAGCTCCAGATAAGGAGTCATAATTTTTTTTTCTTAATTCTTTATAAAATGTATGTACTTATTAGATTCACCTCTATAAACATGCTTGCCCCCGCCCAAAGGGGCTTAAAGAAATATTTAGGCTGCAAGATGCTTCCATGCAGAGCTGAAACCAACCGCACACATGAGTACTGGTAAACAGCTTAGAGACTCTAAGCCTGCCCAGGCAAAATGGTGCAAGTTGGACCGTCCATGCATAAAACCCTTTTGGTTTAACTTGACAGTAAGGCTTGAGATGTCAATCTCAATGCCGGGTAAAATTCCACAAAATTGGAAGTAACGTCTCTAAAACTACCTAAATAGTGTTGATGGGGACATTAAACCCCATATCAATCAATCAATCAAATCCTTTGACGGGGAAATCTAGAATACTGTGTGGTTTCATTGGGAGGCAGGGCTTGAGATGTCATTTCATCTCACAGTGTTGATGGGGATGTTAACCTCAAATCAAACAAACAAGATTGACAGAATCGCCTCTTACAAGTGCTCACAAAATATATTACTTATAAGACATTCTGCAGCCCGGATTCAATTCCCAGTGTCTTCAGGAATCTCATTAACAGTTTGTGTCACAAAGGAAAGTAAATATGCAAAATTTTAAATGATAGTAAGGGGTGACAATAATGAAGAAATGACGGCCTACCTTCTGTTGTTTCTTCAACTCTTGTTTCCTAGCGGCCAGTTCTTCGTTAGACATTCCCTTAGAGTTGGCCACCAGATCTATCATCTCCTACAGTGGAAAAAGCAATTCCAAATTAAAATAAAATTCCACTATTAAGACCACCTTAAATTAAGACCAATTCTGCTTTAAAAAGCTAATTTTTAAGGGTGCACTTAGTTGTCTGCCTTTTGTGTCCTCTGAACAAAGACCACATTTGGGACTGTTCAAAAGTGGTCTTTAAGACCACTTTTGAACAGTCCCAAAGGTGGTCTTAATATAGAAATTTTACTGTATAATCAATGTTTGCAAAACTAGGGAAATCTCAATTAATTTATGTCACACCATTCATTTAATAAACAGATCCACTCTAGCAGTGAACTGTTGCGTAATAATTGACTGTCTGTGGGTATGTCTGCGGGTCACTTGTAAAGTAGACTAAACTAGAACAGTCAGAGGATCTGACTATAGCCCAGCTATAGCGCTATCAGAAAAGAAAAATACAAGAAAAAAATGTTTTCAGCCTTTAGCCTATGGAATGGACACGAATTATTACTGTACTGAGTTTATTCCAAGTGCCATTTTTCAATGTTCAAAGAGCAGTAACTCAAAAATAGGCAATCCGGAGTTCATGTGCTCTGCACATTGTCTCCTAGTGCTTTACATTTGTGTGAAGTTTCATGAAAATACCTCAAAAAATTTTTGAGTCATCATGAATAACGGAATTACGGTTGCCATTTTTCAATGTTCAAAGGGCAATAACTCCAAAAGTATGCAATCCAGAGTTAAGGTTCATGGGCTCTGCACATTGTCTCATAGTGCTTTAAATGTGTGTGAAGTTTCATGAAAATACCTCAAACATTTTTTTTTTTATAATGAACTAGAGAAAGTGACCAGTGGGTCACGTATACCCCCGGCCAGTGCCACCCTCTGATATATCTTTCGAGCTTGTATGTAATATGAATGAAGTCAAGAAGCTTTAAGAATCTATAAATGTGCTTGTAAAAGCTAAACCAAACATAAAATTTCTAAATGGACCAAGGGAGTGAGGGCATCCAATAGAACATACAGGCATCTATAAACTTTGACATAAAACTTTAACCAAATGTAAAATTTCTAAGTCCGTGACCTTGAGGTCAAGGTCACCATGGGTGGGGGAAGGGGCATGCATCATGAAATCATTTATCAAACATGAAGAGAATCTAACATGTGGTTACAGAGATATCAGCCATGAAAAAGGTTTAACACAAAACTTTGACGTAAAAGAAGATGAAAAGACAGACAGACAGCCCACCCAGGGGCTTGACCCAGAGGCTTAGATATTCCATATGAAAGGTAATGCTATAGAGATATCCTTTACCAAACATGAAGAGAATCTTACATGTGGTTGCAGAGATATCAGCAATGAAAAAGGTTTAACACAAAACTTTGACGTAAAATTAGATGAACAGACAGACAGACAAACCACCAAGGGGCTTGACCCAGGGGCTTAGATGTTCCATATGAAAGGTAATGCAATAGAGATATCCTTTACCAAACATGAAGAGAATCTAACATGTGTTTAAAGAGATATCAGCAATGAACAAGAGGGCCCAGAGGGCCCTGGTTCGCTCACCTGATCCAATGTATAACAAGTGGGCCCCGGGCAGGGTCAATTTTGGCCCCAGGGCTATAATTTGAACAATCTTGGTAGAAGTCCACAAGATGAAGCTTCATATCGAATATGAAAGACCTGGGCTTTCTGGTTTCAGAGAAGAAGATTTTAAAGGTTTACCCTGCATATAGAAGTCTATGTAAAACAAGATCAAAGACCTGGGCCTTGCGGTTTCAGAGAAGAAGATATTTAAAGATTTTCCCTATATAAGCCCATGTAAAACCAAAGGGCCCCCATGCGGGGGGGCATTTTTAGCTCCAGCACTATAATTTGAACAATCTTGGTAGGGGTCCATTAGATGAAGCTTCATACCAAATATCAAAGACCTGGGCCTTGCGGTTTCAGAGAAGAAGATATTTAAAGATTTTCCCTATATAAGCCTATGTAAAACAAAAGGGCCCTGGTGCGGGAGCATTTTTGGCGCCAGCTCTATAATTTGAACAATCTTGGTAGGGGTCCACTAGATGAAGCTTCATACCAAATATCAAAGACCTGGGCCTTGCGGTTTCAGAGAAGAAGATTTTTCAAGATTTTCCCTTTATAAGCCCATGTAAAACCAAAGGGCCCCCGCGCGGGGGCAATTTTAGCTCCAGCACTATAATTTGAACAATCTAGGTAGGGGTCCACTAGATAAAGCTTCATACCAAATATCAAAGACCTGGGCCTTGCGGTTTCAGAGAAGAAGATTTTTAAAGATTTTCCCTATATAAGCCCATGTAAAACCAAAGGCCCCCGTGCAGGGGCAGTTTTTTGGCCCCAGCACTATAATTTGAACAATCTTGGTAGGGGTCCACTAGATGAAGCTTCAAACCAAATATCAAAGACCTGGGCCTTACGGTTTCAGAGAAGAAGATTTTTCAAGATTTTCCCTATATAAGCCCATGTAAAACCAAAGGGCCCCCGTGTGGGGGCATTTTTAGCTCCAGCACTATAATTTGAACAATCTTGGTAGGGGTCCACTAGATGAAGCTTCATACCAAATATCAAAGATCTGGGCCTTGTGGTTTCAGAGAAGAAGATTTTTAAAGATTTTCCCTATACAAGCCCATGTAAAACCAAAGGGCCCCCGTGCGGGGGCATTTTTGGCCCCAGCATTATAATTTGAACAATCTTGGTAGGGGTCCACTAGATGAAGCTTCATACCAAATATCAAAGACCTGGGCCTTGCGGTTTCAGAGAAGAAGATTTTTTAAAAAATCTATTTTTGGCTACTGTGACCTATATGTGCAACGGACCGGAACCATTTGAACAACTTTGAAAGGGGACCACCTAAGGATCATTCCTGTGAAGTTTGGTCAAAATCCGATCAGTGGTTTAGGAGGAGATGTCGTTTGAAGAAAAGTTTACGGACGCACACACGCACGGGCGCACGCACGCACGACGGACGACGGACAAAAAGTGATCCCAAAAGCTCACCTTGTCACTACGTGACAGGTGAGCTAAAAAGGTTTAACACAAAACTTTGACGTAAAATTAGATGAACAGACAGACAGACAGCCCACCCAGGGGCTTGACCCAGGGGCTTAGATATTCCGTATGAAAGGTAATGCTATAGAGATATCCTTTACCAAACATGAAGAGAATCTAACATGCGGTTGCAGAGATATTAGCAATGAAAAAGGTTTAACACAAAACTATGACGTAAAAGTAGATGAACAGACAGACGGACAGACAGACAACCCACCCAGGGGCTTGGATATTCCATATGAAAGGTAATGCTATAGAGATATCCTGTACCAAATATGAAGAGAATCCAACCTGTGGTTACAGAGATATGAGCAATCAAAAAGGTTTAACGCAAAACTTTGACGTAAAGGTTGACGAACGAACATATGAACGAACAAACGAACGAACGAACGAACGAACATACGAACGAACCAACGAACGGACGAACTGACGGAAAGATGAAAACTATATACCCCCTGACATACTTCGTATGCCGGGGGTATAATAACGGAATTACGGAATTACAGAATTACTGAATCACAGAAGGACAAGGCAAATGCAATATCGCTCCCACTTTTTCAAAGCGGGGCTATAATCACAAATGTAAAACTCCACAGAGGACAGATATGTATTGGCATTTCACTGCCAGAGCTGATCTAGATTGATTCTTATGTAACAAAAATCAATTGCTGTGATGGAAATGCTGTCACTTTCTTTAAATTCTCCCAAATCCTCAGAAGCCATCTGAAATGTATCTACACTGTTTGCAAAGGCAGGGGTGGTTGTATTCAATGGGAAAAGAGTTAAAGACTCATTCAGAAATCTGGAGGTGCCCAGAATCAAACCCATGACCCCAGGTTTATGAAGCCTAAAATACATGTTTACCTGTTCAAAGGCACTGAGCAGGGCTTCTCTCTCCTTCTGTCTACTCTGTTCAACCTCGGCCTTGGCTCGTCGTCTGGCTGCTGCCATTTCTCTTGCGAGCTGATCCTCTAAATGAATGGCCTCCTTGAGATGACGCTGGCGAAGTACAGTGTAGATCAAGTTCTCAGCCTTCTCTCCATCTATATTCTACAAAAGATAAAACAAGGTATCGGTACATATACTGGGGAGGCAACTTGTTAGAAAGCAATTTTGTTCCAAATCACATGGATCTACTCTTGCATGAAAGCTTTGACTATCAGGGGCCAGTCTCATGACCCAATGTGCAAGCCCCAGCAACAAGGAACAACTTTAGCGACTGGTCAGTATGCAGAGGTAATTGTTGAAGTCCAGCCAGTCCCTTAAGCCTCTCACAAGCATCAGGTGCCAGCAAATGGGAGAAGCACAAATCAAACGAGAGCTATCACTAAAGGTGATGAATACCCCCACAAAAACTGCCTTGATAGTACAACAGCGCCATTTTGCAATTTTTTCACTTGAAAGGGGCCATAACTATGTCGAAAATTGACGAATTGTAGTGGAAATCGAACTTGACCTGTATTTATGATGTTACATCAGTGTACCAAAAATTATAAAAATCGGTGGAGCGCTTTTTGAGTTATCGTCTGGAAACCAAGTCAACAGACCGACCGACCGTCCGACAGACAGACAGACCGACAAGCTCACTCCTATATACCCCCACAAATGAAATTTGGGGGGGTATATAGGAGTGAGCTTGTCGGTCAGTATGCAGAGGTAATTGTTGAAGTCCAGCCAGTCCCTTAAGCCTCTCACAAGCATCAGGTGCCAGCAAATGGGAGAAGCACAAATCAAACGAGAGCTATCACTAAAGGTGATGAATACCCCCACAAAAACTGCCTTGATAGTACAACAGCGCCATTTTGCAATTTTTTCACTTGAAAGGGGCCATAACTATGTCGAAAATTGACGAATTGTAGTGGAAATCGAACTTGACCTGTATTTTATGATGTTACATCAGTGTACCAAAAATTATAAAAATCGGTGGAGCGCTTTTTGAGTTATCGTCTGGAAACCAAGTCAACAGACCGACCGACCGTCCGACAGACAGACAGACCGACAAGCTCACTCCTATATACCCCCACAAATGAAATTTGGGGGGGTATATAGGAGTGAGCTTGTCGGTCAGTATGCAGAGGTAATTGTTGAAGTCCAGCCAGTCCCTTAAGCCTCTCACAAGCATCAGGTGCCAGCAAATGGGAGAAGCACAAATCAAACGAGAGCTATCACTAAAGGTGATGAATACCCCCACAAAAACTGCCTTGATAGTACAACAGCGCCATTTTGCAATATTTTCACTTGAAAGGGGCCATAACTATGTCGAAATTGACGAATTGTAGTGGAAATCAAACTTGACCTGTATTTTAAGATGTTACATCAGTGTACCAAAAATTATAAAAATCGGTGGAGCGCTTTTTGAGTTATCGTCTGGAAACCAAGTCAACAGACCGACCGACCGTCCAACAGACAGACAGACCGACAAGCTCACTCCTATATACCCCCCCAAATTTCATTTGTGGGGGTATAATTAACGCCTGTATTACAAAAAGAATTATGATATTTGGGGGGAAAGGAACAAATAATGGGTAGTTATTTGTGGAATTTGGCCATATCGGATGACTTGGTCAGGAGATAGCCCAAATTATCCATTATTTGTTAACCACTTCACCACGGAGGCTTCTAATGTTTCCCCCATAGCTCAAGATACTGGTAAGTGTTGAGAATGATTTCAGGGGAATTGGAACACCTTCAGGGGAGGCAACTCCTGCAAAAATCGTTTTGTCTCTCATGTCAATAGGGGTCAACTCTTAAAGGAAAAACTCTTCTTTAAAGAGTAGACCCCTTTTCAGTGGGACAGGGCTTGTAGAAAAGCGAACAGGAAGTCCTGAAAGTTTTCTCCCTTTGGAAAATGGGAGAAAAATCTGCCAGGTTTTCCCATTCCCCTTAAAGAACATTTTCTTCATCTTCATAAAAATCTCTGTTAGGGGTGTTGGTTAGAATTGCCTCAATGAGGCATTTCTATCAAGTACATATGAGCCTCGCCAAGAGAATTTGTGTCTTCGAGCATTCCGTCATGACAAATTTTAACTGCGCATGCCCGGCCGTTCAGAGGGGCCAGGGATATGGCTTTCTGTCTGAAGGTTCCTCTTGAATCACTGCTTGTATGAGTGAGCAGCGAAGGTTCTGGCGAGACTGCGCGGATGCGCAGGCTCGCCTGAACCTTCGCTGCTCGTATAGGTGATAAGTACCAAAATCACTTGACGGGGCCCATATAACATAGGTTTCTGAAATTATTCTGTATCCACATTACCTCCCCTCTTATCTAGAACTATGATCCCTACATCCCCTTGAATAAACAGGTCAACAAACCTTGACATTCTTTTTCAACTCCTGATCTTCAACCTTTCTAGATATCTTTTCCTTCAGTTTGTCACGTTCTTGTTGTTGTCGGGTCATTTCCTCTTCCATTTCTAGTCGATGTTTCTCCTCAAGCTGGGCATCTCTCTTCTTACGTCTTTCCAAAATCTAAAAATAGTACAGCAACTTTATAATGAAAAGTGTCATTAACTTCATGCAGTACTGTTTTACTCTGCACCCAAATATTCAGCAGTAAAAAAAATATACATTACTGTTATGATAGTAAGTATTGGAACAGGCAGGCCTAAGCAAACAGTGCTGACCCAGATCAGACTGCTGCTTGATGTTTCATCTGTGACCTGAGCAATGTTAAAAAATCCCAGTGGTAAAACACCAATTATTTAAGAAACATACGGTGCTCTTGACCCCTAGGTCCTGTTCAGTAATGCCTTCAGTCTTATCATGCTGTTCACGACAACGCCTATCTTTGGAAACAGTGTAGATCCAGATCAAATGGCTTCTGAAGAAGCCATCTGATCAGGATCTACACTGTTTGATATGAAGTTTATGGATTTGTTAGAATAAATAAATAAATGAAGTAATCTGATTGGTTCAAAGTCAGGAATGGGTGTGGCTAAACTGAATATTCAGCAAGAGAAGGGTTAAATTCCCTATTTATTTGTATGCTGCATGTTTCTGCTTTACAAAATAAAGTTTATGCTACATAAATGTCAAACTCCTAAAACATTAGATTTCTAAGATTTCTCTAATGTACATGTCAGCTCCAGAAAAAAAAGGGGTAATGTGACTGATCAAAGAGATAATTTTACTTACCGGCGGTATTTCTTACAAAAAATGTATGTTATGGGTACATGATGGAATAGCCTCAAAGAAGTACCCACATCATATGTTTTTATGGAGAACTCCCAAAATTATTTTGAGATCACTCTTTCTTGCACACCAGACAATGAAATCCATGATTTTACCCTGGGTTAGAAATTTAGGTTCTGACCCTGGTGTTCCGACCCAAAACTGAATATAATCGCGCGTTTGATAAATGCACCGGTTGAATACGACCTCTTATGCCCCGTCTTTAAGGTGGACGTCAGAGCATGTTACATGACGTCATTAAACATTCCTGCAGTGTCAACATTAAATGGCGGACGTTGGTTACCGAAGTGACTGCGGCATTAAAAATCCGCGCTAAGAAATGGAAGGTATGCAAGAAAAAGAATCCTATAGCGGTGTGAGGAGTGGATGGAAAAATTCGTCCCTCGGGATCACTGTCCGGCATCTGAAGCGCCCTCTTCCGCATCTTTGAACACATGCCTATAGTAATACATTGTAAATTTTATCGCCCAAAAATGGAAAATTTTCCGATAAAAACTGTGATATTTTTCTTATTTCTGCTCCAAACATAGATTGCTGGTACCCATTATCTATGTTTTTTTAAGCAGAAATAAGAAAAATAATGTACACCCCTGTAAACCTACACCCCTGTAAACCTGTATAAAATAGGGGTTCAATAGGTCAGAATAATATAGGCCTGTTTTCGTGATGATCTGGACCATTCATTATTGTAATTACCGGTAGTGGTTTTACTCAAAATTATTTGCACCACAACAAGCAGTGTAGATCAAGCTGAGATGGTTCATTATGAGCAATCTCATCTGGATCCACACTGTTTGCATAGCATTGCGATAACACATCCATGCGTCATAGTGCATTTTTTCACATCTCCAAAATGGCTACTTTTCTGATGAAAATCCGTGATATTTTTCTTATATATAGTGCTATCATAGATTGTGGGTGCTCGTTAGAACCGCCTCATTGAGGCGGTTCTAACGAGTACCCACAACCTATGTCTTGGAGTAAAAATAAGAAAAATAATGTCAACCCCGTAAACACCAGTTTTCTCTATATAAAGTGGGGTGTAAGGGGTGTTCATTTTACAGACTTGTTCACGTGATGGGAATTTGTACCAGTCTACCGGCTTAAAAGGATTAAACTGCCAGTCTAAAAGTTCCCGAAACAGTTTACCTTATCAGCTATGATACGTTTCTGTCGATCTTTTTCTGCCTCGAGATTCTGGTGCAGTGCCTCCATCTCTTGTTGATGTTCCTTGAGAAGTTTCTTATACTCATCATCAGTCAGGTTCTGTCTGTTTAGTAACATATCTCGCTCAAACTTGTTCTTGTGCTCTGCTATTGCCTGTAATAAAGATAACAAAACTGAATGAATAACAATTCTTATGCATTTATAAACGTCATTATGGTAACACATCCATGCACCTTAGTTTTTTTTTTCACATCTCTAAATGCCTACTTTTTTAAAGAAAATCTGTGATATTTTTTTCTTATTTATACTGCAAACATAGGTTGTGGGTACTTGTTAGAACCGCCTCATTGAGGCAGTTCTAACGAGTACACCTCAACCTCGTTATAACACGGAACTCCGGGTCCAACCAACTGACCGTGTTAGTTAACCGAATCGTGTTATAAACGACGACCGTATTTGTCACAGATCAACCATTGACACTATGGTGGTCAATAGTTTTCCAAACAAGATGATGTGCAGTCCGGTTAATAACCATATTTCCCGACTAAAATGTGTTTGGAACTAATCAATGGCAGTAAATACCATGGCCCATCAAGTCAAACAAGTCTCTTTAAACAAAACCAGCTAATAAATCGCATTTATATCCTGAAAATCGTCCGAACTGACAGCGAGTATGACGCCATTTTGAAAGCTGGTTCCTGGCTAACTTTGTTGTAACTGAGCGTCTGGCATCTTACCGAACTACAGTACCGTTAATAGATTTCAATGGTAAAATTACCGAGTTAGGGTTCGGAACTGGACAATGGTCAACGCTTACGAGAAAATTTGGATTACTTCCCTTGAATGTCTTACCCATAATATTTTAGCCATTTGAAACGATTTTTAATGGCGCACATGGTCTTGAATGATTTTTTTACCGCGAAAATCAATTATGAATATGTTTTATCATTTGCTTTTAAGCTGGAATAAATCTGACTTTCTTTTACATGCGGCTCTAGAAAATCAGTTTTATTGCAGTTGACCGATCAAATCGTCTGCATCGATGTTTAAAACTTCTGCTGAGCAGTGATCCTTAACAGTGCGTGATAAGTATTTTTTTTCCGGTTGCGTAACTGAATTCTTTAATCTCTTAACACTTTTGATTGTGTCGATGGCAGTTCATGTTTATCATGCGTGTCATACTAAACAAAGTAATTGCTAAACTGTATATTCAACTCTGCTTTTGTAACATTCTTAAATGAAAGCAATGAATGCTTTCAATGTAAATGTATGAGAAATAGATATAAAACTCATTTCATGCCATATTTAAATACTAACTATCAATGAATCAAAAAAACATAATTCATCAGTAATATGTCTATTTCATGTAAACCCCTCTTTTATGTAGGGTTATGAAAGTTGGTGGGTTATGTTGTGGTGGAAAAAAACTCTGCGCTATTTGCAAACCATAAATATTAGAACTTGGATGACTCAAACACCGATGACTCATTTACAATGGCTGAGTCAAACCCGCTTTTGAGTCCCTAGGGAATTCCTCTACATAAGAAGTTGTGCAGGATAATTATTGAGATTTACAACTTTTATCTTGGAAATGTATGCTGTGCGTACTCATTAGAATCGCCTTGAGGTGATTCTAATGAGTACACACAGCATACATTTTTATTATAGAATACCAAAAAGATACCCCAAAATTAACCCCGTTACGTCTCCTGGCAGTAACCCTCAGTGGCTTGAACTACCTGTCTCATACATATTTTCATTGTCCCAAAGGTGTTTGAGCGATTGAAGTACAAATGTACATAGCACTATGGTTCAGTAGTGCAAAACTTATGATGTTGCTAGACAGGGTATTGCTAACCCTTATCTTGGTGAATATTCATTTAAGCCACACCCATTTCTGTCTATCAACCAATCAAATTACTTGATGTAATTTATTGCCACAAATTCATAAACTGAATGTGAAACAGTGTAGATCCTGATCAGATGGCTTCTTCAGAAGCCATCTGATCTGGATCTACACTGTTTGCAAAGATAGGGGTTGTCGTGAACAGCAAGATAAGGGTTAAAACCCTTGTCATAAAAACAACAAATATGTGGATATTTTTGCTGAGAAAAAGCTACACTGTGCTTACATTTTTCAGCAAAATATCTGTATTGATATAATTGTTGCTGGTCCCTATTATACTTTTTAGTCACTATCATATTAAAGCTAACATTCCTTTGAACAACTAATCCAAGAAACCAGTCATCTTTATCCTTTTTGTACCAAATGGAATCTTCCACCTTATATATAGCACAAGTCCATTTCAAAATTTAGGGGTGTCAGGTTGTGTTTTCTTGAAATTTAAGCTGGAAAATGGCTGAACTTTATGCAAACAGTGTAGGCCCAGATCAGACGCCCCGTTATGCGGCGTCTGATCTGGGCCTGCACTGTTTGCCAGGGTACCTGTTTGCGGGCTTCCTGTACAAAATGGCTTAAACAAGTCAAATGAGCCAATGCAGAAACTACTAAATTACCAATCTTTTCTGTTGTTGTATCTGCGTCTCAACTGCCAACTCTTCCGTTGCCATCTCGTCGTCAAGGTTACTGTTCATTTCACGTTTCTCCGACAGCTGCCTACCCTCTAAGCCTTCCGCTTCCTCCATCTGCTGTTGCATGAGTTTTTCTTGATCTTGTGTCATAACGTCATTGTTGACCTTATCGTTGATACTCATGATAACGTCTGCTGCATCACTGTCACCTTGAGCAACCTTGAAAAGACACAAAAATTTCATACATGCTACAGTTTAAAGAATAAAATAATAATAGATTACATGCTTTGACAGGAACGTTTTGATACACCTTCTTTATAAACAGTTCAAATATACGTGTACATTGTTAGTGTCTGTGTGAATTCGGGTTTAACGTTGCTTTCAACAATTTTTCAGTCATATCACGACGGTGTCTGGTTGCGACAGGGAGCTCAATGCTCACTTTTATAGTGTTGCCTCACTGAAGTATCAGGTCCCAGACACATTACATGATACCACACCCAGTCACATTATCCTGACACTGGGTCGACCAGTCCTAGCTCTAACCTGTAAATCTGAGTGCCAAACGAGTAGCAGCTAGTACCATTTTTAACGACTTTGGTATGTCGCAGCCCGGGATTGAACCCGTGACCTCCCGTTCCCCGGAGCGGACACTCTACCAACTGAGCTATCGGGGCCAGTATGTACATTGTTAGCCAGCGCCCATAGGGGCTTGAAGAAATATATGGGCTGCATGATGCTTCCACACAGAGCTGAATCAGGCCCGCACACTAGTACTGGTAAACTGCTTAGAGGATCTAAGCCTGTCCAGGAACTGCGGTGTGAGGCGATGCTAATAAACTCTATTGGTTTCATTGGGCGACAGGGCTTGAGATGTCATTCCATCTCAATGTCGGGTAAAAGTTCCACAAAATTGGAAGCAACGTCTCCAAAATGACCTTTACAGTCCTGACGGGAAAGTTAAACCTCAAATCAAACAAACAAAACATGTACATTGCTGTATGGTTTAAAGATGTACCCCATAATTGTTCTTAACAAATTGTAGAGACCACTGTAAAAATCACTGTAAAAGTTATAAAGCACAAGCTCCTCAATGATAATGTCCACGTGACTCATTACGTAAACACGCCTTTACAAATACATTGCCACCTTTATCGCCGAAAAAATGAAAATTTTATGATGAAAAATTGTGACATTTTTCTTATTTCTGCTCAAAATATAGATTGTGGGCACTCGTTAGAACCGCCTCGATGAGGCGGTTCTAACGAGTGCCCACAATCTGCACCCGTTAGAACTGCCTCGATGAGGCGGTTCTAACGAGTGCCCACAATCTATATTTTAGCGCAGAAATAAGAAAAATAAGGTAGACCCGTGGAAACCCCAGTTTTACTATATAAAAGTGGGGTTCAAGGGGGTGAAAATTATATAGGCGTGTTTTCATGATGATTACTACTTTGTAGGAAATCTAGGTGATGTTATTTATAGAAAACAGCTGTGCTATTCTGATCAATGTACACTATTTTAGTGCAATTAACTGGTGCTTTAACCTTCCACTTACATGTCTCTTGGTTATTCTATCCAGTTCCTTGGCAACAGCCTGCTCTTTCTCCATCTCTTCTCTTAGACGCTTTCTTGCCGCCAGTTTTCCCACAATTTTGTCACGCTGTGTCTGTTTCTGCTCTTCCTGACGGTTCAGCAGACGGTCAAGTTCACCTTGGAAGTGTGCAAGAATCTTGTCCCGCTCTTCCTCGTTCTTGTTTCTCAGCAGTTCACGCAGTGCTTGTTCTTGCTCTTGTTTCTGTCGCTCCTGTAAAGTAAACAAGTTTAATTTAGAAATTAATAATCATATCAGCCAATCAATGTAATAACATATTTACCTTACCTATTAGAACAGACAGGCTTAGCAAACGGAGTAAACCCAGAACACAGCATCTCATCAGAGTCTACACCGACACTCATTCAGATATTTTAAGTCATATTATCAGGTACAGAGGACCCTCGTTATAACGACAGTATTTGTTCCCTATAATTGTGCTGTTATAAAGCATTTGCTGTTATTGGTAATAAAATAGTATGATAGGTAATACAAGAGGGCCCAATGGCCCTATATCGCTCACTTGTGTACCAGAAAGTCATAAGTGTAGGAGACCACTTGACATTGCAACATACTAAATATCTGAGCTCTGGGCCTTATGGCTTTGGTGAAGAAGATTTTTGATTTTTTTTCCAGTATAAGTCCATAGGTCAATTTTGACCCAAAGGGCATGGTTGGCAGGATTTATGTAGGCGACCATTTTATGTTGCTATATACTAAATATCTAAGGTCAGTACTTCATGGTTTCAGAGTAGAAGATTTTTAAAGCTTTTTTTTTTCCATTATAAGTTTATTTCAGTTAAGAAGCCACAGGATTTGGCCAATTTGAACCCCAGGGGCAAGACTCAGGCAGGATTCATGTAGGCAACAACTCCATTGTGCTACATGCTAAATACCTAAGCTCTGGGCCTTATGGTTTCACAGAAGAATATTTTTCAAGTTTTTTTTTTCCATTTTAAGTTTTTTTCCATTTAAAGTCCATCCATGGTAGCTAATGGGCCATGGGTGTGACCAATTCTGGCCCAAGGGGCATGATTGGCAGGATTTATGTAGGTGACCTGGGTTTCAGAGAAGAAGATTTTTGAAGCTTTTTTCCATTAGGAGTCTATGGGTGCTAAGGGGCCCCCGGGGCGTGGCCCATTTGGACCCCAGGGGCATGATTGGCAGGATTTATGTAGGTGACCACTTACCGTTGCTACATGCTAAATATCTAAGCTCTGGGTCCTGTGGTTTCAGAGAAGAAGATTTTTGAAGCTTTTTTTTCCATTAGGAGTCTATGGGAGCTAAGGGGCCCCGGGGCGTGGCCCATTTGGACCCCAGGGGCATGATTGGCAGGAATTATGTAGGTGACCACTTGCCTTTGTTACATGCTAAATATCTAAGCTCTTGGCCCTGTGGTTTCAGAGAAGAAGATTTTTGAAGATTTTTTTTCCATTATGAGTCTATAGGAGCTAAGGGGCCCCGGGGCGTGGCCAATTTGGACCCCAGGGGCATGATTGGCAGGATTTATGTAGGTGACCACTTGCCGCTGGGCATCTGCTAAATATCTAAGCTCTGGGACCTGTGATTTCAGAGGAGTAGATTTTTGAAGCTTTTTTTTCCTTTAGGAGTCTATGGGAGCTAAGGGGCCCCAGGGCGTGGCCCATTTGGACCCCAGGAGCATGATTGGCAGGATTTATGTAGGTGACCACTTGCCTTTGCTACATGTTAAATATCTCAGCTCAGGGCCGTGCGGTTTCAGAGAAGAAGCTTTTGAGCTTTTTTCCATTATGAGTCTATAGGAACTAAGGGGCCCTGGGGCATGGCCCGTTTTTTCCCATTATGAGTCTGTTGGAGCTAAGGGGCCCCAGGGCGTTGCCCGTTTTGACCCAAGGAGCATGATTGGCAGGATTTATATAGGTGACCACTTGCCTTTGCAACATGTTAAATATCTCAGCTCTGGGCCCTGTTGTTTCAGAGAAGAAGCTTTTTGGAGCTTTTTTCCATTATGAGTCTATAGGCACTAAGAGGCCCTGGGGCGTGGCCCGTTTGGACCCCAGGGGCATGATTGGCAGGAATTTTGTAGGTGACCACTTGCCGTTGCTTCATGCGAAATATCTAAGCTGTGGGCCCTGTGGTTTCAGAGAAGAAGATTTTTGAAGCTTTTTTTTCCTTTATGAGTCTATGGGAACAAAGGGGCCCCGGGGCGTGGCCCATTTGAAACCCAGGGGCATGATTGCCAGGAATTATGTAGGTGACCACTGGACATTGCTACATGCTAAATATCTAAGCTCTGGGCGCTGTGGTTTCAGAGAAGAGGATTTTTGAAGATTTTTTTTTTTCCATTACGAGTCTATGGGTGCTAAGGGGCCCTGGGGTGTGGCCAATTTGGACCCCAGGGGCATGACTGGCAGGAATTATGTAGGTGACCACTTGCCATTGCTACATGCTAAATACCTAAGCTCTGGGTCCTGTGGTTTCAGAGAAGAAGATTTTTTAAGCTTTTTTCCATTATGAGTCTATGGGAGCGAAAGGGCCCTGTGGCGTGGCCCATTTGTAACCCAGGGGCATGATTGGCAGGAATTATGTAGGTGACCACTTGCCTTTGTTACATGCTAAATATCTAAGCTCTTGGCCATGTGGTTTCAGAGAAGAAGATTTTTGAAGATTTTTTTCCATTATGAGTCTATAGGAGCTAAGGGGCCCCAGGTGTGGCCAATTTGGACCCCAGGGGCATGATTGGCAGGATTTACATAGGTGACCACTTAACATTGTTACAAGCTAAATATCTAAGCTCTGGGCCCTGTGGTTCCAGAGAAGAAGATTTTTTAAATTTTTCCCATTATAAGTCTATGGGAGCTATATGTTGCCATGGCAACCAGAATTCCAATCTGGTCAGCCCAAAAACCTTATGCAGCCTTTCCCCCTACCTGATGGTGCTTCACATGAAATTTGATCAAGATTGGCCATGTGGTATTAGAGATACACTTATTTGAAATTGTTTACGGACGCACACACGGACGGACGCACGCACGATGGACGACGGACAAAATGTGATCACAAAAGCTCACCTTGTCACTATGTGACAGGTGAGCTAAAAAGGCCTTTTCCCCATCTTTATTCCAAGTACATGTATTAGATTACAAAAATCTTTAATGCCTATGGACTTGATTTGTGCATTTCCAACCCAAGGGAAGCCCACGCCACTTGGAACAGAGGCTAAGCCTTTAGCTAAGAATTCATTCCATTGAAATTGCCGTTATAATGAATGTAGGTATAAAGAGGGTTGACTGTACAGACAACTGGAAGATCAGAAGATCAGATTTTAATAAATATGTTCTATGAAAGGGTTAGCCTTTGGAATCAAGGAATACACCATAGAACTGAGAAGTATGAAATATACACGTTTTTCAAGGCCAGGCAAGCGAGTTTCAGCCAGAAAGGCCTCAGGCCTCATCAGTGACCCTCAAATATTTTCAAAACTCCACAATGGAATCAATGATCGCAAAGGACAAGAAAATATAAATTACAATATGATGAAGGGCAGGGAGACTATTTATGGCCGCCACACATTCCCCTAACACCAGCTGTAGTGACATTATATATAATCTATGAAAGGGGGACTATACCATATAACTGAGAAATATGGAGTATACAAGTTTTTCTTAAGAGGTTTTCGTCTTCTATCTAGCAAATGTATGCTCTCTGTACTCTGAAATATGGAGTGTACAAGTTTTTCTCGGTCAGACCAGCTAGTTTGGACCAGTAAATAAGGCCTCATAAGTGACCCTCAGATATTTTAATATGAAACTTGACAAGATTTCCATTTTAACCCTTGTCCTGCTGAGCCCGGATATGCCTTATTTTCCAAACAATGAAGATCCAGATCAGATGGCTTCTGACGAAGCCATCTGATCAGGATCTACATTGTTTGCCATTCAGATTATGAATTTGTTGCAATAATTTGCATCAGGTAATCTGATTGGTTGATAATCAGTAGTGGGTGTGGCAGATATAGAGGATCTTACATGAGTGTTCATGTATTATTGAATTTATTAAACGAGTTGAGGAAAAGGGATAAAATGCGAGACTTTGCCGAGCATTTTATCCCTTTTCCTCAACGAGTTTAATAAATTCACTAATACATGAGCACGAATGCAAGATTCTATTTATCATATGACATTTAAAACGTATTTTATTCACGATTGTTTACAAAAATGTCAATATTCCGCCGTTAGTAAATGTGACGTCGTTAAGTACGTCGTACATGTAACGTTATGGGACGTACCTAGCTTATTTGCATATTTAATCCACTAGTGGATTATCGAAAATAATACATAGCGTAATCACACTCTCAGACGCGACGTCATATGATAAATGAATATTCAGCAGGACAAGGGTTAACATTATTAACTGACCTTTTCAATCAATCTTCTAGCATCAATAAGTGCCTGGTCTTCTCGTTTTCTGTCTGACTCGGTTTGTAACTCTCTAGCCTCAATCAGCCTGCTCTGTTCCTCTCTAGATAAGCCGTGTTGTTCTTCATCGCTCAGTTTCACTGGCCGCGTCCTGTCTTTCCGCCGAGCTAACATCTCCTTCAGCTGGTTGATCTGGCCCTGCAGCTGCTTGTTTCTGATTCTAGCATTGCGGATCATTTCATCCTTCACCCATTTCTCAACGTCTAATGCTTTTATCTTCTTTTCAAATTCTGGGTCAATTTCATCAACCTGATTTCAAAATGAATTGAACAGATGAAATAGTTTAACCCTTAAGACACCGAGAAAAATTATATCTGAAAATGTTGTCTGCTTATGTCATCTGCTGAAATTTTTTGCAAACATTTTAAAAATATTTTAGCATACAGGCAAACAGTGTGGGCCCAGATCAGACTACTTCTACAGTCTGATCTCGGTCCACACTGTTTGGAAAAATTACTTTTAAGGTAACCGTCAGATGGCAAAGCAGACAACAATTGTCGTGATAGGTATTTTATGGGTTTTAAGATAACAACTGTCGCAACTTATCCCATTTTGTATAGAATAGAAACTTATGTCTTATATACACTAGAAGTCAATTTAAAAAAGTAAGGCTGTCAGGTTGTCTTTATAAAAATTATTTGGAAAATTGCGGAACTAATTCAAACACTGTAGGCACTGTTTAGACACTGCAGATTAGATGCTGCAATCTGCTGCAATCTGCGGCATCTGCTCTTGGCCTGTACTGTTTGCCAGTGACCCCGTTTCGGAGATTCGGGGATTCCTATACAAAATAGGTTACCGTAACTCTTCAGATGCCAATCTGCTTTGATGTCTGCTTTTAGTTCAATGTCATAGTTGCAAACAGTGTGGGTCCAGATCAGACTGCTCCTGTAGGAGCAGTCTGATCAGGGTCCACACTGTTTGTCTCAAACAGTGTGGGTCCAGATCAGAAGGCTTCTACACATCCCGTAAGCAGTCTGATCAGGGTCCACACTATTTGCCTGTATGAAAAAATAAATTTTGAAAATTTTGCAAGAAGATGCTGCAGACAACATAAACAGATAACATTTTCAGGTGCTGGTGTCTTGGAATTTTAAGGGCATCACAAAAACATACCTATGTAATTTTGACCCCCTTGAACCCCACTTTTATATTGTAAAACTTGGGTTTACAGGAGTAAACCTTAGTTTTCTTATTTCTGCTCTAAAATATAGATTGTGGGTAGTCGTTAGAACCACCTAAATCTACTATCTTGCCTTTTTTCGATACAAATGTCTATATTTTGAGCAGAAATAAGAAAAATATCACAATTTTTCATCTTAAAATGCTCGTATTTTCACTGACAAAACTGACCATGTATTTGTATAGGCATGTTTTCGTAATGGTAAAGAAGAATAACTGACATGTGTAGGGTGACATTTTGTCTTAACACAAGTGGTATATTATTAAAAAATTTACTCTTTCAAACAAAATTCTTGCAAGAGAAGATATCTTTTTTTTTTGACAGTTTCGGTTTGCAAGACAGTAATGTGTATATTATTGAAATTGTCCATTACGAAAACATGCCTATACAAACACATTGTAAATTTTAAAGCCAAAATAAGAAAATTTTAAGATGAAAAAATTGTGATAGTTTCCTTGTTTTTACTCCAAACATACGTTGAGGGGACTGGTTATCTATAATTTTGAGCAGAAATAAGAAAAATAAGGTTTACCCCAGTAAAAGCCAGTTTAACTATGCAAGAGGGCCCAATGGCCCTATATCGCTCACCTGTTTGGATCCCAGGTGCATGATTGGCAGGAATTATGTAGGTGACCACTTGCCGTCGCTACATGCCAAATACCTAAGCTGTGGGCCCTGTGGTTTCAAAGAAGAAGATTTTTTAATCTTTTTTCCATTATGAGTCTATGGGAGCTAAGGGGCCCCGGGGCGTAGCCCATTTGGACCCCACGGGCAAGATTGGCAGGATTTATGAAGGTGACCACTTGCCATTGCTACATGCTAAATATCTAAGCTCTGGGCCCTGTGGTTTCAGAGAAGAAGATTTTTGAAGCTTTTTTTTCCATTATGAGTCTATAGGAGCTAAGGGGCCCCGGGGCTTGGCCCTTTTGGACCCCAGGGGCATGATTGGCAGGAATTATATAGGTGACCACTTGCCGTTGCTACGTACTATATATCTAAGCTCTGGGCGCTGTGATTTCAGAGAAGATTTTATAAGCTTTTTTCCATTATGAGTCTATAGGAGCTGAAGGGCCTAGGGGCGTGGCCCGTTTTGAACCCAGGGGCATGATTGGCAGGAATTATGTAGGTGACCACTTGCCGTTGCTACGTGCTAATTATCTAAGCTCTGGGCCCTGTGGTTTCAGAGAAGAAGATTTTTGAAGCTTTTTCCATTCTGAGTCTATGGGAGCTAAGGGGCCCCGGGGCGTGGCCCATTTGGACCCCACGGGCATGATTGGCAGGATTTATGTAGGTGACCACTTGCCATTGCTAAATGCTAAATATCTAAGCTCTGGGCCCTGTGGTTTCAGAGAAGAAGATTTTTGAAGCTTTTTTTTCCATTATGAGTCTAAAGGAGCTAAGGGCCCCAGGGCATGGCCCTTTTGGACCCCAGGGGCATGATTGGCAGGAATTATATAGGTGACCACTTGCCGTTGCTACGTACTAAATATCTAAGCTCTGGGCCCTGTGGTTTCAGAGAAGAAGATTTTTTAATTTTTTTTTCCATTAGGAGTCTTTGGGAGCAAAGGGGCCCCGGCACGTGGCCCATTCGGAACCCAGGGGCATGATTGGCAGGAATTATGTAAGTGACCAATTGCCGTTACTACATGCTAAATATCTAAACTCTGGGCCCTGTGTTTCAGAGAAGAAGATTTTTGAAGCTTTTTTCCATTATGAGTCTATGGGAGCTAAGGGGCCCCGGCGCATGGCCCATTTGGACCCCAGGGGCATGATTGGCATGAATTATGTAGGTGACCACTTGCCGTTGCTACATGCTAAATATCTAAACTCTGGGCCCTGTGGTTTCAGAGAAGATTTTTTAATCTTTTTTCCATTATGAGTCTATGGGAGCTAAGGGGCCCAGGGGCGTGGCCCATTTGGACCCCAGGGGCATGATTGGCAATATTTATGTAGGTGACCACTTGCCATTGCTACATGCTAAATATCTAAGCTCTGGGCCCTGTGGTTTCAGAGAAGAAGATTTTTTGAAGCTTTTTTCCATTATGAGTCTATAGGAGCTAAAGGGCCATGGGGCGTGGTCCGTTTTGACCCCAGGGGCATGATTGGCAGGAATTATGTAGGTGACCACTTGCCGTTGCTACATGCTAAATATCTAAGCTCTGGGCCCAGTGGTTTCCGAGAAGAAGATTTTTGAAGCTTTTTGTTCCATTATGAGTCTATGGGAGCAAAGGGGCCCCGGGGCGTGGCCCATTTGGAACCCAGGGGCATGATTGGCAGGAATTATGTAGGTGACCACTGGCCGTTGCTACATTCTAAAAATCTAAGCTCTGGGCCCTCTGGTTTCAGAGAAGAAGATTTTTTAAGCTTTTTTTCCATTATGAGTCTATGGGAGCTAAGGGGCCCCGGGGTGTGGCCAATTTGAACCCCAGGGGCATGATTGGCAGGAATTATGTAGGTGACCACTTGCCGTCGCTACATGCCAAATATCTCAGCTCTGGGCCCTGTGGTTTCAGAGAAGAAGATTTTTGAAGCTTTTTTCCATTATGAGTCTATAGGAGCTAAAGGGCCCCGGGGCGTGGCCCGTTTTGACCCCAGGGGCATGATTGGCAGGAATTATATAGGTGACCACTTGCTGTTGCTACATGCTAAATATCTAAGCTCTGGGCCCTGTGGTTTCAGAGAAGAAAATTTTTTAATCTTTTTTCAATTATGAGTCTATGGGAGCTAAGGGGCCCCAGGGCATGGCCCATTTGGACCCCACGGGCATGATTGGCAGGATTTATGTAGGTGACCACTTGCCATTGCTACATGCTAAATATCTAAGCTCTGGGCCCTGTGGCTTCAGAGAAGAAGATTTTTGAAGCTTTTTTCCGTTATGAGTCTATAGGAGCTAAAGGGCCCCGGAGCGTTGCCCGTTTGGACCCCAGGGGCATGATTGGCAGGAATTATGTAGGTGACCACTTGCCGTTGCTACATGCTAAATATCTAAGCTCTGGGCCCTGTGGTTTCCGAGAAGAAGATTTTTGAAGCTTTTTGTTCCATTATGAGTCTATGGGAGCAAAGGGGCCCCGGGGCGTGGCCTATTTGGAACCCAGGGGCATGATTGGCAGGAATTATGTAGGTGACCACTGGCCGTTGCTACATGCTAAATATCTAAACTCAGGGCCCTGTGGTTTCAGAGAAGAAGATTTTTTAAGCTTTTTTTCCATTACGAGTCTATGGGAGCTAAGGGGCCCCGGGGTGTGGCCAATTTGGACCCCAGGGGCATGATTGGCAGGAATTATGTAGGTGACCACTTGCTGTTGCTACATTCCAAACATCTCAGCTCTGGGCTCTGTGGTTTGAGAGAAGAAGATTTTTTAAGCTTTTTTCCATTATGAGTCTATAGGAGCTAAAGGGCCCCGGGGCGTGGCCCGTTTTGACCCCAGGGGCATGATTGGCAGGAATTATATAGGTGACCACTTGCTGTTGCTACATGCTAAATATCTAAGCTCTGGGCCCTGTGGTTTCTGAGAAAAAGATTTTTGAAGCTTTTTGTTCCATTATGAGTCTATGGGAGCGAAGGGGCCCCGGGGTGTGGCCAATTTGGACATCAGGGGCATGATTGGCAGGAATTATGTAGGTGACCACTGGCCGTTAATACATGTTTATTATATAAGCTCTGGGCCCTGTGGTTTCAGAGAAGAAGATATTTTAATTTTTTCCCATTGATAGTCTATGGGAGCTATATGTTGCCATGGCAACCAGAATTCCAATCTGATCAGCCCAAAAACCTTATGCAGCCTTTCCCCCTACCTGATGATGCTTCCCATGAAATTTGATCAAGATTGACCATGGGGTATTAGAGATATACTTATTTGAAATTGTTTACAGAGGCACGGACGCACGCACGCACGACGGACGACGGACAAAAAGTGATCACAAAAGCTCACCTTGTCACTACGTGACAGGTGAGCTAATAAAAGTGGGGTTCAAGGGGGTCAAAATTATATAGGCGTGTTTTCATGATGGTATTCTTAGAGGATTTACTCTTACAAACAAAATTCTTGCAAGAGAAGACATCTTTTTGACAGGTTCAGTTTACCAGAAAGTAATGTGTAAATTATTGAAATTGTTTTCTTGGGCTGTCACATAATTACGATACCACATCTGTGTGATACAGTGCATTTTCAAACCTAAAAAAAATGCAATTTTTCTGATGAAAATTTGTGGTATTTTTCTTATTTATATTCCAAACATAGGTTTTGGGTGCTCGATAGAACCGCCTCAACCCACAACCTATGTCTTGGAGAGAAATAAGGAAAATAATGTTTACCCCCGTAAACCCCAGTTTTCTCTATATCAAGTGGGGTTTAGGGGGGTCTTTATTTCACGGACTTGTTCACATGATGTGATAAAAATACAATAGGACATGTGTGACTAGCAAACATTCGGACCAGTCTGCACTTCAATCCAGTATGGCAGGAGTTTTAGTTGATCTCTCTTTGGATTGTCAAGAGCCTCTCATCATATGACCGTCGTGATATGACTGAAAAATTGTTGAAAGCGACGTTAAACCCGAATTCACACACACACTCTCATCATACTGCACAAATGTCATTATGTATAGGCTCAAGAATACTAATTTACACAGTTCAATCCTCATTCATTTAACCCTTGTCCTGCTGAGCCCGGATATGCCTTACCTTTCAAACAATGTAGATCCAGATCAGATGGCTTCTGAAGAAGCCATCTGATCAGGATCTACATTGTTTGTCATTCACATTGTGAATTTGTTGCAATAATCTGCATCAAGTAATCTGATTGGTTGATAATCAGTAGTGGGTGTGGCATATTTGAATATTCAGCAGGACAAGGGTTAAGGTGTGTAAAAACTAGATATTTAGGACAGATAGGTGAGAGCAAACAGTGCAGACCCAGATCAGACTGCTCCTGATCAGGGTCTACACTGTTTGCCATTCCATCTGCACTGTTTGGACTCTTTGCTGGATTGTTTGTTATTTGATTTGAGGTTTAATGTCCCCGTCAACACTGTAAAGGTCATTTTGGAGATGTTGCTTCCAATTTTGTGTGACTTTTACCCGACACTGAGATGAAATGACATCTCAAGCCCTGTCCCCCAATGAAACCAACAGAATTAATAAGCATGGACTCTTGTGCACCGCTTTGCCTGGCTGGCTTAGATCCTCTAAGTGGTTTACGAGTACTTGTGTGCGGGTCAGATTCAGCTCTGCATGGAAGCATCATGGTGATGCAGCCCATATATTTCTTTGAGCCCTGATGGGCCGGGGCCGGTTTGCAGGATTATGAACCAAAATTGTTAAATTTTTTTGGAGAATTACAGCAAGTCCTAAAGGCATCCAAATTTTTAGGATTTTTACAGTTACCTCAACCATTGCAAGCGTGGTTTCCTTTGAGTGAAGTGTGTATGAAACAAGCCCTACTATGCTGGCCTTGGTAGCTCAGTCGGATGTGCATCTGGTTGGTAATCAAGAGAACCCGGCCTCAACACCTGCCGGGGTCGTAACATTCTTTTTCATGGAGATTGATCATGAAATTGTTTCTACAGTCATTCTCTTCCTTCTGCTGATTCAAGAAGGGCAGTTGTCAGTTTCTGAGGAAAGAATGTGCACTGTACTGGTAAACCGCTAATGTATAAGCCAGCCCAGGAAAGTGTGGATAGGTACACTGACTGGCTAAAAAGTGTCCTAAATAGTGTTGACTTGGCTGTTAAACTCCAATATAAACAAACAAACAAAACGAGCCCTATTCTTTGGTGCACTGTGAAATCTGATTAAAATGGTGCAGTTGTGCTTTTTCCATATTATAGTGAAGTGGGCACAAGACATAGGCAATTAAAACGTGCATTAAACTACAGTAGAACTTCAATGGCTCGAACACCTTTGGGACCTTGAAAATCTGTTTGCGACAGGGTTAGTTCAAGCCACTGAGGGTTAATGCCAGGAGGCATAACGTGATACTTTTGGACATATTTTCGGTGTTCTTTAATGAAAATGTATGCTGTGTGTATTCATTAGAATCGCCTCATCGAGGCGATTCTAATGACTATACACAGCATACAATTGCAAGATAAAAGCCTTAAATCTCCTTAATTATTCCCACTATTTCTTATGTAGAGGATTTCCCTAGGGGCTCAAGAATGAGTTCGACTCAGCCATGGTAAACGAGCCATCGGTGTTCAAGCCATTGAAGTTCTACTGTTTCTCGTTTACAGCAAGTATTTTGGTCACTCAAATAATAACAGTCATATTGTTCAAAAGAGCAAATTCTTTCCTTTAAGAGTTGAATCCTATTTAGACAGGAGACAAAAATACTTTTGCAGGAGTTGCCCCCCCTGAAGGTGTACCAATTCCCCTTTACTTATTCAGTGACATATGGAAACAAGGGTAAATTTAGGATAATTGTCTTCTTGTTTTTCTACATTGAAACATAAAGTGTGGGTCCTTATTAGAATCACGCTAAAAAGGCCAGTCTAATGAGCACCCATAAAATGTTTCTGGCAAGATTGTGAAAATTACTCCCTATCTATTTACAATGTATGTTATTTTGCCTTATTTGCAGCTAGATATGTGAACAAGACGTGTGAAAACAACACAATTACACACTGGACTCGTGCTAAAATTAAAATGTGGGAAACCTACGCTTTCTCCATTGTCATCGACAGCCTTCAAGGAAACAGAGAGGATATTTTTAACCCTTGTCTTGCTGATCCAGGCTATGCCCTACCATTGCAAACAGTGTAGATCCTGATCAGATGGCTTCTGGAGAAGCCATCTGATCTAGATCTACACTGTTTATCATTCAGGTGGTGAATTTTGGGGAATAAATTACACGCAAGTAATTTGACTGGTTAAAAGTCAAAAATGGGTGTGGCAAAACTAAGTTATTTAGCAGAACAAGAGTTATGGTCTAATTATTTTTAGGTCAGATCTTGAGAAAAGGGTTCTTAACATGTGACCATCAAAAGTTAAGGCAGCGCAATTGGAGAGAAAAAAACTTTGGGTAGCTATATGCTAGAAATCTTGTGTCTTGCTCTATTAGTTTGCCGTGTTTATTTGTGTGAGGGTTTTTGACCCCGTCAACACTATTTACATCATTTTGGAGATGTTGCTAAGTGGTTTACCAGTGCTTTGGTCGGATTCAGCTCTGCTTGGAAGCACGATGAAGCCCAATCTATTTCTCCAGGCCCGATGGGCAGGGGCGTGCTATTTGTGTATGTTATTTGAAGAAAACTAATCAGGAAATGCAAAGATCCCTTTTCTCTTGTGTCATTTAGAAGCCTCCGTGGTGTAGTGATTACGCTACTCCCCTTGTAAACCAGGGATCGCAGGATTGATCCCGGGCTTCTCCAAACTTTCGGATGAGTCTTTAAACTGAGGCCCCATCTCTGTATGACCTTAGCTGTTGGTGGGACGTAAAACTCAAACTGCTCACTCACTCACTCTCTTGTTTCATTTAATTTATTATTATTACAGCAAATGTTTAAAGTGGATCTCACATGAGAGTATGAAATATCTGAAACCAGTCTTCTTCGAGTTTCACATAAAATAAAATGACCATGGATTTAAAAATACAGCTTTATCGCCTTAAAAACTGACATTGTCATGAATGGCATCAACCCCACTATACATTAATAACAGCATGTGACCTCACTGAATAATAGTGACATAAAATGATAAACTTCCTGCCCCAGTCAATACACCAGAAACTCTTTATAACACGATTCATGGGGTCCAAAACGGAAACCGTGTTAGTTGAACAACCATGTTATATCCAAACAAAAATGTATAGATTATACAGAAAAATGACCATTCATTCATGGTCATTTTTCTATGTAATCTATAGATTTTGGGGTTAGAATGGTCATTTTTCTACCTAATCTATACTTTTTTGGGATCCATCTTGAAACTGTGTTATATCCAAAACTGTGTTATAACAGACCGTCTTGTAAAGAGCTTGTGGTGTAGTTTGTGTGGGATACGTTGCTATATCTTTATCATTATATAGAATGACTTTTATCAATTTTGTTTATTTTAGCCACTGAAAACACCATCAACAACTGCAAAAACGTTTTTTTTTTCATATGCATAGTAACCCAGTCACCTCCCAAATTCTGAATTTTGACTCTTCCAGCTTCTAATTTGGACAGAAGCATTGTTTCAAGTAGGGATTTTGATCAAAATTCAAGAACAATGTATCAAACAGTGTAGATCTGGATGAGATTGCTCATTATGAGCCATCTCATCCGGATCTTCACTGTTTGAAAAGCTATCTTCGTTTTTTGATGTTTTTTTCCAGAAGGGCTGCAAGGGACCAAAATCATGATACATACCTGTGTGAGGTCTCTAACATGTTCTCCTTGATACTGCATCTCTGCCAAGGCTCGTTCTTGGTTCTCTTGCATTCTTATCAGATCACTCATCATATCATTGTAGCCTGCCAGATTAACATCAGGAACTTTATCAATGCCCACTCCCTGTGCCTGGGCCTCTTCACACTGTTTCCTGTACAGGGCCTTCTTTTTGTTCTGTCGCTCCTGAACCAGTCGTTTCCGTAGCGACTCTAGTTGGTGTTGTTTCTGCTTATCGAACGCATCATTCACTTTCTGTAAGTTCACTGCATATTCTGCCATTAATTTATCCCGTTCTTTCTCGTTGTCAACTTTTTCTAATTTCTGCCTTAAATCTTCACGTGCTTCATTCATCATATTTTTCTTTTTCTTTTCAAATTCATCCAGAGTGTCTTGCATTGATGTTATTTCATCTGATTTCAAGTCATTTTCTAACTTAGCTGCCTCATAAGCTTGTCTCTCAAATAACCGTCTGACCAAGTCTTTCCATGATTCACCTTTATGCGCTTCACCTTCTGATCCCGTGCCAGCAGATTTACCTCCCTTGCTTTTCTTTGCTGCACTAGATTTCACTAATGGTGCTGCAGCCACTTTAGGTCCTTTACCCTTATCTTTCCCTTTAACTGACTTACCATCATCACGGCCATCATACTCACCACCTTTGCCAAATTTGTTCAAATAATCTTGCTGACCACCAACGTTTATATTTGTTGTCTGCGACAAACTTCCGCCGCCAGCAGCAGATTTTATCACATTCAGCAACTCAGTAGACAGGTAGAATGGTCCTCCACTTTCTAACAATGCTATCAACTGTTTCAATAACGGAACTAACTCCGAGTCCTGTGATGCTGCGGAGTCTGCATCACCGTAAACACCAGTTAACTGTGCATCATAGTCACCAGCTAAGAGAGAGCTGTGTGTCAACACAACCTTTGCCTCTTGACAACAAAGTTCTGAACGCTGACGAGCATATTCCAGGGCAGAATGAGCATGATCAAGATCCTCCATTCTTGTTACAATCTGACCTTGAAGTTCTCCGAGTAATCTGTTCTTTGCCTGTCTGTAGCGGAGCAAGACATCGTTATCCCCATCAGCATTACCATGGTCTGAAATTAAAATGTTTAGTCTTGAAAACAGTTAATTAATGACCTGTGTCCTTTCTTTTCCAGTAATACGGTGTAAATTTCTTTCTTGATGACTTCATCAGGTTAACCCATCTTGTACCAGAAAGCCAGAAATGGGTAGTTGGCAAACAGTGCAGGGCCAGATCAGACACTGCATTCTATGGCGTCTGATCAGGGCCTACACTGTTTGCTAAAAGTTCAGCCATTTTCCAAATCAATTTAAAGATAACACAACCTGTCCTCCTAAAATTTTGAAATGGACTCCTGCTATATATGAGGAGGAAGATTCCATTTGGTACAAAATCGGCTAGCAAGTCTGTGTACATTAAAATTCCTATATTAAGACCACCTTTGGGACTATTCAAAAGGGGTCTTAAAGATCACTTTTGGACAGTTCCAAAGGTGGTCCCTGACCAGGGAACAGTGTGTGCAGACAACATAAAGCAAGAATAACTGCACTCATCTAAACAACCTTTTTAAAGCAGAACTAGATCGCGCAGTCGATGGCACGCCATCGCAAATCCCCACGTTTTGACCTCTTCCAGGGACCCCTGGCGGCTGGTCCAAAAATTAATGTGCTCTTGCAGAAGCCATTCATGTAAGTTACTCACACACCAAATTTGGTTGAATTCCAATGAACGGTATAGGAGGAGATAGCCGGACAGACAGACGGACGGAGGCGATAACAATATCCCAACTTTTCTTCAAAAAACGTGGGGATTATAAGTCTTAATGTTAGGAGATCTTAATAGTGGAAGTTTACTGTAAATAACACCCATATGCACCACATTTTTTATAGCAAACTAGGGTTTACAGGGTATACATTATTTTCCTTATTTATTGCTCCTAAACAGATTGTGGGTACTTCTTATTTGGATTCTTAATACACCACAAGCTCGTTATAACAGCGCTCATTATAACACCCTTTTGGATATAACACGGTTTCAAGATGGACCACAAAAATGTATAGATAATGTAAAAAAATGACCATAAATCATAAATGTTTAACTAACACAGTTTCTTCTTAGACCCCATCAATAGCATTTTATCATATGACGTCGCGTCTGAGAGTGTAATAACGCCATGTGATATTTTCGATAATCCACTAGTGGATTAAATATGCAAGTTAGCTAGAAACGTCCTGTAATGTTACATGTACGACTTCCTTAACAATGTCGCGTTAACTAATGGCTGAATATTGCTATTTTTGTAAACAATCGTGAATAAAATGTGTTTTAAATGTCATATGATAAATAGAATCTTGCATTTGTGCTCATGTCTTCTTGAATTTATTAAACTCATCGAGGAAAAAGGGATAAAATGCTCGGCAAAGCCTCACATTTTATCCCTTTTTCTCAACTCGTTTAATAAATCCAATAATACATGAACACTCATGTAAGATCCTCTATATAAAGAGGTTGTGGTGTAGCAGAACATTGTTTGTAATGTCAAAAAGTTAGGGAACAAATACTGTCGCTATAACAAGGGTCCTCTGTCATAGAATAGACTATAAAGAAATGGAAAGTGATAATTTAAGGGGAATGGGAACACCTTCAGGGATAGCAACTCTTGCAAAGATATTTTTGTCTCATAAGTCAAAAGATCAACATTTGCTCCTAAGGAGCAATTTCTTTCCTTTAAGAGTAGACCCTTTTTCGGTGGGACAGGGCTTATAGAAAATTGAACAGGAAGTTCCAAAAATTGTCTCTTTGAAAAATGGCAGAAAATTCTGTCAAGAGTTCCCATTCCCCTTAAGAAACAGAAGAAATAAAAACATTGCCCCTCAGCCCTTATCTGCTTGTAGCACAACAGGCCTTGCCCAACTGTAAACCAATTCAGCTAGACACCGAAATTAAAGATTCTTGTATGCACCATTACGAAAAAAACTCCAATACAAATACATTGTAAATTTTACCGCTGAAAAAAAAAAAATTTTAGATGAAAAAATGTGAAACCGGTATATTTCTTATTTCTGTTCAAAATATAGATTGTGGGTACTCGTTAGAACTGCCTCGGGAGGCGGTTCTAATGAGTACCGACAATCTATATTTTAGAGCAGAAATAAGAAAAATAAGATTTACCCATGTAAATCCCACTTTTACTACATAAAAGTGGGTTTCAAATATTGTCGATATAATGAGGGTCCTCTGCTGGGATATGATTGGTCTACTTCTCCAGGGGAGGAAAATCTGTAGATAGCAGAGGAAAAGCCCTATACCCACTTCAGAAAATGATGTTTCTGAGCTTTTCAGATGAAATCCACAACTTTTCATTTTTTAAAAAATGGAGTCAAAAAGAGGAATTCCTCTGAAAAGAGGAAGAATCACATCCCTGCCACTGTAGTAGATGAGACTAAACCAATTCAGCTAGACACCCCAATTTATCATATGACGTCGCCTCTGAGAGTGTAATAACGTCATCTAATAAATTCGATAATCCACTAGTGGATTAAATATGCAAATTAGTTAGATACACCCCGTAACATTACACGTACGACGTCCTTAACGGTGTTGCATTTACTAATGGCGGAATATTGACATGTGTGTTGAAAAATCGGGCATAAAATGCCTTTAAATGTCATATGATAAATAGAATCTTGCATTCGTGTTCATGTAGTAATGAATTTATTAAACTCGTTGAGGAAAAGGGATAAAATGCTCGTCACAGCCTCGCATTTTATCCCTTTTCCTCAACTCATTTAATAAATTCAATAATATATGAACACTCATGTAAGATCCTCTATATAACGATTCTTGTAAGAAACTTACCATCCAAACTACCCATCTTATCCTTGTACTTCTTCTCTTCTTGCTGTAGTTTGTTGAAGAATTTTCGGATGCTGTCGGCAAACTTCACATGTGATGCTACATGTCCATCCTCTTTCTCACACTCTAGTTTATCAGCATCTGTCAGCACTGCTATCACTTCAGGTGGTAACACGTTTCCATAGTCCTGCTCAGCCGCACCTCGTCTCTGAACCTCTCGTTTTGCCGACTCAGCAATAGTGTTTGCACTGGCATCAATCTCTTCTAGAGCTTTTTCTATCATTTTTGCTGTCACATTGTCCATGTTGTGCAACAAGGTCAAGGCTAGTTTGTGTTCAGCAGTTGCCAGTTCTTCCTCCTTCTGTCGTTGTCGACGCCAGAAACTCTGACGAGTAACAATTTCTTCTTCAAGCATTGCCAAGGCACCGGGTGGTGGTAAACGTTTACGATGAGCAGCAGATGAAAGAGTTACAGGTATGGCAGTGTTGGTTTCTGGATTCATGCGTACACCAATCACGGGACTTATCTCACCAGATACAGGATCAACTGCTTTCTTACCAATATTGATGGGAGTCAAACCTGTAAACAGCAAAGAAAGAACTACAGTAGACAATAGGAAAACAGAGCCAGAGCCCAGTTTGTTGAATCAATTTAGCTTAATAAACAAGTTATTGACTTTTATAACTGTTCTAGCAAGAATATTTGGAATGGCTGCAACCTGTGTTTTAAAAACAAGAGGGCCATGATGCCCCTCGATCGCTCACCTGATCCATAGAGTAACAAGTGGGTCCCGGGGAGGGCCATTATTGACCCCAGGGCTATAATGTGCATAATGTTGAGGGAGGTCTAAAAAGGTGAAGCTTCATTCCAAATATCAACAAAGGCTATAATTTGAACAATCTTGGCAAAAGTCCACTAGATGAAGCTACACACCAAATATCAAAGACCTGGGCCTTGTGGTTTCAGAGAAGAAGATTTTTTTAAAGATATTCCCTACATAAGCCTATGTGAAACCAAATTGCCCCGGGGTGGGGGCATTTTTGGCCTCAGGGCTATAATTAAAACAATCTTGATAGAGGTCCACTAGATGAAGCTTCACACCAAATATCAAATAGAAATAAAAAATGAGTTCCTTCAAGAGCAAAGAAAACATTCATAAGAAAGAAAATGGGTCATACTACGTAGTTTCGGCTAATAAAGCCTCATCAGTGACCCTGTAATGATCCGGCAAAGAAAGCCAGAGGAAACACACTGCAATTTTGCGACTATCGAAAAGGCAGTCGATTCAAAGACTGATATAATTCAAAATGGGGTCCAAATAATTAAAAACCTGTCTAGAATATGAGTCTAAACCAATAATTTATTTCTGATTTCTCAGAATATTCACGCCGATCTCAAAGGACCAAAGTAAAATATAAACTGCACTATGGTTGATGTACGGGGAGACGTTTTACGGCCGCCAAAGACCTGGGGCCCGTTTCACTAAACTTCGTAACTTTACGAAATTCGTAGACTTAAGAACTCGACTTACGAAATTCTTAAGAAAATCACGGGTGCGTATTACTAACGTCTTCGTAAGTTAAATGACTTACGAATTTCGTAGCTAAGAATTCGTAGCTACTCTCTAATGCTGAAGATAACTTTTTTACGTACGTAGGTTGAGATTGCGGGAATTTATTGTAATTAAAACACGTTTTAGACATGAGGAATCACATGTTTTGTTCGTTTAGATTTACTTTGACCGATTGCGAGGAGCAGAAAACGAAAAATTTTGAATGGGGAAAAAGAAAAATGTAGCAAGCCCGTTTGCATCAAAGCTGTTTCAGTCCATCGGCGCTGTGAAGAAGGCATAGAGGGAATAGACAGGCCTAAGTTAAATGATGAAAGCTGGCAAATGTCTGTCATACCTGCACACTGTGTGTGTGTTGTCATTATTTATGTGTTACGTAGTTATCGATGACGTCATCAATTTAAATACGCAAGGGAGCTTACTCCGCCTCATTTCTTAAGGTCGGGTAAAATCTAGGCATAGGCCTAGCCGGTATCAGTAGCCGATTCATCTAAGTTGTTTGTTTGAATTGACCTTTAACGTCCCTGTCAACACTATTTAGGTTAATTTGGAGACGTTGCTTCCAATTTTGTGTGACTTTACCCTATGAAACCAATACTCAGAGTATGGTTTATAAATATGCATGGACTGTCCGACTCGCTCTGACATGTGCGGTCGGTTTCAGCTCTGTGCGGAAGCACCATGCAGTCAAATCTATTTCTCATAGCCCGACCAAGTTGAAAACCATAGTTCTTCGCTAAACTTTCGGAATATTTCGAATGTCTAGCACCGACCGAAGAGTCAGTACTGTTTGTTGGTAGTTAAAACTTCAACGCAATCCTATTTTTTATATTATTTTTTTCCTATCTTCTCGCCTCATAACCATACAAAACCTATCTCTTATGGTCATTTTATAAGCATATCAGGACGTCTCTTTCAATCACGGAAGTCCCCCCCCCCCCCCACTTTTCTCTGGTAAATCTGAAGACCTAGACATGTACCTTACATTAGACCCCCCCCCCATCCCCCAAAATAATAATAATAATAATAATAATAATAATAATAATAATGGTTTCCTGGTTGGGCTCCCGCCAATCTTGGCTTGGAGAAATAGATTTGGCTATATGTGCTTCCACGCAGAGCTGAATCTACTGGTAAACTGCTTAAAGAATCTAAGCCTGCTCAGACAAAGTGGTGCGTATCGGACCGTCTTATTGGTTCATTGGGCGGCGGCATTGATTGTCATTTCATCTCAATATCGGTTAAAAATCCCACAAAGTTGGAAGCAACGTAACCAAAATGACCTATGTAGTGTTGACAGGGACGTTAAACCTCAAATCAAACATGTCAATTGGTTTCCTGGTAGTCGACCTGGGCTATGGTGCTAGTAAGCTTACAAGACTCGACCGTCCTAATGCATTTGGAGCATAGTGGGGCATTTGTCTAAGTTCTGTGCTTGGAACAGGTGCGGAATTTTTATTTATTTATTTATTTATCATATATCTCAGTTCTATAACACACAAGGTTTCGAATAAAATGTACCTTATTTCATTGTTTAATTACACACACCAAATGTTCTTGTCACTTCCTGCTGATATGAATTTTTAAAGTTTTAAAACATTTGTTTTAAATCATTTAAGAAATAGTGGCACGCGTGCGTGCGTGTTTTTATTTATTTAATTATTTATTTATTTTATTTTTTTTTGGGGGGGGGTGGGGGGGGGAGGGGAGGGCTGGGGGTGGGGGTCTCTTTAAGGAGCCTTTGGATTTCTTCGTCATTCTCATAAAAATAGTGTATTGGTATTTACGAGATACTGGATATTGGTCCTAGAGAATTCACTGTCCCTTCACGTGAACAAGTCCGTGAGATGAAGACCCCCCTAAACCCCACTTCATATAGAGAAAACAGGGGTTTAAGGGGGTACACATTATTGTGCTTATTTCTGTTCCAAGACATAGGTTGTGGGAACTCGTTAGAACCGCCTCAGTGAGGCGAGCACCCACAACCTATCTTTGCAGTATAAATAAGAAAAATATCACAGATGTTCATCAGAAAAGTAGCTATTTTGGAGGTGTGAAAAATGCACTTTGTCGCACAGGTGTGTTTTCATAATGATTTCTCTTCTAGATCGTCTGCATTACTGGTTCTATGTAGTTGTTAACAGAAATGGGGAGGCCGGGGCTAGTTGGTCCGCGGGGCAAGTTGGTCGAAGGCCAATTACTCTGAACTAAGAAAAGCTCTGTAGACTTTCAGCTTTGTGTCATGCCGTATACCACTTCGATTCCAAACACTTTCACGTAGTCGGCCAGATGCTGCACTAGCTTTCAGTAATATTTGCAATCCTGCATTGACTTCATTATCAATTTGCACGGTTTTGTGGACCCCGCCTATCGGGGTTTGAAGAAATAGATGGGCTGCATGATGTTCCCACGCAGAGCTGAAACCGACCCGCACACGAGTAGGCTTACTAGTAAACGGCTTAGAGGATCTAAGCCTGCCCAAGCAAAGCAATGCGAGTCGGACTGTCCATGCTTATAAACCCGATTGGTTTCATTGGGCGGCAGGGCTTGAGAAGTCATTTCATCTCAATGTCGGGTAGAAGTCCCACAAAATTGGAAGCAACGTCTCCAGAACGACCTTTACAGTGTTGACGGGGACGTTAAACCTCAGATCAAACAAAACACGACTCTTGACAATGTGCTTTCAAGGTAGGTGAACTTGTCTACCACTTGCAATCTTTGACCTTTTCATTGTAATGGTGGGCTCCTTATAAGGTTTGCCAAGTTCTGGTTGATAAACCACCTCGGATATATTTAATGCTGATTGTGAATTCATAACTGTCAGACACGCCATCTGCACTTTTTTGCATCTTCATTTCTGCTGGAGCACCCTTTGTCATGTCGTCAGCAAAGGGGAACTCATCTTCTGGATCTGACTTGCAACCTTCTTAGGTAAATAAAGCTTCCCATCAAAGCCATATCAAATAGGTATACCAGTCACCATCCCGGAAAGCATTTGTGAGCATGGCAGCGAACATTATGCTGAGCAGTTTGACTCCATTGTCACAGGGAATGGATCAGAAAACTTACCATCATTTTATGCGGTGCCGTTTTAGTATTTAACCTATATTTATAGATATCCATAATTCGATTTATGGATATCCGTAATTCGAATTAATGATATCCTTAAATTAAATAATGGATATCTATAAATCGATTTATGGATATCTATAATTCAGATCGATTTATGGATATCCATAATTCGAATTATGGATATCATTCATTCGAATTATGGTTATCCATAATTCGGTCCATTAATGGATATCCATAATTCGATTTATGGATATCCATAATTCGATTTATGGATATCCATTATTTGGCTGATTCATGGATATCCATAATTCAAATTACTTTTTGATCTCTGGTGACCCACAGACATGCCCCCCCCCCCCCCCCCCCGGGGACAATAAAATTGCACCGCTGTATTTTACTCTTCATTACCTTCATTTGACATGCAACATGACTATGTTTGAAAAAAAAAAAAACGATTTTTGACCCCTAGGGCAGTGTTGGGCCCCACTACCCTACCTGCGGGGTCACATCAAAATTCTGCCTGTGAGATGTTTGGAGATTCTAGATTAATTGATGTATAGGAGCAATCGCGGGACATTACAGACGGACGGACGGACATCCGGACGTGGGGTAATACATGATTCCCGCTTTTTCTCCGAAAAGCGCGGGGATAACAAAATAACATCGAATTGGCCTCGAAGTCTTTATGCGACAGATACTATTATCACTGTAGCCCCTGCCTTCGGAGCTTGAAGAAATAGATGGTCTGCATGATGCTTCCGCGCAGAGCTGCAACCGACCGCACACGAGCACTGGTAAACCACTTAGATGATCTAAGCCTGCCCAGGCAAAGCGGTGCGAGTCGGCCCGCCCGTGCTCTAAAAACCCTGTTGGTTTCATTGGGCGACAGGGCTTGAGATGTGATTTCATCTCAATGTCGGGTAAAAGTCCCACCAAATAGGAAGCAACGTCTCCAAAATGGCCTATACAGTGTTGACGGGGACGTTAAACCTCAAACAAACAAAACTATTATCATTGAAGAACATGGGTGTGCTCTTTTTTGAAATGGTTTAATGTTATTTTTAATTGTTATTCATTATGAAAATATATTTTTATAAGGCTCAAATATATTTTCGTTCCAGCTTATCTCATCGCTGGCCGGGTCAATTTAACCCCCGATTTCGGGTTAAGTTGGTTCAGTTGACCTTGTCTCGGACAACGACTTTATTTATCCGAATCTGTCATTTTCCGAACGAAAAAACTGTATTATAAATTAGAAAAATGATTAATACAATTTTCGGACCAACTATTTCCGGTCTCCTCTATGTCCAGAGCAGATGAAGCCCTCAAAGTCCTGGCAATATATATATGGCTTTGACGTCAGCAATGAATGACGGGCCACCGGCGGGCCGGGCTGCCTCGGTAGCTCATTCGGATGCGCGTTTGACTGGTGATCAGGAGGACGCGGGTTCGATACCTGCCGGGGTCGGCAACATTCTTTCGTAGAGATTGATCATGAAATCTTTTCTACAGTCATTCTCTCCCTTCCGCTGATTCAAGAAGGGCAGTTGTCATTTTATGGCGAAAGAATGTGCACTGTACTGGATAACTGCTTAAAATAGTGTTGACTGGGCCGTTAAACTCCAATGGGCTACAAACAAACAACGTCGTATCGCTGTCGGTCCGACGTTGGTCCGAACATTGAGTGCTGACTGGGCTGTTCCAGCTATGTTAAGTGAGAGGGGTGAGTGGGAGAGGGAGGCAGAGAGGTGGAGAAATACAGGGAGATATGGGAGAGAAGGAGAGTGTGAGAGTTTTGTTTGTTTGATTTGGGGTTTAACGTCCCCGTCAATACTGTATAGGTCATTTTTAGACGATGCTTCCAATTTTGTGGGACTTTTACCTGACATTGAGCTGAAATGACGTCTCAAGCCCTGCCGTCCAATGAAACCAATAGGGTTTATAAGCATGGACGGGCCGACTCGCACCACTTCGCCTGGGCAGGCTTAGATCCTCTAAGCGGTTTACCAGTACTCGTGTGCGGGTCAGTTTCAGCTCTGCGTGGAAGCATCATGCAGCCCATCTATTTCTTCAAGCCCCGATGGGCGGGGGCCGTGAGTGTGAGAGTAGGGGAAAGAGAGAAAGAGAGAGAGAGAGAGAGAGAGAGAGAGAGACTGATACTTTGTACCCTAAGGCACACGGGGCTACCTCTAAAGAAACAAATCCGTGTTTTACCCTGAGTATTCAGCAATAAAATATGACGTCATGATGACGTATCTGATGATTTCTTTCTCCTCGCGCACAAATGTCAACAAAACTTATGGCGAAGTAAAAGAAAACAAATAAGCATTCATGACGACTGAGACAGGCAAACACCATTTAATGAGTTGCAAGAGTCTTCAACAGGTGCTTTATGTTTCTGTCTCATCCTGAAGTCTCGAAATGATGTGTTTATCCAAGAAAACAATCAACTGGGTCACTGACAATGTCGATGTCGCTAAGGATTACAAAAAAACAGGTAAGTTTTTCTTTATTTCAAACTTCACCAAGCCTGGAAATTGCGATTTATTGCTCTAATCGGGCGCGAATCGAAACCGCCGCCATGACACTTACGAAATTCTTAAAGTTACGACTGCCTACCCCCTATCGTAAAGTTAAGAACAAACTTACGCAAAAACTTAAGAATTTGACGTTTGTGAAATGCAAATTTTGAGTTACGAATTCGTAAGATCGAACTTAAGCAAATCTTAGAGTTACGAAGTTTAGTGAAACGACCGCCTGGGCCTTGCTGTTTCAGAGAAGAAGATTTTCAAAGATTATCTCTATATAAATCTAAGTAAAACCAAAGGGCCCCAGAGTGAGGGCATTTGTGGCCCGAGGGCTATAATATGAACAATCTTGGTAGAGGTCCACTAGATGAAGCTCAATACCAAATATCAAAGACATGGGCCTGGCAGTTTCAGAGAAGAAGATTTTCAAAGATTTTCCTATGTAAGTCTATGTAAAACAAAAGGGTCTCAAGGCAGGGGCATTTTTGGCCCCCAGGGCTATAATTTGAACAATCTTGATAGAAGTCCACTAGATGAAATTTCACGCCAAATATCAAAGACCTATGCACTGTGGTTTCACAGTAGACGATTTTTAAAGATTTTCCCTATATATAAGTCTACGTAAAACCAAAGGGCCCCGGTGCAGGGTATCTTTGGCCCCAAGGCTATAATTTGAACAATCTTGGTAGGGGTCCACTAGATGAAGCTTCATACCAAATAGCAAAGACCTGGGCATGCAGTTTCAGAGAAGAAGATTTTTAAAGATTTTCCCTATAGAAGACCATGTAAAACCAAAGGGCCCCGGGGCAGGGACATTTTTGGCCCCAGCACTATAATTTGAACAAACTTGGTAAGGGTCCACTAGATGAAGCTTCATACCAAATATCAAAGACCTGGGCCTTGCGGTTCCAGAGAAGAAGATTTTTAAAGAGTTTCCCTATATAAACCCATGTAAAACCAAAGGGCCCCTGGGCGGGGGCATTTTTGGCCCCAGCTCTATAATTTGAACAATCTTGGTAGGGGTCCACTAGATGAAGCTTCATACCAAATATCATAGACCTGGGCCTTGTGGTTTCAGAGAAAATGATTTTTTAAGTTTTCGGTGAAAAAAAATCTATTTTTGGCTCCTGTGTCATAGATGTGCAACGGACTGGAACCATTTGAACAACTTTGAAAGGGGACCACCTAAGGATCATTCCTGTGAAGTTTGGTTAAAATCTGATCAGTGGTTTAGGAGGAGATGTCGTTTGCAGAAATTGTTTACGGATGCACGGACGGACATACGACGGACGAAAAAGTGATCCCAAAAGCTCACCTCGTCATTACATGACAGGTGAGCTAAAAAATATCAGGTATTTTTGGCAAAACTATATATGACTTCTGTCACAGGGGGACTTTTCTGAAGTATCCAGACATATTTCTAGGCATTTGCAGCAAATATAATAAACTGAATATATTTCCAGTGTCTTTAACAATAAAAAAAATTTGGTAGGCCCTAGATAATTTTACAAGTGTGCCCTAGCTACTGTTGTGTAAAAGTCCATTAACCCATTTTGAAACAGAAACCCCAACATGGGTACTTGCAAACAGTGCGGGCCCAGATCAGACGCCACAGAATGGGGTGTCTCATCAGGGCCTACACTGTTTGCAAAAAGTTCAGTCATTTTCCAAATCAATTTTGAAGAAAACACCACCTGACACCCCTAAATTTTGACGGAAGATTCCGTTTGGAATAAAAATGTTAACAAAGGTTAAGTCCTGTTATCACAAACACTGATATCACAAACTACTCTTTAAGTCAAACTAATTTTTGGACAGAGCTGTAAACTTGAGTTTTGCTGTATGTCCTTAAGGCTTCAAATCCTTTGTTTGTTTGTTTGATTTGAGGTTTAACGTCCCCGTCAACACTGTTAAGGTCATTTTGGAGACGTTGCTTCCAATTTTGTGGGACTTTTACCCGACGTTGAGATGAAATGACATCTCAAGACCTGTCGCCCAATGAAACCAATAGGGTTTATTAGCATGGACGGTCCGCCTCGCACCGCGGTTCCTGGACAGGCTTAGATCCTCTAAGCGGTTTACCAGTACTAGTGTGCGGGCCAGATTTAGCTCTGCGTGGAAGCATCATGCAGCCCATATATTTCTTCAAGCCCCTATGGGCGGGGGCGGGGCTTCATATCCTTTTATAAGAAAACACTGTTATTCAAAACCAAAAATTCCAATCTCTTGGAGTTTCAAATAATGACAGTATTTTTCTTTGGTTTTGATATTGCAGCCCTTTCAAAATTATTTCACTCCTTAATGCAGCCCTTTCAAAATTATTTCACTCCTTAATCAGAGATGGGTGAAAACCGGCGTACCCGGAGGAAAACCACCTGACCTTCCACTGCAGAACTTGGGAGCTCACATGTGACTCTAGCGAGGCTCAAAACTACAGCGTGAGAGACCTAAAGATTAAGAGTCAGTGCTCTTACCCATTAGGTCACAGAGGCCTGTGAAAGTCTGTTATATGTAAAGACCTTACCTGCTCCCTCTGGGTCCTCCATGGTGCCCCCTAGTGGTATAACCTTGCCGGTGTTCCTGTCTTTCTCTGCCCCTAGTATCGGAACTTCCTGTCCTGAGCCTGATGGGTCCGGCATTGATGTTCCAACTAGTATTGGTAACAGTTGTCCAGTCTTACCAAACTCGTACATTCCTGTGAAAATTACCAAAATGTCTTAAGGGGGATGGGAACACCTTCAGGGGAGGTAACTCCTGCAAAAGTATTTTTGTCTCCCATGTCAATAGGGGTCAACTCTTAAAGGAAAGAATTTGCTCTGCCTACGGAGCAAATTCTTTCCTTTAAGAGTAGATCCCTTTTTCAATGGGACAGGTCCTATAGGAAAGCGAACAGGAAGTCCCAAATGTTGTCTCCCTTTAATAAAAAAAAATGGCGGAAAAATCTATCAGATGTTCCCATTCCCCTTAATAGGAATAAACATACTTGGCATATTTTTCATCCAGCTCATGAGAAAATCATCATATTAACAAGTCAAATAATAAACACCTCTGTAAACCCCACTTTATACACCGGCCCTGATAGCTCAGTTGGTAGAGTGTCCGCTCCGGGGAACGGAAGGTCTCGGGTTCGATCCCGGGCCGCGACATACCAAAGTCGTTAAAAATGGTACTAGCTGCTCCTCACTTGGCACTCAGTTTTACGGGGTAGAGCTAGGGCTGGTCGATCCAGTGTCAGGATAATGTGACTGGGTGTGGTATCATGTAATGTGTCTGCGACATGATACTTCAGTGAGGCAGCACTATAAACGTGAGCATTGAGCTCCCTGTCGCAACCAGACACCGTCGTGATATGACTGAAAAATTGTTGAAAGTGACTTTAAACCCGAATTCACACACACACACACACACACACACACACAAAACCCCACTTTATATAGAGAAAACTGGAGTATACATCCTTTTATTATTTCTTCTCCAAGACATAGGTTGTAGATGCTTCTTAGATCTACCTCAATGAGGCCATTGTAACTTTACGATAACACACCCGTGAGACATACTTCATTTTTCACATCTCCAAAATGGTTACTTTTCTGAGCGGACATCCATATGCGGTTTTTCATGGCATCATAAGGATTAAAGACTCATCTGAAAGTCTCGAGAAGCCCGTAATCAGGCCAACCACCCCAGGTCCCGAGGTTATAAAACTTTTTTTTATGTTCACTTGAGCATGAAATTTGCCCTGCTCATAAATTTTAAAATGCCAACAGTTGTTGGCATTTTAAAATCTGTGAGCAGGACAAATAAAATTCTCTGCAATCTCAGAAAGAAAAATCGCTCAACTTCTTAGAATTTTAATTTTTATGAACACCACAAGTTTCTGGATTGTATTTCTGCTTCTAATTTGAAAAAAGTTTGATAACCTCGGGGCCAGGTTTATGAAGCAAGTTGCATATCCATTACACCACAAAAGGTTTCTTACCTAGGGTTTTAAGTTTTTTATATAAAGAATTGGTTTTTGTTTGATTTGAGGTTTAACATCCCCATCAACACTGTATAGGTCATTTTGAAGACGTTGTTTCTGATTTTGTGGGACTTCTACCCATCATTGAGACGAAATGACATCTCAAGCCCTGTCGCCCAATGAAACCAATAGGGCTTATAAATATGGACAGTCCGACTCGCACGGCTTTGCCTGGACAGACTTAATCCTCTAAGCGGTTTACCAGTACTCGTGTGTGGTCCATTTCAGCTCTGCGCCTGGAAGCATCATGCAACCCATCTATTTCTTCAAGCCCCGATGGGCAGGGGCAGGAATTGGGATTTAAGGGATATATATAATCTTGTTGGGCTCAAAATGAAAATAATGTATAATTAATCAAATCAGCCCAGTGAGGTTCGATTAAATTACAAATACCTGTTTTATACATAAAATAAAATCAAACACGAGCATCGGTGAAACCAAGGGATGCTCCCCGAAGATGCGCAGTAGTAGGAGGGTTATTTTAGTGAAATGATCCTACACACTTTGAAGTTTGATAAGATTTGTTTGAAGACAAAGGTTATGGGTACTCATTAGAACCGTCTGAATGAGGAGGTTCTAATGAGTACCCTCAGCTGATGTTTGGAGTACAAATAAAGAAACTAGGTAGTGATTTTCAACAAAGAATGCAAAAAAAATGAGAAATGTAAGGCCCCTTCCCTGCAAGGACCTGTAAATCTTAAACCATAAGGCTAAGAAACTCAATTTTGTGTTCCCTAGTAAGTGATTTTCAATGGAAAATGTCACAAGGAATACACATGTGAAACATGAAAGCCCTATCACCCATGTTTATGAAATAACAGGAGATATTTTTTTGAAAAAGGGGAGATGATTAGTGAAAATAAGCAATATAGTAATGGCCCTTTGTCAGAATGTAGGTTTTTGTAATGTAAGTATGTGTGTGAAGTTTCATGAGAGTAGGACAAATACTTTTAAAATTTTGACCAGAGTTTTAGTTGTTTGGTTATGGCCTGACAAACACACACCGAAAAGCATTATTGTTATGGCCCTTTGTCAGAATGTAGGTCTTGTGATAGTAAGTAAGTGTGTGCAGTTTCATGAGAGTAGGGCAAATACATTTGAAGTTATGACCAAGGTTAAGTTTTTTGGTTAAGGCGTGACAAACACACGGACAAAAGCAATATGGTTTGTCAGAATGTAGGTCTTGTGATTGTTAGTATGAGTGTGAAGTTTCATGGGAGTAGGGATAATACTTTTGAAGTTATAACCAGTTAAATGTTTTGGTTTAGATTTGAAACCGACTGACAAGGAGAATACTATAGGGCACCCAAAATACTGTGTGGGGCCCTAATTAAGAAGGGAAGTAACTCCGTAAATACTGTTGGTAGGGTTATGCTTCTTGCATTCTGCGATTTCTCTCATAGCCCCCTATCAGTGTATCAAGTTTCACTAAATTACCTTTAAAACTTTTAGAGATATGCTCCGGACAAGCTTAATATAGCAAAAACTAAAAAGGGAAATAACTCTGTAATTACTTGTGATAGAGTTACAGTTCTTGCACTCTGCACTTTCTCTGATGGCCATCTATCAATGTATCAAGTTTCACTTAAATCCCTTCTATACTTTCAGAGATATGCTCCGGACAATCTTTTCATTGAAATAGTTAAGAAGGGAAGTAACTCCATAAATACTGGTGACAGGGTTATGGTTCTTGTATTTTACAATTCCCCTCATCGCCCTCTATCAGTATATCAAGTTTCACTTAAATACCTTTAATACTTTTAGAGATATAGAGCGTGACTGACGGACAGACGGACGGACGTTCTCACGAACGGATACTTAAGTGGCTAGGCATTGGCATATTGACTACTTAAGCGGCAAATTCTCTTAAGCGGCAAGCCACCTAAGAGCGAATTTTTGCCACTTAAGTACCAAAATTACGGAATAAACCCCATTTGGACTCACGAATATATACTTAAGTGTCAAACTGTCCAAATTTTTTGCCCCCTAAATGTCATTTCGTTGGTGTGGACAGACGGACGGACAAAGCGGCGACTATATGGATCCCCCTTCGGAGAGCATAACAAAATCATAGAGCCATGAAGGACAGTGTTATATCACATAGCGGTAGATAAGAAGTAACGAAGAAAATAAATCTTTACCTCTCTCCAGGCTATCTATTTCTTCAAGCCCCAATGGGCGGGGGACGCCATTCCGGTATATAATGAAGGTATGTGATTCCAAACGGGAAAACAATCTTACCTGGTGATCCTCCTGTGGTAGCCAGAATATTGGCCCTGTCGAGTCGCCGCTTCACATCCTGCTGTGAGCGTAATAAATGGATCTTCATCTTTGTACGAGCCCTGGCGAGTTCTTTCACTGCTGATTCTAGAGTAGCCTCTTCAGGTCTGATATTCACAGAGCCATTGGTGCTGCCTGAATTTTACAAGAAAACATTATTTTCAGTTATTTATACACAATGTGTGTGGGCTCAAGCTGAAATAGCTTACATCACGTGAACAAGTCCGTGAAATGAATACCCCCCGAAACCCCACTTTATATAGAGAAAACTGAGGTCTATGAGGGTATACATGATTTTCCTTATTTCTGCTTCAAGGCATAGGTTGTGGGTACTCCTTAGAACTGCTTCAGTGAGGCAGTTCTAACGAGCACCCACAACCTAAGTTTGCAATATAAATAAGAAACAAGAGGCCCATGGGCCACTATGCTCACCAGAGCTCAGGTGGGCACTGCCCATCCTGCCCAATGGCAGCCATGTATTTTAACATGATATCATTTTAATCCACCAAATGAACCCCCATGTCCAAATGAGCACCCATGTGGACTCAGCATCTGAAAAGTTAGGCCTTTTATGAAGTAGAGGGGGTGGGGCATGGACCCAATGGAGCCCTGGTTGGTATCACTAAATGCGTCTTATCATAAGAAACAAAAATATATATGGTTTAGCAGTGGGGATCTGTAAGGCTCCTTTAACAGTTGAGGGGTTGGGGCATGCCCTGTTGATCCCAGGAAAGCCCAAACTGTTGTCCCTAAATGTGTCTTATCATAAGGACCAAGTATATATATGGTTCAGTGCTGGGAATCTGACCGGTTTCAGAGATTTGAGGCCCTTTTATGAAATAGGAATGGCCCCTGCGGACCCCGCTACAGTAGGTGTGCTAATAATAAGGAACAAGAACATATATGATTATGGGGTGGGGATTTGAATGGTTTCTGAAATATAAAGCCTTTTATGAAATGGAAGGGCGGGGCACATTGCCTCAGCACAAAGAGACCTCCAGGTTGGTGTGATTGAACGAGTCTTATCATAAGGAACAAGTATATGGTTATGGGGTGGGGATCTGAACTATTTCTGATATATATGGCTTTTAATGAAGTAAAGCGGTGTGGCATGGCCTGGGCGTGCCCCGGGGACTCCCAAGCTGGTGTCACTGAATGCGTCTTATCATAAGAAAGATGAATATATATGGTTTAGGGTGGGGCTAAGAACATTCTCTGAGATATAAGGCCTTATGTGAAGTGGAGGGGTGGGGCAAGGCCCAGGGAGACTCCCAGGTTGGTGTCAATGAATGTGTCTTATCATAAGGAACAAGACTATATATGGTTAAGGGGTGGCCATCTGTAGGGTTTCCGAGATATTGTGATATTATGAAATGGAGGGGGTGGGGCATGGCCCCAGCATATCCCTGGGAACCCCCAGGTTGGTGTTACTGAATGCGTCTTATCATAATGAACAAGAATATATATGGTTTAGGGGTGGGGATCTGAACAGTTTCTGAAATATATGGCCTTTTTTTTAGTGGAGGGGTGGGGCAAGGCCCCAGCGCGTCTTTGAGGACCCCCAGGTTGGTGTCAATGAATGTGTCTTATCATAAGAAGCAAGCATATATATGGTTTATGGGCGGGGATCTGTAAGGTTTCCGAGATATTGGGCCTTTTATCAAATGGAGGGGGTGGGGCATGGCCCCGGTGCATCCAGGGGACTCCCAGGTTGATGTCACTGAATGGGTCTTATCAAAAGGAACAAGAATATATATGGTTTAGGGGTGGGAATCTGAATGGTTTCCGAGATATTGGGCCTTTTATAAAGTTGAGGGGGTGGGGCCTGACCTGTGCGCATTCCTGACGACCCCCAGGTTGGTGTTACTGAATGCGTCTTATCAATAGGAACAAGAATATATATGGTTTAGGGGTGGGGATCTGAACAGTTTCTGAGATATATGGCCTTTTGTGAAGTAGAGGGGTGGGGCAAGGCCCCAGCGCATCTCTGAGCACCCCCAGGTTGGTGTCAATGAATGTGTCTTATCATAAGAAGCACGCATATATATGGTTTAGGGGCGGGGATCTGTAAGGTTTACGAGATATTGGGCCTTTTATGAAATGGAGGGGGTGGGGCATGGCCCCGGCGCATCCAGGGGACTCCCAGGTTGATGTCACCGAATGGGTCTTATCATAAGGAACAAGAATATATATGGTTTAGGGGTGGGGATCTGAATGGTTTCCGAGATATTGGGCCTTTTATTAAGTGGAGGGGGTGGGGCATGACCTCGGCACATCCCTGAGGACCCCAAGGTTGGTGTTACTAAATGCGTCTTATCAATAGGAACAAGAATATATATGGTTTAGGGGTCGGGATCTGAATGGTTTCTGAGATATATGGCCTTTTATGAAGTGGAGGGGGGTGGGGCATGGCCCCGGCACAACCTGGGGGACCCTCAGGTTGGCATAAAAGCATATGGCTGAAAGAATTTTACTCAAGAAACATTTCTATAAAAGTTTTGTCCAAATATCTGCAATGACTTGGCAGTAAATGCCATTTTTCAATTTTCCCCATTATAAGTCTATGGAAACTCTAAGTTGCCATAGCAACCAAACTAATGGGCCGATTTTCATAAAAAACACAAACTTTCAATCCCCCTGCCCAAGGATGCTACAGATAAAATTTGGGCTGAATCGGTCCAGTGGCTTCAGAGAAGAAGATGTTTGAAAGTGTTGACGTCAGACGACGACGACGACAACGACGACGACAACGACGACGACGACGACGACGACGCCGGACAACTGCCTATCCTATAAGCTCCCCCGGAGCCTTCGGCTCTGGTGAGCTAAAAATCCCAATTTTTTATCCTAAAATTTTCATTTTTTTCGATGATAAAGGTTACAATGTATTTGTATAGGCGTGTTTTCGTAATGGTCAATACAAAGTTCAATGATCAAGAAAACTGGATGTAAAATACTTTTGAGCCTCCACAATTAAGAAATAAATTAATTTTGTTCCCATTTTTTTTTTTTTTTGCAAGGTATTATCAGGTGTCCAAAGCTATCATCACCTGTCCGCAGGTGTCAAATGATTGGTTCAGGAATCCTTTGACCTTAAAAATGGATAAAGGTCACCAATCAAATCAAGTTTGAATTTTTTTCAGGGGATAAGGTGCTGACAAGATAATTTTTGGCCCAAATTTGACAGTTTTTGGTGAGCTGAGACCTTGAAATATCAGTGATGGCCACCAAATTCTAATCAAGTCTTTGGTAACCTGTAATGATATATTGTACTGAGTTTGACCACATTCATAACCTGGCACTCATTCAATCATTCATTCATGAGATAGGGTACAGACAAGCTATTTTGGGCCTCTGAGTTTGGAGACTGTTACCTTGAACATCAAGGTCACTAAAATCTCATCAAATCTTGGGTAGGTTGCAATAAATTATTGTATCAAGTTGGGCCAAAATTCACCAATTCATTCATGAAATAGGGTGCAGGCAAACTATTTTTGGCCAAAAATGACTGTTTTTCAGAGCCTGTTACCATGAAAAGAAGGTCAAGGCCATCAAAACCCAATGACTGTTTTCCACAATCCTAGTTGTTACAATGAAAGTTTAGTCAGAACCTATCCTTTGGCTCAGGAGACATAATGCTTCAAACAGGTTTCTTGCTGTCAAGTCCTCACTGTTGTTTCATCTCTGTGGTTGTTTGATTTTTGTGTTCTTGGAGATGCTGCACGGAGGAGTTATGAGGCCTTCATGCTGACTGAACAAATTATTTGCCTTAATCACTACGGAAGTAAGGGCGAGGAATGCGGCCGCATAAAATCAATTTAAGCCCCACAGTGGAATTCATTTCACTGACCGTTCCAAGGCGGTTCTTCTGTCACTGGTTTTTTTTTTTTTTTATGGTTTGTCTTTGAGTGTATGTATCGCTTGTACTATTTTGTTTTGGATAGCCAACTGGCCATTTTGAGGTAAAGTCACTGTCCTTTTGGCTTTCAGCTATTGATGTTTCCATTAGGCTCTAGTTATTTCATGTTTGTGTTTCTTTCCCTTTGGTGTCTCTGCTGGGAGCTGTGGGCTAATTGTATCGATTCCTGATCATTGCCTTCCCTTCTATTTCGTCATTAACGAAAACTGGATTCACAACAAGAACAATGACCGTCTCTCTCCACCTGGTGGATTGACAAACTGAGAACTAATATCCCTTAAGTGGAATGGGAACACTGGCAGATTTTTCCGCCATTTTTCAAAGGGAGACAGAAAGAATTTGACCCCTATTGACATGGGAGACAAAAATACTTTTGTAGGAGTTGCCTCCCCTGGAGGTGTTCTCATTCCCCTTAAGCCATCTTGTATCCAAAACCGCAGAACAGGATACTGGCAAACAGTGCAGGCCCTGTTCAGACGCTACATAATGCAGTGTTTGATCAGGGCCTACACTATTTGCAGAAAGTTCAGCATTTTCCAAATAAATTTTAAAGATAACCTGTCATCCCTAAATTATGAAACCGGCTCCTGCTACATATATGAGGAAAATTCCATTTGATGTGTGTGTGTGTTGAGTTTTATGATCCACCAACAACTATGGTCATACAAAGACGGGACCACAGTTTAAAGACTCATCCAAAAGACTGGAGGAGACCAGACCCTGGCTTATGAGGCATGTAGCTTAACCACTACACCACGGAGGCTTCTAGATTCAATTTGGTATCATCACAAAAACACGCCTATGTAATTCTGACCCCCTTGAACCCCACTTTTATATAGTAAAACTGGGGTTTACAGGGGTAAACCCTGTTTTTCTTATTTCTGCTTTAAAATATAGATTGTGGGTACTCATTAGAACTGCCTCAATGAGGCGGTTCTATCATGTACCCACAATCAATATTTTGAGCAGAAATAAGAAAACTATTGTAATTTTTCATTTGAAAATTGTCGTTTTTTTCGGTGGTAAAATTTACAAGTTATTTGTATAGGCGTGTTTTCGTAATGAAAATGGGTTCTCCTTATTTGGAATTTCGTCATGATGGTTCAATACTCACCAGCAAGAGCTTCCTTGTATTCTCGTAATGCATCATTAACACGTGCTTCACATGCCATCACAGTAGAGTCTAACAGTCCTTGGTAACTGCCGGTAGACGGCTGAACACTCACACCTCTCAGCAATCCACTTCTCACCAGAACAGACTTTCCACTCATTGGTTCTGTGATTGCCTCACCGGGAATTATGGGAGTTCCATCCACTTTGGTGCCTCCTACTGGAACTACTTCACCTGTTTTAAGGTCATAACCAAAATGGTGTTAAACAATTACTACCCTTATCAACCCTTTCGTTCTTTGACCAATAAGATGCCAATCAAAACAAAGGACTTCTGCTTTGTCTTCTGCTGGTAATTTTTTAAGTCTTTTTTTGTGCAAACAGTGTGGACCCAGATCAGACTGCTCCTCTAGCACCAGTCTTATCATGGTTAACACTGTTTGAGCAGTCTGATCAGGATCCATACTGTGTGCCTGTATGCAAAAAAAACTAGAGAAAGCGACCAGTGGGTCACGTATACCCCCGGCCAGCGCCATACTCTGATATAGCTTTCAAGCTTGTATGTAATATGAATGAAGATGTCAAGAAGCTATAAGAATCTATAAATGTGCTTGTAAAAGCTAAACTAAACATAAAATTTCTAAATGGACCAAGGGAGTGAGGGCATCAAAGTTACTGAAGGAGTGGGGGTATCAATGTTACTGAAGCAGCAGGGTGGGTTATTCATCAATGAAATCTTTGGACTGGTATGCAACATCGATGCAAGAATGAATTGAATTTGTCTTAGAGTTTAGAACATACAGGCATCAGGATCCATACTGTGTGCCTGTATGCAAAAAAAACTAGAGAAAGCGACCAGTGGGTCACGTATACCCCCGGCCAGCACCATACTCTGATATAGCTTTTAAGCTTGTATGTAATATGAATGAAGATGTCAAGAAGCTATAAGAATCTATAAATGTGCTTGTAAAAGCTAAACTAAACATAAAATTTCTAAATGGACCAAGGGAGTGAGGGCATCAAAGTTACTGAAGGAGTGGGGGTATCAATGTTACTGAAGCAGCAGGGTGGGTTATTCATCAATGAAATCTTTGGACTGGTTTCAACATCGATGCAAGAATGAATTGAATTTGTCTTAGAGTTTAGAACATACAGGCATCTATAAACTTTGTCATAAAACTTTAGCCAAATGTAAAATTTCTAAGTCCATGACCTTGAGGTCCAGGTCGCACTGGGTGGGGGAAGGGACATACATCACAAAATGTTGGGACTGGTACATTGATGCAAGTATCAATTGAATTTGTCTTAGAGTTTAGAACATAATAGGCATCTATAAACTTTGTCATACAACTTTAACCAAATGTAAAATTTCAAAGTCTGTGTCCTTGACCTCAAGGTCACTGTGGGGGGTGGGACATGCATCAATGAAATCTTTAGACCAGTATGTAACTTCAGTGTAAGTATCAACTAAATCTATCAAAGGGTTCAGAAGATACAATCTCTCAGAAAATTTGACGCAGAACTTTAACCAAATGTAAAATTTCTAAGTCTGTGACCTTGACATCAAGGTCAATGTGGGGGGTGGGACATGCATCAATGAAATCTTTAGACCAGTCTGTAACTTCCGTGTAAGTATCAACTAAATCTATCAAAGGGTTCAGAAGATACAATCTCCTAGAAACTTTGATGCAAAACTTTAACCAAAATGTTAACGAACGAACGGACAGATGGACGGACGGACGCACGTCTCTATGAATGGATACTTAAGTGGCTAGGCGTTGGCATATTGACTACTTAAGCGGCAAATTCTCTTAAGCGGCAAGCCACCTAAGAGCGAACTTTTGCCACTTAAGTACCAAAATAACGGAATAAAGTCCATTTGGACTCACGAATATATACCTAAGTGTCAAACTGTCCAAGTTCTTTGCCCCCTAAATGTTGTTTCGTTGGTGCGGAAGGAGGGACGGACGGACGTTCTCACGAATGGATATTTAAGTGGCTAGGCGTCGGCATATTGACTACTTAAGCAGCAAATTCTCTTAAGCGGCAAGCCACCTAAGAGACAATTTTTGCCACTTAAGTACCAAAATAACAGAATAAAGTCCATTTTGACTCAGGAATATATACCTAAGTGTCAAACTGTCCAAATTTTTTGCCCCCTAAATGTCGTTTCGTTGGTGCGGAAAGACAGACACACGGACGGACAAATGGCAGGACGAAAACTATATACCCCCATAGTATACTTCGTATACCGGGGGTATAAAAATATGTTTGAAAAGTTTGCATGAAGATGCAGCAGACGACATAAACAGACAACATTTTCAGAAACAGTTTTTCATGGTATCTTAAATTCGCCCCCGCCCAGCGGGGCTTGAAGAAATATATGGGCTGCATTATGCTTCCACGCAGAGCTGAAACCAACCCGCACACATGTACAGTCGAGTCCGGTAACTTTGCGTGGCCGTTTATTTTGCGCAACCTGCATTCACATTTTCACTAACTGTATCCCTAATTTCTCAGTTTCACTATTATCAGTGGATCGGCGTTAAGTTTAACTTAGCCCCAAAAAAGATGGGCTTGCACGTGCAGATGAGCTAGTTTTGTGGAATTTTTCTCAAACTATGAAAAATCCAAAATTTTAAAAGTCAATATTGCGTTTAAAACTAGCCAAAGGCGCTATTGTCTTGTATCTAAACTTACTGCTTCTGACAACATTGCAGAAGAACTAATCAACAACTTATCTGGGTCAACCCTCGTGTTCAAACTGTTCAAAAAACTTATCGTGCACAATGTTGGGCGACAAAATTGGTAGTTCAATTTCAAGGGGTATCCCTTTTTATAGTATTCTTTGCCCTGTATATTAATAACTTCAGAGGCCAATTTTCATTGCAGCTGGTTGATAGGGAAATGTTGCAATGTTGTTGACTGTGACTTTTAAGTGGTGGCTTGAACAAAGTCACACATAGCTATCAAAACTTTATGTGCGCAATGTTACCAGACTGCACCGTACTGGTAAACTGTTGAGGATCTAAGCCTGCCCAGGAAAAGTAGTCGGACCGCCCATGCTTATAAATCCTATTGGTTTCATTGGGTGGCAGGGTTTGAGATGTCATTTCATCTCAATGTCGGGTAAAAATCCCACAAAATTGGAAGCAACATCTCCAAAATGACCTGTACAGTGTTACCGGGGATGTTAAACCTCAAATCAATTGGGTTAATTCCTGAAGTGAACTTTTCCATTTTTGAATCTAAACACCTCTGGTCTTGAAAAATAAAGGGTTTAATAAAAATCGCTCACAGAAAGGCAAACAGTGTAGATGCTGAAGAGATCTATGCTGTTTAAATAGGTCCCTAACTGAGCTGCACCTTTGTTGTTCACATATGGTAATCACAAAGGCACAGACATGGCACATATAGGAGCAGAATTTGTTTATTTGTTTGTATTAGAGTTTAACAGCCCAGTCAACACTATTTAGGTCATTTTTGAGCCGATCAGTTTACCTATCCACACTTTTTTTATGGGCAGGCGTATACCTAAGCGGTTAACCAGTACAGTGCACATGATTTTACCAGAATGCCCTTCTTGAACCAGCGGAAGGGAGAGAATGAGCGTAGAAAAGATTTCATGATCAATCTCCACGAAAGAATGTTGTCAACCCTGGCAGGTATTGAACCCGTGAGGCTACAGAAGGCTTATGCAAATAGCGAAAATACTGATAAGACTGCACAGATGTGCAGGCTGATCTGAGTCGTGGCTGGTCACACAGTTCTTACTGTAGATTTTGTCATGCGTGGCCTCATTTTACAATAAAAAATCATAAAGATTATAGCATCATTGAAATATACAAGAGAAGCCTCACAACCAACAACCACACACAAAACTGTTTACCTGTTTCTTGATCCAGTGTGACTGCCAAGACAGGAACTGGCTGTTCAGAATTAGGATCCACCATGAGGGAACCAACTTCAATAGGAGTTGGTAACCCGCTTACAGCATCAATATGTGTTCCACCCACAGGAAGCAGGGCACCAGTCTGTGGATGCAGGGTACAGGCAAGGATTGGCACATGGAGTCCAGTCTCTGGGTCAGTCATTGCAGCTCCATATTTCATGTCAGAAGCATGTTGTAACGGTTTAAGTTTGGTTGGCACTGGGTGTCCATTATGAACGGGATATGGCACAAATGGGATGTATGGGTCTTCTGATTTTGGGGCTTCACCTAAAATGAATTAACACATATGTCAAGGGAAAGGCTACATCATAAGGAAAGGCATATTTTGTCTTCCATGTCAAAAGGGGTTTACTCTTGCACATCTCAAGAAGTCCCCTTTTTCAACAGGGCTCAGAATGATAAGTCTCGAAGTCTAAGTGGAAAACATGGCAAGTGTATTCTACTATTATGATATGTCTTTTTATGCCGGTTTATCATATGACGTCGGGTCTTAGAGTGTAATAACGCCATGCAGTAAATTCGATAATCCACTAGTGGATTAAATATGCAAATTAGTTAGATACAACCCGTAAAGTTACATGTATGACGTCCTTAACGACATCTCATTTACTAATGGCTGAAAAGTGACATTTTTATAAAACAATCGTCAATAAAATGGGTTTTAAATGTCATATGATAAATAGAATCTTGCATTCGTGCTCATGTATTATTGAATTTATTAAACTCATTGAGGAAAAGGGATAAAAAAACTCGTTTAGGAAAAGGGATAAAAAACTCGTTTAGGAAAAGGGATAAAAAAACTTGTTGAGGAAAGGCTACTCTTGCTCATCTCAAGAAGTCCCCTTTTTCAACAGGGCTCAGGTTGTCTGTTTCTGGCGAAAGAATGTGCACTGTACACCTACGCAAATACAGTCTGTTCTTTTCCTTAACTCATTTAATGAATTCAATAATACATGAACACTCATGTAAGACTTTGGTATGTTGCGGCCCGGGATCGAACATGTGACCTCCCGTTCCCCTGAGCGGACACTCTACCAACTGAGCTATCGGGGCTGGTCATTTTTGTTTGGAAATAACATGGTTGTTCAACCCATTTTGTACCAGAAACCCCAAAACGGGTAGTTTGCAAACATTGCAGGCCCGTATTCTGCAGCATCTGATCAGGGCCTATACTGTTTGCAAAACTTCAGCCAGTTTCCAAATAGATTTTGAAGAAAACACAATCTGACACACCTAATTTTGAAACGGACTCCTGCTATATGTAAGGAGGAAGATTCCACTAGGTACCAAAAGGGTTAACTAACACGGTTTCTGCTTTGGACCCCATTAATTGTGTAATAAAGAGGTTGTGGTGTAATTTCAACTATCAAATGGATGCTTTTCTTGGTGATCTAAATCACCCAGTGTTGTTAACATTTCTGTGCGAGAAGTCATGTACCACTGCCGGCCTAGATATGACTCCCAGTTTTAATGCACTGGCCATTAAAAAATGAACCCAACCACTCAATAGTCAAAAATATTGGACAGTTCAGTATGAAACTTTTTGCTCATCCCAAAAATACATCATAACTCTTTGTTTAACCCTTTTTGTACCAAATGGAATCTTCCACCTTAAATATAGCAGGAGTCCATTTCAACATTTAGGGGTGTCAGGTTGTGTTTTCTTCAAAAACTATTTGGAAATTGGCTGAAAATTTTGCAAACAGTGTAGGCCCTGATCAGACGACGCGTTGTGCGGCGTCTGATCTGGGCCTGCACTGTTTGCCAACTTCCAGTTTTGGGGTTTACGTTCAAAACGAGTTAAGAGATTGAGCAATTTATGATATATTCATTTTCTATGGCTTCATGCTTACTTGTAGCAGAGTCAGTGACAAACACTAGTCTTGAAGTCACAGGGTCAAACGCCACATTGCCTGCTATCGGCAGACAATGACCAGTCTGTGGATGTATGAAGCAGTCAGCAGGAACAGGTCTGATGCTACCGTCTGCTGTCATCATGTGCGAGCCTTGGCGAGCTTTTATAAGCCCAGTGGATTTGTCCGTTTCTATCAAACTGCTGGATTTTCCTGTGAAAAAATAACACAATACAGACTTTATACTGACATTCCATGTAACGACGTAACTTTTTTAAATGACAATTCCAATGGTACAAATCTTTTGCTCAAGATGAGACAGATACATGGAGATATGCTAGAAAAATCTGTCCCTCGGGATCACTATCAGGCATCACTCGGCAAGCCTCGTGATGCCAGACAGTAACCCTCTGGGCGGATTATCCCATCCAAGTCTCACAATCATGTAAGATTCAGATAATCTACCCTCGTCTAGAACAAATTTTCATGGAATATTTTCAAAATTCTACTAGAAAATATCATTTACATGTTGATAAAAGGCAGGGAGACTAGCTAGTCTGGCCCATAAAAAAACTTGCACATAACTCTTATCATGCTGTTCACGACAACCCCTATGTTCGGAAACAGTGTAGATCCAGATCAGATGGCTTCTGTTTGAAATGAAGTTTATGGATTTGTGAGCATAAATATCATGGAGTAATCTGATTGGTTCAAAGTCAGAAATGGGTGTGGCTAAACTTAATATTCAGCAAGAGAAGGGATAATACGGGTTTCAGTTCTGTGCTGTAGTCCTTGCTTCCAAAGGATTACCCCTTTTTCAGAACATTTGTACAGTTGCCAAACATTCCCTTTTTATACCGCAATCAGGCATTCTAGTAACCTAATAAAGGGGATCGAATAACTGCACGCTATAATCGGTAGTGACCTATAATACCTTCTACTGACCTATAATATGTCTAGTGACCGTTTATAGACCGGACTTACTTTTCAGATCACTAATTTACAAGTGTCAACAATAACATGCAACCTTTTATACATGGGAAAACAATGAAACTGTAAGTTAAAATCTTTGCAATATTTATTTGAACAGAGTTTCAGAAATTTCAGCTAAATTCTTACCTTGTTTGCTATGTCTTTTTGGCGCAGTGACGTCAGAAACTTTGCACTCGTTGACGTCACATTATACTATGTGTGCACGCCATGGCACCGAATGTCGTTTAACATGCCACACTGCCTGCTGTCTTTTTTGCTTAAATTTGCTAAATTATTGCAAAACCCCTTGATTGTTTTGAATTGCTGTATAAACTAAATACATGATTAGTGTCTTTAATAATAATATATAATCGGTTTGCCCCAACAATTTTATAGGGGCGAGCCCCTATAAATTGTCTAAGGCTCATCGATTATATTTTATTGTTAAAGACACTAACCATGTTTTTACTATATACTGGTGTAGTGACATAACCCTTCAACCAAAGAACTTAAAAGTATGGAGTATGTCTAGCCATTGAGTTTGACTGTACTTACCAAAGAGATCTGCTTTTGTAGCAGGTGTCTTACTGCCGGGCATCACCAGCTGTCCGCCGGTACCCTGGCCTAGTACGCCCCAGCAGCCAAGGCGCTGGCTCTCACTCGTCAAATCACCAGACATCTTCTGTATCAGCCCCGACATACGCGCTTCCATAGCCTTGTGACTGGTGTGGTCAAACTGACCATCCTTGACCAACTGTCCACGCTGCATGGCTTCTGTGTGCTCCTTCAGTATGCGAACACCCTCACGTAATGATGCTTGGTAGCTGACCTGTATAACACAGTTTGTTTTGGAATTTAACACCCTGGGGCCAGTTGTTCAAAGCATCGTTAGCTTAACAAGCTTGTTGATGGTCATATAGTTAACTGTTCTAGTAAGTACAATACGTAATACTTGGGTATTTTTGCTGAAAAACTGTGAGCAGCTTTTGCATTTGCAAAAGCTGCTCCCATTTTTTCAGCAAAAATATTAGTATATTTGCCATATTTAACGATCAAAATTTTAATGATACATTTACTAACAACATCGTTAGTTTTGAACAACTGGCCCCTGATCAACATTTTCAAATCAAACAACTAGAAACTTCAACTGAATACATTACCTCTTTATAACACCATTGTTGGGGTCCAAGCTTTGTTAGTTAAACAACTGTCTGTGTTATATGCAAACAAAAATGTATAAATTATATTGAACAAGGACCATAAACTATGGCAATTTTTCTAAATAATCTATGAATTTCTGGGATCAGAATTGTTACTGGTGGCACATCAAACAACATTCATACACCAGGACCTGTGATATGGGAAGTTAGTCCCTAGCTCTAACCAAAGAGGTAAACTTAGATACACAGTCATCAGCACCTTCAGCTGTCGAAATAATCAAATCGGGAAGAGCATTCCAATCTCTAATGGTTCGGGGGAAGAATGATTCTTTATAAATGTCAGTTCTTGCAGTAAGCGTCTGAAATGCCAAAGAATGGTGATTTCTACAGTGCCTAGCCAGGGGGACAAGGTCATCTGTATAGAAGGATGAGCCTACTGTCTTTCATCCTTATCTTGACAGACACCCATTTTAATTTTCCAAGTATTCCAGTCATGCTCCCAGTTTCAAAGCAGAAATTGCCTGTTACAAATCTAACAGTTCTATTCTGAACTTTTTCAATTTCTTCGTTAAGGACCACTCCACTGGGGTCCCAGATGCAACTGCCATATTCCAAGATTGGGCCAACAAGACCTTTATATGCTGCCTCTTTTACATCCTATGGGCACTGATGAAGATTACGCCTCAGGAAACCAAATGTTCTATTTGCCTTAGTACACATTGCTAATATGAGTATTCCATCTCAAGTTGTGTGTGATTGTCACACCAAGGTATTTAATGGAGTCCACATTCTCGAAGACCGTTCCCTCTAAGGTGTAAGAAGCCTCAACTTTATTAGATCTCTTCCTAGTTATCTGCATAATGTTGCATTTAACTGGCTAAAATCACATGCCCCATTTTCGGGCCCAACATCCTAATCTATCTACGTCATTCTAGAGTTTCATTGAGTCATCTGTATCTCTAATTTCCCGGCAGCAAACACAGTCGTCTGCAAACAGTCTTATTTCTGAGTCAATGTCAGTGGAAATAGCATTGATGTACAGGAAGAAAAACAGTGGACCAAGAACAGTCCCTTGTGAGACTCCAGACAGAACCAGAGCCCACTCTGAAGAATCACCATTAACAACAACATGCTGTTTTCTGAAGCAAAGAAAGGAATCTATCCATTTAAGAGTCTTCCCCCCAATTTTGTAACCAAATAACTTAGATTTAAGAAGGTCATGAGGTGGAGTGTCGAAAGCCTTCTCAAAGTCCAGAATAAATGTGTCCACCTGTCCCCCTTTGTTCAAGATTTTTGCCCAGTCATTAATAACTGTGCTCAGGTGAGTTTCACAACTATGCCTTTTCCTAAATGCATGTTGTCTGTCTGATATTTTTGTAATGCATTTACAACAATTCAAAATGATATTTCTCCCAGAAAAAAAGATTAACCACTACTAAACTATGTTATATCAAACCCTGTGTTATAATGAACTCCTTATGTTCCTTATTAACAAGACTTGTTGCATGTATTTACTTTTAAAACTGTCCCCATCACGAAAACACACCTATATAAATTTGACCCCCTTGAACCCCACTTTTATATAGTAAAACTGGGGTTTACAGGGGTCGTTCTTTCTGCTCCAAAATATAGATTGTGTGTACTCGTTAGAACCACCTCATTGAGTACCACATCTATATTTTGAGCAAAAATAAGAAAAATATCACAATTTCTTATCTTAAAATGTTCATTTTTGGTGGTAAACTTTACAATGTATTTGTATAGGCACATTTTTTTGTAATGCATTTACAACAATTCAAAATGATATTTCTCCCAGAAAAAAAGATGAACCACTGCTGGTCAAGTTATGCAGACCCTGTCGCTTTAGCTAACCACACTTTTCCCCGGGAGGCTTTTACGTTGGTGAATACCCAGTATAGTGCACATACTTTTGCCAAAAACTGCACCTGAAGGGGAAAGCACACAAAATATTTCATGTTCAATCTTCACAATACTGCTGACTTCAGAATCAGAATCAGAATTGTTACTGGTGACACGTCAAATGACATTCATACACCAGTCTCGGAACCTGAGGTCTCCTAATCACCAGTCAGGCGCACATCCCGCTGGTTTCTTATGAGAGTTAACCCTTAAGATGCCAATCACAACAATTGTCATCTGCTTTGTTGTCTTCTGGTTACTTTAGAAGTCACTGCTCCAAACAGTGTACTCATATCAGACTGCTCCTCTAGAAGCAGTCTGGTCTGGCCTCCTCTAGGAGCAGTATGATCTGGCCCAACACTGTTTGCCTGTTAGCCAAAATATGTTTGTCAATATTTGCAGGAAGATTCAGCAGATGACATAAATTTTAATAGAAAAATTTTTCAGATGCAGTTTTTCTCAGCAATTAAAGGTACAGTGAAATCCTGCTATTAAGACCACGTACCTTAAACAAGGACAAATCATACTTTTGAAAGCATATTTAGAAGGTTTAAATCACAGTTTCCTTGTGTTTTCTGCATCCAAAGTGCTCTAGTGGAAGACCACCTTTGGGAATGTTTAAAAGTGGTCTTAAAGACCACTTTTGAACAGTCCCAAAGGTGGTCTTATTATAGGAATTATACTGTATTTGATAGTAATGGTACCTGGTGTTCCTCACGACATTTTTCATCCTCTTCAGCAGTTTGCAGCTGTCTGTTAAGCACAGTCTCAAATCTTCTGCCAACCTCTTTCCTTCTAGCAAGTTCTCTCTCCAGATAGTCCAGCTTCCTGTCATATGATGCCAAGTCACCTTCAGTAGCCAATAGGGCGGTTCCTTTCAAATTGAGCTTGGCTGCCCATAGGCCTTTGAGAGAGTCTGACTGATTGGACATATTCTGGTACATCTGTTTCACCTGAAGAAGGGAGATTAACTGATCAAATTTTTGACTAAATTTTTAACTCACACCCATCTGTTTCAACTGAAGAAGGGAAATTAACTTATCAAATTTCTGACTAAATCAATTAACCCTTTTTGTACCAAATGGAATCTTCCTTCTTACATATAGCAAGAGTCCATTTCAAAATTTAGGGGTGTCAGGTGGTGTTTTCTTCAAAATTTATTTGGAAAATGGCAAAACTTTTTGCAAACAGTGGAGGCCCTGATCAGACGCCGCGTTCTGCGGCGTCTGATCTGGGCCTGCACTGTTTGCCAGGGTACCCGTTTTGGGGTTTCTGGTACTAAATGGGTTAAGTCACACCCATTTCTGACTATCAGCCAATCAAATTACTTGATAGAATGTATTCTTTCAATTCACAAACTGCCAGACAGTGTAGATCCTGATCAGATGGCTTCCATCTGATCTGGATCTATCCTGTTTGCAAAGTATGGGTTGTCATGTCTAGCAGGATAAGGGTTAATTTTCGTTAAGTTTTCAGATGAAAAGAATTCTCATCCTGTACTACCAAACTGGCTATTGGCAGTTGCTTGTCAAGGCCGCCACAAAGACTACAAAATGTTTTTTCATGCTCATCTCAGCTAAGTATGAAAATTGCTCTATTTTAAAATGCCAACAGAGCTCTAGATAAGGTTTTCAGCTAATGAGTATTTTACTCCCAGTTTTAAATTCCAATGGGGAAAATTGAAGTCAATGAGTAAAGAATTAATGAATGAAACAGTTGTACCAGAATGCTTTTTGGCCCTTTTCCGAATATAGTGATCAACCATGGTTTTTCATGCATTAACATTTTCCGGATCCCGAGGAAGCTGTTTGAACATGAGGCCGCTAGGCCGAATGTTCAAATATCTTCCTAGGGATCCGGCAAATGTTAGTGCAATGAAATAACCATGGATGATCGTTGTTCTTGCATAACTTACGAATCCGACAGCAAATTTTGACGAAAACGCCCAAAAGCTCAATATAAATTCCATATAAACTCTTCAAATGCGACAGGTAAACCAAAATGGCGGCCAGTTCAGAATGTTGTTTACAATGGCGTTGTCATGCAGTGAACCCTAAAACGCTACGTTCAGGGCGATAACGTTATGTCGCTCAACGTAACGTAAACAAAGCAAGGCCCGTCTTGTGATATCAAAAGTTCAAAATCCATGTTCAAACAGCACGCGAATTTCATGATTTGAACATGGTTTTTGCTGTTTGAGCACGGCTTTCGGTCCATTTGACAACGGCTTCAAACAGCAATGCGCATAGGTTTTTATGCAAGAACGGTCAATTACCGACGTGATCACACCATCAATAAGTTTTCTTACATTCTTCTGCCTCTTCATCCCTACGGAAGTATCTTAACAATGACGCCATATTTTCAGCGTAATTCTTCTTAAAACGTCCAGCATGGACGTTTAATTGATGATGAGAAGCCATGTTGTTTGATTGTTTGCACTGCGGTCAAAGCGCTTACAATTCGAACAAAAAAAGTTGATAAGCGGTTGAATGAAACGGATTATAGCGTGTTTGATTAGCAAATACTGCAATTTCGGTTATGTCTGATAAAAAACGGGATTGTGTACCCGCCGTATTTTGGTACGTTTTCTTACGTTTAGGTTTCATTTCTAATGCGTTTTTTGCCTAAAAATACGCTTGAAAACCCATTACGCAGGCTTATCTAGGGCTCTGTGCCAACATTTGTTGGCACTTTGATATTGATGCGTAGGGTCAATAACATTTTCTGTTTATCTGAATAAACTGCTTCCTTTCCATCACAAAAACACGCCTACATAATTTTGACCCCCTTGAACCCCACTTTTATACAGTAAAACTGGGGTTTACAGGGATAAACCTTATCTTTCTTATTTCTACTCTAAAATATAGATTGTGGGTACTCGTTAGAACCGCCTCATCTAACATGTAACCACAATCTATATTTTGGGCAGAAATAAGAAAAATATTAAAATTTTTTGATGAAAATTTTCATTTTTTGGTGGTAAAATGTTCAATATATATTTGAATAGAAGTGTTTTTGTAAAGATTTCTTTCTAATTTAACATACCAATGAGCATTACAAATTTCAGGCCCAACTGAGTAGAGCATGAAACAAATGTCATCTTGGGCCCAGGTATCTTGGCCATTACATTCTACATGTAAACTGTTCATCCGAATTGTGCCATACCTACTTCCATGAAAAATAACATCACGTGTATTGCACAGGTATATAAAAGTGAAATTTACATCTTGACTTGTAGTTACAGGGGGTGTAAGCAAAGAATCTGTTTTATGAACCATCTCAAAATGATTTACTGCAAAATAAGAACCATTTTTATCATATACTTATTCTTGTATTGCCCTTGAGACAACAGATTTTGCACCCCCTATCCCAACTATGCTAGTGACAGACATCTCGCCTACACAGTCAAACTTGCTGATTCGAGGGCCGGGACAAGGGCCGGGACGGAAGTCTGTCCCGCCCTTGAGACAATCTATCGGCCCTGCAAATATAAATACATGAGAAATGGCATACAAATGTGTAAATGATAATAATAAAGAGCTGGAGAAGCAAAAAAAAAATGTTTTTCATTCCTTTTGGTGTTCTTTTTTATTTTTAATATAAAAATATAGAACATTAATATGCATTTCTATGGACAGCAGAACCAAAAATAAAACTGTATGGACGCCATCTTGAAAGCGCTTTCTACTGTACAGAATAAAAATAGAGGAACAAAAATGATTATTGTGATAAAAAGTGAAAATGCGACATTATTGTAACCAAACTTACGCCTCATTCAACAGTTATGTCCGCTTTATCTGTATTTCGACGGTGCCTTTGATTCTAACGTCATACATTTTGAACATTGTTGTCATCTTCTGAGACGCCATTGACGTCAAGTAAAGAACACGCGTCGACGTGAATTAAACTTTCCCGCGTCTAAATATAACGATTGCATTGAACAAGTAAGACCGACTACAGGGATTTATTTCCTTAGTGGAATAAATAAATCATCTTAGGCCAGAGGTGATTATCATTTTTAATTCATTGAGAAATTGTGATATTTCTTCGTTATGCGTGTAATATGGTTAATGAAGCTTTTTTTTTCAAACAGCAAGTCTGTATTTTATTTACATGTATGTATTTGGGCCTCTGCAGAGTGTGTTCATCATTAGTATCAAGCAGTTAAGAAATAAACTTGCTTTAACGGAGATGTTTCTTTTTTCTTAGAATATTTTACGCAAATAAGTATATGATAAAAAGAATATAACATGGTTGTTTTGATATCGGCCCTGGTCTCGGCCCTCGGCCTGTCTCAGCCCTCGCCGTTCCGGCTCGGGCTGAGACAGGCAACTCGGGCCGAGACCAGGGCCGATATCAAAACAACCGTGTAATATTCTATATTTCTTGATTTAAGGGGAATGGATATACCTTCAGGAGAGGCAATGCATGCAAAAGTATTTTTGTCTCCCATGCCAATAGGGGTCAACTCTTAAAGGAAAGAATTTGCTCCTCAGGAGCAAATTCTTTCCTTAAAGAGTAGACCCCTTTTACAGTGGTACAAGACTTATAAACAAGCATACAGGAAGACTTGATAGTTGTCTCCCTTAAAAAAAAAGGCAGAAAACTCTGCCAGGTGTTCCCATTCTCCTTAAGTTTATTTATCATCACACTGTTAATTAATAAAAATTTTTTGTCTCACCTCGTCCTTTTGTTTTCCAATAGTCTGTGTAACATCCCTTGACTGCTTGGCCAGTGTGTCGTAGACTGATTTGGAACTGAAGCCTTCCAGGTCAACTTGTTTGTCATAATCCCAGAAATCATCATCCTGCTGTTCAATTACCTCCCCTGAATAACAACAAAATAACCACAATATATAATGAAGTTTCAATGACCCTTAAACCAAAGGCACATTTTCATAACACATATCTCCAAAATGGTCATTTTTCTGCTGAAAATTTGTCATATTGTTCTTACTTATACACGAAACATAGGCTGTTGGTGCTCGTTAGAACTGCCTGGGCAAGATGGTTCTAACAAGTACCCACAATCTATGTTTTTGAGCAAAAATAAGAAAAGTAATGTTTAACCCTTTACTATAACAAGAAAGCAGTCTAAGGGACAGCCAAATCCCCTGCTGGACTTTAATATCAAGGCTCAACCTTGTGACCTTCACCTGTGCACTTGACCTTGAGTTGGCATGGTTTATCTATGGGTTCTGCATTTCTCTATATAATCTATGCATTTGTGTTTGTTTGTTTTTTTATTGAATTGATGTTTTACGTCCCCCTCAACACTATAAAGGTCATTTTGGAGACTTTCCTTCCAATTTTGTGGGACTTTTACCCGACAGTGAGATGAAATGACATCTCAAGCCCTGTCACCCAATGAAACCAATAGGGTTTATAAGGATGGACGGTTCGACTCGCACCGCTTTGCCTGGGCAGGCTTAGATGCTCTAAGCGGTTTACCAGTCCTCGTGTGCGGTCGGATTCAGCTCTTCGTGGAAGCATCATGCAGCCCATTTGTTTCTTCAAGCCCTGATGGGGGGGGGGGGGGGGGGGGGGGTTAGTGTTTGGACCCATGTTTGGACCCCATCAATAGTGTTATATAGTGGTTATGGTGTATGACCTATTAAACTAGTCCTTATTAATTGATTATCCTGTATTACACCAGGTCAACCAATATTCAAAAATCATAAATCATGTTTTTAATTGCGTCAATTATTAAAATTGTCATTAATCAAGTAATTTCGTATTGGCCAAGCTACAGGTCCTCGGTCAGCTGTTTTGGCCTCGGCCTTCGGCCTCGTGCCAATACAGCAGACCTCGGACCTGTAACTGGGCCAATACGAAATTATTTGATTAATAACATTATATTTTTGGGATTCTTTACACTAAATTTTTTTATAGCGGTAAAGTTTTAGGAACAAATACTGTCGTTGCTATGGGGACGCTATGTATTTGACAACCTCTTTATAACACTATTAAAGGGGTCAAAAGCAAATACCGTGTTTGTTTAATAACCATGTTATAGCCAAACGAAAAATGTATAGACTATATAGATAAATGACCATTTATGGTCATTTTTCTGTATAATCTATGCATTTTTGGGATCCATCTTCCAACCCTGTTATAAGAAACAGTCTAACGAACTGTCTTATAGCTAGGTTGCACTGTATACTTTTAAATTTATTCCAGACAGGGATTGTTGACACTTGAGAAACTCTGCAGTCATACCCTAGGTAAACAGTATGGCCCCTGAGCAGACTGATCCTTTTCTGGTCTGCTCTGGAGCTGCATTATCTGTCAATCGTCCACTACCTTTCAAATTCATGGCTACAAAAGAAGGCCATTTCATTCTGACATTAACCCTTTCAACCCGGATGAATGCCATGAAGCTGAGGTAAAGCATTATACTTGAGATCGAGAGATAGCAAGTTCAATCCCTATGAGCATCAAGTGTTGTGTGAGTGAGTGAGTGTTTGAGCTTTAAGTCTCACCAACAGCTAAGGTCATACAGAGATTGGACCTCTGTTTAAATCCTCATCCGAAAGTCTGGAGAAGCCCGGGATTGATCCTGCAAACCCTGGTTTACAAGGCGAGTAAGGACACAATGGAGGCTCCTAAAGTGTTGTGTCCTTGAAAGACACTGTATCCTCATATTAAGTATTGGTTTCTCTTCATGAAAAGCTGCCTAGAATGCCCATGAAGCCTTAAGGCAATATTTTTTTTGCTTTGTTTTTAGGCCCTTTCAAGATTATTTCACTAATTTTGAGTCAATCAGAGGCGGACAAAAATTGGTGACCACAGAGAAATACCACCCAAGCTTCAGTTGCAGAAAATATACCATAATGATCCTAGATATTGTGTCAGACCTAAGCAAACAGTGCAGGCTCAGATCAGACAGCTCCTAGAGGTGGGACAGACAGACCAAAGCAAACAGTGCAGGCCAAGATCAGACTGCTCCTAGGAGCAGTCTGATCTAGGCCTGCACTGTTTGTCCTGCCTTCTGGACTTCTTGGACTCCTTACTGGATTGTGAAATGGTAATATTTTAAAAGAATTACAGCAAGTCCTCAAGATGTCTGAATTTTTAGGATTTTTAAGGTAATCATCTAAATCCTCATACTGTTGATCATGGCTTGAAGACGGCATTTTTAATTAATCATTTATTAGTTTTTAGGGAAAATAAGGCTTGACATTTTATGTGACTCATCTGCTGGACAGAGGATTAACAAGAAAGGTCAGGCTTTATTTTTTCTGAAAAAAAAACAACAACAACAAAAAAACTTTCATCTGCTCTAGATTTTTCTTCAACACTTTAAGGGTTGGCAGATGATTCACATGAATAGAGATAAAAGAAACAACAGTGCATGCAGGTGCCAACGCTCGGCTGCAAACATTCTAAGTCGAAAAGGGGGCATAACTGTGCCAAAAATATTTTGAGGGTTACCTCACCTATTGGTATGATTTCCCCTTTTCATAATGAACAACTAGTCAGAGTTTGAAGTAAATGTGTTCAGTAATGACAGAGATATTATAAAATGTCCAAGATTTTTGCATGAGGATGACGACGCAGATGACGCCAGAGCTATGACAATACCACATGGTTTTCTTCCAAAACAGCCAAGCTAAAAATTAGACTGTCGTCTGCTCATCTGCTGGGCAGAGGATTAACATGAAATGTAAGACTGAAAAAAAAAACATCATGAAAAAAACTTAGATTTTCATCTGCTCTAGATTTTTCTGCAGCACTTAAAGGGTTGACTAACACCAAACAAAACTGCATTTGAAATTATTGTCTTCTTATGTCCTCTGCTTGAACTTCTTGCAAACTTTTTAGAGAATATTTTTGCATACATGCAAACAGTCTGGACCCTGATCGGACTGTTCCTAGAGGTCTGATTTGGGTCCACACTTCTAAAAAATGGCTTTCAGAGCAGCCTGCAGACAGCAAAGCAGATGACTATTGTTGTAACTGGAATCTTAACCCTTAAGACACCGAGAAAAATGAAAATCCCATCTGCTAAATTTTTTTCCAAACTTTTGAAAAATATTTTTTCATTCAGGCAAACATTGTGGACCAAGATCAGACTGCTCCTACAGTCTGATCTGGGTCAGCACTGTTTGCAAAAAATACTTTAAAGCAACTGGCAGACAACAAAGCAGATGACAATTGTCATAACTGGCATGTTAAGTTTTTACAGCAATTAGAGTCTCATAATGTACAACTGCCCCCGCCCATAGGGGCTTGAAGAAATATATGGGCTGCATGATGCTTCCACGCAGAGCTGAATCCGGCCCGCACACTAGTACTGGTAAACCGCTTAGAGGATCTAAGCCTGTCCAGGAACCGCGGTGTGTGGCGGACCATCCATGCTAAAAAACCCTATTGGTTTCATTGGGTGACAGGGCTTGAGATGTCATCTCAGCTCAGTGTCGGGTAAAAGTCCCACAAAATTGGAAGCAACATCTCCAAAATGACCTTTACAGTGTTGACGGGGACATTAAACCTCAAATCAAACAAACAAACAAACTCAAAATGTGCAAGTAAACTGACCTTGAGTTATTGCTGGTGGTTGATACGGTGGTGCAGCACCCTCTAAAGCATGCATATTTCTATGGTATTTCCTGACAGGATAGACCGTGGAGCCCTTTGAAGCGTAGTCATCGAAGTTGTACTTGGACGTCACGTAGCGGTAGAATGGGAAGAGATAGGAGGACTTCATCCAGCCATATTTTCTGAACAGCACCTGTAAACAGTATAAAAGGTGTCAGGAAAACTGATCAACCCTAATCCCGCTGATCACGACAACCCAACTTTTGCAAACAGTGCAGATCCAGATATGAAGAAGCCATCTGATCAGGATCTACACTGTTTGACATTCAGTTTGTGAATTTGTGGGAATTAATTAAATCAAGTAATCTGATTGATTCAAATTCAGAAATGGGTGTGGCTAAATTAATTATTCAGCCAGATAAGGGTTAAGAAAGTGTTTCATAGCTCAGCGTTTACACTTTCAGTGCATTTACAGAAAGACCACATTACGAAAACATGCCTAAACAAATACATTGAAACGTTAATCGCCGAAAAAAATGAAAATTTTAAGGTGAAAAATTGTAATATTTTTCTTATTTCTGCTCAAAATATAGATTGTGGGTACTCGTTAGAACCGCCTCAATGAGGCGGTTCTAACGAGTACCCACAATATATATTTTAGAGCAGAAATAAGAGAATTAAGGTTTACCCCTGCAAACCCCAGTTTTACTATATAAAAGTGGGGTTTGAGGGGTCAAAATTATATAGGCGTGTTTTCTTCATTATTGTCAACTATTGGGATTCAATGTTTTAACACCTGATCAGGGTCTACACTGTTTTTAGTAGGTTCATGCCAGACTATGCAACACTGACCAAACTATGCTGATGCACAAGTCGATCTGTCTTTAATGGTCAGTCACGATTTACTGTAGATATTGTCAGGTGTTGGCTGTGTGTATGCAGAGCCTACATCCATTTCGCATGGGTATGCATATTTGTTGAGGGCTATTCCAGTATAATCTATTAGGGTGGGGCGGACGGCAACTTTTTTATTTAGTGGCCGTAGGCTATGGTTTTAGAAAAACAAAATAGGCCGCAGGCTGTACAACAGAATTTTTAAAATTTACGGTAGGTTGTACTACCGATTTTTTAAAAAATCCCGTAGGCTATGTTGAAAGAAAATAAATAATTGTTGTAGGTTGTCAAATAACAACAGGGCCCAGACATCTGAATCGTTCAGTTTGAAGTTCCGCAGAGATTTTAAACAAAAAGCAACGCTGAAATTGTGAAAAAAAGAAAGGCTCGGCAATTTTACTGCTGTTTACAGGTCAAAGGTCGTTTGAGTAGGACACAAATCAATATCCGGTAACGGGACGCTTCGCCCCCGGTCGATGACCTTGCCTGACATAATGGAAAATTACTGGGCTTAGTTACTGAATGACGCAATAATCCCCGTTCCAAAAAAAAAATACTTGTGTTGGTAGCGCATGATTTGCATGATTTATGTAAACACAATATTAGCACGCTGTTTAATCAGTAAGCTTCAAGGGATTTATGGCCCGAGATAATTAGTTAATTGGGGATTATGATACCCAAGGAATGTTTATACAGCGGATGCCACCCAGTGCGTGCCGAGCTTTGAGCTGTAATAAATTACGTAACAGTACCCAAAAGTGTACCCAGGTGGTCATCGGACGGGCAATAAAACCCACAGATGGGTAGACAGCCTTTCATTGGTCAATTGTTTCAGTCCCTTTAATAAATATTAATTTCTTAAAAAAAATATGCAACGTCTGATCAGGGCCTCAATGCTGACACTTGAACAGACAGACAGACGCAATTATTTAGCGGCACCTTATCAGGGTCTACAGGTTTTAGGACCTTATAATGCTACGACACCCGGATCAGACACTCCACAATCACTGTGCGACGTCTGATCCAGCTCCAACCGCCGACGGTTCATTTTATTTTATTTTCCGCGACCGAATAGGTTTGAAGGATATAGCGATGAGTCTTGCGCCCGTCCAAATGTCTGTCCGTCCGTAGACACAACAGACAGATGCCAACAATGCGGATCCAGATCAGACGCCATACTATTATTAAACGGCTTCTGTTGAGGGTCTGCAGGTTTGCAGATGGCATCTGAGATGGCAGAGAACCGGACAAGACGCTGCGCAAGGATAATGCGGCGTCTGATCAGGGTCTTATAGCCCACGGTGATGTTTTTTATCCCTAGTCTGAACAGGTTCGGAGCCTGGCGTCCGTACATCCGCCCATCCGTAGACACAACATTATGAGTGGCGTCCGTTCAAATATCCGTCCGTAGACGCAACAGACAGATGCAAACAATGCAGATCCGGATCAGACGTCGTACAATTATTAAACGGCGTCTGATGAGGGTCTACAGGTTTGAAACGACATCTGAGATGGCGCAGACCCAGACAAGACGCTGCGCAACGACAATGCGGGGTCTGATCAGGGTCTTATCGCCGACGGTGGTGTTTTTTATCCCTAGTCTGAACAGGCTCGGAAGATATAGCGATCAGCGTGGCGTCATCCACCCGTCCGTCTGTATGACAATAGACAGAACACAAAGGTGCAAACAGTGAATCAGACGTCATACAATTATTATACGGCGTCTGAATAGGGTCTACAGGTTTGTAGACGGCATATGCGACGGCACGGACCCAGACCAGATGCTGTACAATGATCATGTGACGTCTGATTAGGGTCTGACCGCTGACGGTGCGTTTTATTTTTTATCCCCCTGACCAAATAGGTTTGGGGTTATAGCGATCAGCCTGACGTCCATCTGTCCATCCGTCCGTCCGCAGACACCAAATTGTGATAGCCAAAACTACAATACCCTATGAGATAGATTGTCGGTACTTGTTACAATAGAACATGAGGTTCAAAAAGCATGCCGTGAGCAAGAACCAAAACTCTGAGTGTCCTGGTATTTTAGTTATTTCCCCTGACAATATAAACTTGTGATCACAATATCTCCTATATATTTGAAGATATATTGATTGACTTGATACCGTTGTACATAAGGTCAAGAAGGGTTGTCATGAGCAATAACCATAACTCTGGATGTCATGGTATTATAGTTATCTCCCCTTACAAAATAACATTGCGATCAATAACTCCTATACCCTTTGACATATTTCAGACATGTTAAGTTTTGAAAATAAAAATGAGGGAGACAGCGCGTTCGAGGAGGATTGGAGAGTGCCGAAGGCACGAAGTCTTGGTGGCAAGCTCTCAGGACAGGCTAGAAAAAGGTGCACTCTGAGAGCTTTTTGAACATTTTGTTTGTTTATTCTTTACACTCCTGTTCATGGAAAAATAACTAATAAATATTTTTAAAATCATTTCCTTGGGAAGATGCCTACAAACTAACACCTAGCCATACCAGTGCAACCCCCTACCGGTGTATAATGCTACAGCACCAGGGCATATCTTATCATTTATGCCCAGATAGGTCACAACAAAAGTAGTCCAATTGATTCTATATTCCAAGGGCCATCCAATAACCAAAGTTTCAGAAGTGTAGCTCCAATAGTTTATAAGATATGGCAGAATAATACTTTTTGACCTTTGACCTTTGGGTCAGTTGAGGTCGAGGTCACACCAAAAGTAGCCTAATATATTCTTTATTCCAAGAGCCATCCAATAAGCAAAGTTTCACAATAACTCCCAATAGTTTAGGAGATATGGCAAAGTCATACTTTTTGACCTTTGACCTTGGTCAAGGTCATGACAAAATTAGCCCCATTCATTCTATATTCCATGGGCCATCCAATAACCAAAGTTTCAGAAGTGTAACTTCAGTAGTTTAGAAGATATGGCAAAATCATACTTTTTGACCCTTGACCTTGGAATCATGTTGAGGTCAAGGTCACCCCAAAAGTAGCCCAATTTATTCTATATTCCAAGGGCCATCCAATAACCAAAGTTTCAGAAGTGTAACTCAAATAGTTTAGGCGATATGGCAAAATCGTACCTTTTTAACTTTGACCTCGGGGTCATGTTGAGGTCAAGGTCATGCAAAAAGTAGCCTAGTGCCATCTACATCCCATGTACTATCCATAGGCAATGTTTGAAAAGTGTACCTTAACCGGTTTCAGAGGAGATCCATTCCATAGAATCGTGACAGACGTATGTACACACACATACATACAGACCCACGGACTGGCAGACACTCGACTCTGACACGAAAACAATATACCCGATTATTCTTCTTAAAATAACTAGAGCTGTCAGTGAAACTGACTAGGGCCCCGGCAGCGCTATCAGAGGAGTAGGAAAATTTGTGGACGGACAGACAGACAGACAGACAGACGGACGGACAGAGTGATTACTATAGGGCACCCACACTTTCAGTGCGGGGCCCTAATAATCCAAGGTTTCAATCAAGTTTCAAGCACAACAACTTAATTCCCCTCCGACTTTTAAGTGCGGAAATACGGTAGACAATCCTTTAGTTGTCAGGTCAATAACGGTACTTTTTCAAGTTCAAATTAATTGCAGACATGTCATAACAGCTTGTCCAATTAGCAATCAAAGATTCTGATAGTTATATAAACTTGACACGCAGCTGCAGTCGATACACTCAAAAGATCATAATTGTCAGGTTAGCGAGATAAGAGAATAAAGAATGCAGATTTGTTTATAATTTAATCATCCAGCCACAAGACGAAGACCCCTCCATCCAAAACTTTCACACCCGCTCAACAAGCAAGTTCAAGGCGAACATCAATGATCTCCACCACCAAAATCGCCATGAAATCTACCGTCCACAAACAGCAGCTGCAGTATTTCTACACGCGATCGGAAAATGACGTCATCCCACCCCAGCAACCCCGCACGTGTTTAATGTTTAATTGTTTTATTCTATTTTTGGGGGCGTATTTCTTTCATAAAAAAGTTTGCAATCGGTAAAAAGAATGTTTTCTCGACAGCTAAACGGTTGTGGATAGAACTGGATAGGGGATGGTGCCTTGCACAATAACCGACTTATCCCGGGAAGCTCCGTGTCAATCACCAACAACAGCATACAGATGTGTTTACACATATTAAAACGTTCGACTTTTCCCGCCAAGCGTCTGCTATTTTGGCGCCAAAACATAACCATGCACGAGACAGCAAAATAGTCTTTTTATTATGCATGATACATCTACCGTTAGATGTAGCTAAACATCTTAGAAGCGATTACATTATTTTCACACTGATTGTGGATTAAATTTTATGACTGGGGGATAAATGCAAATTAGAGCCATAACTTAATCTTATTTTCACACCTTGTCACGCAGAAGATTGTAGGATTATCGAGAGCACCGGAGGCTTGTGTTTACAGTGTAATTATAGAATAGACTGATCCGTGACAAATACGGCTGGCGTTTATAACACGATTCGGTTAACTAACTTGGTCCGTTGGTTGAAGGAAATTAACCGTTAGGATTTACTTTCATTTTTGCAATCACTTCAAGAAACCAATGTTTCGTTTGTTAATGCCCATCTGCAGGTGTGACACCGTGTTTTAATCCCCAATTATACTGGACAGTGCATTAATTATTATCAGTTTTACTCACAGATTAACTCGGATTTTTCCGCTGGTTTGCACACACGAAAATACAAGTGCAGCCTTTCAAAAATTTGCCTAAAACGGTATTTTCATTTTTCCGGGAGTTTTATCCTGAATTTCGTGAGGCGTGAGAAAAGCTATTTTTTCGGGAGTCTCCCGCGATTTTCGGGAGACTTAACATGTCTGATATTTTGATGGTAGTTGGTACAAGTGTACTTGGGGTCAAGAAAGAGTGTCGTGAGCAAGAAACAAAACGCTGGGTGCCATGGTATTTTAGCTATCTCCCCTGGCAATGTGTTATCTACCCTGACAATGTAACCTTGTGGTTGCCATAACTCCATTACCCTTTGAGATATATTGATGGGGCTTGGTACAGAAATACAAGAGGTTAAGACGATGTGTCTTGGACAAGAACCACAACTCTGGGTGCCAAGATATTTTAGATATCTCCCCTGACAAAGTAACCTTGCGATCGCAAGAACTCAAACACATTTTGAGTATCAACCACCCCATAGCCAGCTCTTTGGGGTGAGCTGGCTATGGGGTGGTTGATACACTGATTTGAAAAAAAAGTAAAGTTGGGGAAGGGGGTGCAAAAATGATAGATAGACGATAAAAGTTATTTTATTTTATTATATTATTTTATAAAAAAATCACACCCGTGTGTCATAGTGCATTCTTTGATTTCTCCAAAATGGCTACTTTTCCATTGAAAACTTTGATATTTGTCTTATTTATACTCGGAACATAGGTTGTGGGTATAGATTGAGGCAGTTCTAACGAGTACCCACAACTTAAGTCAGTTAACCTGGAATAGCGTCGGAAGGTAAGATATTTTTTTTGGCTTTTCCTGAAATTTATCCAATGGGGAGGATAAGAAAACAATATTTTTAATGGAAAAGTCCAAAAGAATCATCGTCAACCATTTAAAATAGGATTGAGGGCAAAAAATTAGGAATAGTCAGGTTACCTGAAACACATTTTTTTAGCCTTGTCTGAATTTTTAATCCCCCGCCGCGAAGCGGAGCAGAGCTGGGATTATAGGAATGGCCTTCGTCTGTCCATCAGTCCGTCTGTCTGTCCGTAACACTTTCTTGTCCGCTCCATATCTCCTGAACCCTTTGGTAGATTTTCATTAAACTTTGGTCAATTATTCGTCTCAATTAACTGGTGTGCAGAACCCATAAATGAACCATGCCCACTCAAGGTCAAGGTCATGGTTGAAGGTCACGAGTTTGAAACTTGGAATTTTTTGTCCGTTCCATATCTCCTTTACCCTTGGAAGGATTTTCATTAAACTTTGGTCAAATATTCTTCACAGTGAGCTGATGTGCAGAACCCATGTCCGTTTGTCCGTCTGTCAGTTTGTCTGTCCGTCCGTCTGTCCGTAACTTTTTCTTGTCCGCTCATTATCCCTGAACCCTTTAATAGATTTTCATTAAACTTTGGTAAATTATACCTCTCAGTGAGCTGGTGTGCAGAACCTATAAATGAAGCATGCCAACTCAAGGTCAAGGGTCATGGTTGAAGGTCACGAGTTTGAAACTTGGAATTTTTTGTCTCTTCCATGTCTCCTTTACCCTTGGAAGGATTTTCATTAAACTTTGGTCAAATAGTCTTCACAGTGAGCTGATGTGCAGAACCCATGTCCTTCCATCCATCTGTCTGTCAGTCTGTCCGTAACTTTTTCTTGTCCGTTCCATATCTCCTGAACCCTTTAATAGATTTTCATTAAACTTTGGTCAATTATCCCCCTCAGTGAGCTGATATGCAGAACCTATAAATGAACCATGCCGACTCTAGGTCAAGGTCACATTTGAAGGTCACAAGTTTAAAACTTTGAACTTTTTGTCCCTTCCATATCTCCTTTACCCCTAAAAGGATTTTCATTAAACTTTGGGTCAATTATCCCCCTCAGTGAGCTAACCATGCCAACTCAAGGTCAAGGTCACAGGCGAAGGTCACAAGGTTGAGCCTTGATACTAAATGCGGCTGGGGATTTGGCTGTCCTCCAGACTGCTTTCTTGTCTTTTCTCTTTTTTTTAAGTAAACAAAAAACAACTTTCATGATAAAATTTATTCATTTTTGGGGCATTCAATAATCAATATAAAGAATGGTTTTTACACATGATCCAGGATTTCAGTTTATAAAGAGGGAAAGATTTTTAGTCTCAAGATCTTTTCTGATGAATATATCTAAATATATATTTAATTACCTTTGGGTTGTCTCTACCTGAAATAGTTTTACCCCGTTGGTTATATCTAGAAAAAAATACAAATGTCCGTTGGTTATATCTAGAAAAAAATACAAATATCTGTAGGCTGTATTGAAAAAAAATTGTTTTAAAGCGTAGGCTATGTGAAAATCTAAGTGCCTTCCTCCCCCACCATATAGATTTTACTGGAACAGCCCTGAACAAATATGTGTATTCCTGTAATATCATATGATATTGCACTTGAGAGTGTAATGTCATGTAATAAATTTAGTAATCCACTAGTGGATTAAATATGAATATAAGTTCGATATGCCCCTTAACATTACATCTATGACAACCTTAATGGCGTCATGTTTACTAAAGGCGGAATATTGACATTTTTGTAAAAAAAAAAAGGTGAAAAAAAATGCGTTTTAAAATGTCATATGATATCAGAATCTTGCAATTGTGCTCGTATCTTACTGTATTTATTGAATGAGTTAAGGAAAATGGATAAAATGGGAGGCTGTGCCTCACATTTTATCCCTTCACCTCAACTTGTTTAATAAATTCAATAATACATGGACACTCATGTAAGATTCTCTATAAATAAATAAATAAATATGAAAGGATCATCACAAGTACACATGCACTCATTGAGGAAAAGGGATAAAATGCTCAGCACAGCCTCACATTTTATCCCTTTACCTCAACTTGTTTAATAAATTCAATAATACATGGACACTCATGTAAGATTCTTTATAAATAAATAAATAAATATGAAAAGATCATCACAAGTACACATGCACTCGTTGAGGAAAAGGGATAAAATGCTCGGCACAGCCTCGCATTTTATCCCTTTACCTCAACTTATTTAATAAATTCAATAATACATGAACACTCATGTAAGTTTCTTTATAAATAAATATGAAAGGATCATCAAAAGTACACATGCACTAGTTGAGGAAAAGGGATAAAATGCTCGGCACAGCCTCGCATTTTATCCCTTTACCTCAACTTGTTTAATAAATTCAATAATACATGAACAACATGTAAGATTCTCTATTAATAAATAAATAAATAAATATGAAAGAGTCTTACCAAAGCCAAGATCATCAGGATCATCACAAGTACACATGCACCAAGCAGGATAAAGATCACCGCCCAGTCTGGTTGTTGGAGAATATCCTGGGATATTGAGATACCGTTGGCCACTATGTTAGATATGGTAGCTGGGAAGAATGGGCCAGTAGTAGCACACTGTGTGTTTGGTTGCATCACACGGATGTACTGAAATTTACATGTATATATGCTCAACATACATAGAAAGCCTTACAATAGAAATACAAATGTCCTAATGTCACCATTTATTATACCATCACATGAATAAGTCTGCTTATTTCTGCTCCAAGACATAGGTTGTGGGTATTCGTTAGAACCACCTCAATGAGGTGGTTCTAATGAGAGCCCCACTTGATATAGAGAAAACTAAACTGGAGTTTACAGGGGTAAGGCCAAAAAAAAAAATAGGTGTGTTTCCGGTTTCCCGACCCTACCTAAGTTTTAGGCCCGACCCTAAATTTTTTATTGCCAAAAAAAAAAAAAAAATCGCGGGGCGAAACGACTCGTAAAAAAAATCGCGGGGCGAAACGACTCGGAACTACGCGAGTGGTTGCGTGCGGTTTATTTGTTCTAATTCGGTCAGTTTCCGAGCGTTTCGGTGGTTACTACTACTATTTCCGCAGAAATGCTCTATACAGTGTATAAACAAAATAAAAAATTAAGATAAAAAAAAAAATTAAATCGACCTTCCCCACCTAATTTTTTTCAAGCTGAAACCTGAAACACACCTATTTTTTTTTTGGGCCTAAACATTATTTCTGCTCTTAGACATAGGTTGTGGGTACTCGTCAGAAACGCCTCATTGAGGCAGTTCTAACAAGCACCCACAACATATGTTTGGAGGATAAATAAGAACATGAGGCCCATGGGCCACTACGCTCACCAGAGGTCATGTGGTTTATACCGTGGTGCCCATCTTAGTCATGTGACTACAATCCCATAAATAACTTTTCATTGCCTATTCCCATAGGAATGTAATGTGGTTTCAATCAGCACAGAAGTTTTAGTGGAGAAGAAGATAAAAATACTGAATCTAAGTCATCCAGGACAAAGATCAGTAAATGACCTTGACTTTTGGAATTGATAAACTTCCATTTAGGTGATTGCAAATATCAGTTCTGATGCCATAGACTACGATAGGATCAGAAAAATCCATTGTTTTGCCTTTTTTTCCATACAAATGTCTAAGTGACCAAATTTTACCTTGTTGTAAAACAGGTCAAGGTCAACCAAAGGTCATCATTGGGGCACAAGCCCCTGATGCATACCTACCGAGTTTCAAGGTCAATAGCCATTTTATTCCAGAGAAAAACATTTTAAAGGTTTTTACTTTATACGGGCATGGTGATCATATTGGTCATGTGACCCTGCCCTTATGAACAAACTTTTGTTCCCCCTTCCCATGGAGGCTCCACATATAATTTGGTTTCAATCAACCCAGCAGTTTAAGAGAAGAAGAAAAAAATATTAAATACTGATTCTGAACCTTTGGAATTGATAAACCTCCATTTAGCTGAATGTGAATATCATTTCTGATGGCACAGGCTACAATAGAATCAGAAAATCCACTGTTTTGCCTTTTTTAACATACAAATGTACAACTGACCAAATTAGACCTTGACCTAAAACAGGTCAAGGTTAACCAAAGGTGAACATTTGAACAAATTTGGTAGGGCCCGAGTCCCCACTGCTGCATACCAAGTTTCAAGGCCATCGAACCTGTCCCAGATTTTTGTGATCTCTACAATATATATCAGTTTCAGAAAGATCAGGCCAAAAATGAATATGCTAGAGAGGGCATAAGCTTTTGGTAAATGGATGCCATGGCAACCAGACTTTGCAATTGATTCTCACAAAACATACTATGTCATTGTTCCCCCATCCAGTGTACACCAAATATGAAGTTTGATTGAAATCAGCCTGCAGGTTGCCGAGATATTGCAGTTTGAACGTGTGGAAGACCATGAACGACGGAGGCCTGCCATCATATAAGATCCCCTAGAGCCTTTGGCTCTGCTGAGCTAAAAAATATCATAAATTTTCATTGGAAAAGTAGCCATTTTTGAGTATGCTGTGTGTACTCATTAGAGGCGATTCCTTGGCCCCCGCCCATAGGCGCTTGAAGAAATATATGGGCTGCATGATGCTTCCACGCAGAGCTGATTCTGGCCCGCACACTAGTACTGGTAAACCGTTTAGAGGATCTAAGCCTGTCCAGGAACTGCGGTGCGAGGTGGACCGTCCATGCTAATAAACCCTATTGGTTTCATTGGGCGACAGGGCTTGAGATGTCATTTCATCTCAATGTCGGGTAAAGGTCCCACAAAATTGGAGCAACTTCTCCAAAATGACCTTTACAGTGTCGACGGGGACGTTAAACCTCAAATCAAACAAAGAGGCGATTCTAATGAGTTTGCTCAGCAAATATTTGCAAGTTAAGCAAGAGGGCCAACTGGCCCTGTAGCGCTCACCTGTGTACCAGAAAATCATGAGTGATGTTTAGAATACCCATCGGGGCTTGAAGAAATAGATTGGGCTACATGGTGCTTCCATGCAGACCTGGAACCGAACCCAGATGAGTACTGGTAAACAGCTCAGAGGTTCTAAGCCTGCCCAGGAAAAGTGGTGCCAGTTGAACCTTCTATGCATTTAAATAAATGAAAAAGGTTATTGGTTTCATTTGGCAGCAGAACTTAAGATGTCATTTCATCTCAAAGTAGGGTAAAAGTCCCACAAATCTGGAAGCAAAGTCTCCAAAAGGACCTACACAGTGTTGACGGGGATGTTTAACCTCAAATCAATCAAAACTCGGGGCCCTGTGGTTTCAGAAAAGAAGATTTTTGAAGTTGATCCATTATAAGTCTATTGGAGTTAAGGAGCCCTGGCAAATGGCCAATTCAGACTCCAGGGGCATGGTTGGCAGGATTTATGTAGGAGACCACTTGACATTGCTACATACTAAATATCTAAGCTCTGGGCCTCATGGTTTCGGTGAAGAATTTTGAAGTTTTTTCCAGTATAAGTCTATAGGAGCTAATGAGCCCTGGGGCATGACAAATTTTGACCCAAAGGGCATGGTTGGCATGATTTATGTAGGTGACAATTTGATGTTGCTATATACTAAATATCTAAGGTCTGTACTTAATGGTTTCAGAAAAGAAGATTTTCGAAGCTTATTTTCCATTATTCCATTATTAGTTTATTGGAGTTAAGGGGTCACAGGATTTTGCCATTTTAGACTCTAGGGGCATGACTGGCAGGATTCATGTTGCTAGATACTAAATATCTAAGTTCTGTGCTTAGAAGAAGATTTTTGATGCTTTTTTCCATTAGTTTATTAGAGTAAAGGGACCTTGGGGCGTGACCCATTTGGACCCCAGGGGCATGATTGGCAGGATTTATGTAAATATCTAAGCTCCGGGCCCTGTGGTTTCAGAGAAGAAGATTTTTGAAGCTTTTTCCATTATGAGTCTATTGGAGCTAAGGGGCCCCAGTTTGGACCCCAGGGGCAAGATTGGCAGGATTTATTTAGGTGACCACTTGCCGTTGCTACATGCTTAATATCTAAGCTCTGGGCCCTGTGCTTTCTGAGAAGAAGATTTTTGAAACTTTTTTCCATTTTGAGTCTATGAGAGCTAAGGGGCCCCGAAGAGTGGCCCATTTGGACCCCAGGGGCATGATTGACAGGATTTATTTAGGTGACCACTTGCCCTTGCTACACGCTAAATATCTAAGCTCTGGGCCCTGTGCTTTCAGAGAAGAAGATTTTTTGGAGCTTTTTTCCATTATGAGTCTATGGGAGCTTAGGGCCCCGGGACGTGGCCCGTTTGGACCCCAGGGGCATGATTGGCAGGAATTATGTAGTGACCACTTGCCGTTGCTACATTCTTAATATCAAAGCTCTGGGCCCTGTGGTTTCAGAGAAGAAGAATTTTGAAGGTTTTTTCCATTATGAGTCTATGAGAGCGAAGGGGCCCCATTGGAAACTCAGGGGCGTGATTGGCAGGATTTATGCAGGTGACCACTTGCCGTTGCTACATGCTAAATATCTAAGCTCCGGGACCTGTTGTTTCAGAGAAGAAGATTTTTGAAGCTTTTTTTTCCATTATGAGTCTATGGGAGCGAAGGGGCCCCAGCATGTGGCCAATTTGGACCACAGGGGAATGATTGGCAGGATTTAGTTAGGTGACCACTTGACATTGTTACAAGCCCAATATCTAAGGTCTGGGCCCTGCGGTTTCAGAGAAGAAGATTTTTTCAATTTTTCCCATTATAAGTCTATGGGAGCTATATGTTTCCATGGCAATCCCAATTCCAATCTGATCAGCCCAAAAACCTTATGCAGCCTTTCCCCTTACCTGATGATGCTTCACATGAAATTTGATCAAGATTGGCCGTAGGGTATTAGAGATATACTTATTTGAAATTGTTTACGGACAGATGCACGCACGACGGACAAAAAGTGATCACAAAAGCTCACCTTGTCACTACGTGACAGGTGAGCTAAAAATAAAGAATCTCCTCAATCATCCCATTTCTTATATAAAGGAATTCTTTAGGGACTCAAGAAAGGGTTCGACTCAGCCATAAAAATGAGCCATCTGGCTGTTTGAGCCATCAAAGTTCTACCGTAAGTTGTTTTCAACATACCATTTTCTTATATTCGTTGGCACTCGATTTAAACGCGTAAGTTCCTGCTTCATTAAACTGGTAGGCAAAAAGTGTTGTAGCCGTCCCCACTACGGACTGGGCCTCAGCCAGGGCACGGAAACCTCCATAGTCAAAATTGTTGTTTGTGTTGTACAGATTGTGGCTAAAAACAAAGAGAAAGAGTTATGAATAATTATCTTCTCTTGCGAAGTTATCACATCACGAAAACCCCTCAATATCATATTGACCCCCTTGAGTTTGTGTGTGAATTCAGGTTTAACATCACTTTCAACAATTTTTCAGTCATCTCACTACGGTGTCTGGTTGCGACAGGGAGCTCAATGCTCACTTTTATAGTGCTGCCTCACTAAAGTATCATGTCCCAGACCCATTACATGATACCACACCCAGTCACATTATCCTGACACTGGGTCAACCTGTCCTAGCTCTACCCCTTAAATCTGAGTGCCAAGCGAGGGGCAGCTAGTACCATTTTTTTAACAACTCTGGTATGTCGCGGCCCGGTATCGAACCCGTGACCTCCCGTTCCCCGGAGCGGACACTCTACCAACTGAGCTATCGGGGCCGGTCATTGATCCCCTTGAACCCCGCTTTTAAAGTCTCAGAGTCAAACTGGGGCTTACAGGTGTAAACCATATTTTTCTTATTTATGCTATAAAATATAGACTGTGGGTACTCGTAAGAACCACCATGATGAGTACCAACAATCTATATTTTGAGCAAAAGTAAGAAAAATATCACACTTTTTCATCTTAAAATTGCCTTTTTTTTTCGGCGTTATGGTTTTCAATGTATGTAGCTGGGTTTTCGTAATGATAAAACTCTTTATAACACCATTCATTATATAAAGGATGTTACATGAATGCTCATGTACTATTGAATTTATTAAATGAGTTGGGAGAAAAGGGATAAAATGTGAGGCTTTGCCAAGCATTTTATCCCTTTTCCTCAGCGAGTTTAAAAAATTCAATTATACATGAGCTGCCTAGAATTTTATCCCTTTTCCTCATGAGTTTTAATCAATAAATTCAATAATACATGAGCTGCCAAGCATTTTATCCCTTTTCCTCAAAGAGTTTTATACATGAGCTGAAACATTTTTCTTTTTTCTTTCACGCCAAACTGGCTTCAAAACATAGGTTGAGGGTGATCCTTAGAATCACCCCATTGAGGCAGATATAACGAGTACCCACAACCTATATCTTTGGAGCAGAAATAAAGAAAATAATGCATCATGATAACACACCCTTGCGACATAGTGCATTTTTCACATCTCCAAAATGGCTACTTTTCTGATGAAATTCCTTGATATTTTCTTATAAATGCTCATTACATAGGTTGTTTGTGCTCATTAGAACTGCCTCATTGAGGCGTTCTAAAGAGTACCCACAACCTATGTCCTGGAGCAGAAATAAGAAAACTAATGAATACCCCCGTAAACCCCAGTTTTATCTATATATGGAGTAGGGTTTAGGGGTGTCTTCATTTCAGGGACTTGTTCTCATGATGAATACCCCATAAATTCCACTTTTTTCTGTTTAAAGTGGTGTTTTAGAGGGGTATTCAGTACACAGACTTGTAAACCTGGTGGTAATAAATGGCTTTTTACCCACAACTTTGAGAAACTCACCTTTACAAGACAAAATTTGACATTATATGCTTTTTGCACAAAGAAACATTCGACTCAATAGCCACTTCCACTTTCTATTAGAAGTCTCCGTGTTGTAGTGGTTATGCTACTTGCCTTGTAAACCAGAGGTTGCAGGATCAATCCCGGGCTTCTCCAGACTTTTGGATGAGTCTTTAATCCGAGGTCGCGTCTCCGTATGACCTTAACTGTTGGTGAGATATAAAACTCGAACATTCACACCTTCATTTTGTGTTTTGCTACAAGCAATCTGATTGGACGGTATTTTCTTGTGTCATGTTCCCGGTACGTGTCAGTTATTTGCAGTCCAATCATATTGCTCGTAAAACAAAACATTACTAGAAAGAGGAAGTGGTTAATGGATCAAAAAATGTTTTTTTTTGTGTGAAAAGTAAAAAAAATACTAGAATTTGTTTTTCTACAAAAACACAGATGTCTCCCCCGTTTTTGACCGCTAAGTATAACCTTGACATTGGAGGTATTGAGCCGGGTCTTGTGTGCAACACATCATCTAATGAAGATAAACATTTCTGCAAAGTAACTTTAAAAATGTTCAAAAAATTTCAAAGGGCAATAACTCTTGAAAGGGGCATAATCCGGATGAGAAAAAAAATACGCGTCAGCTTATTTTCCATTAGGAATGCATATATGAAATTTCAAAGCCATAGCATACACAGTTCTAAAGTTATGCTGTGCATCCCTTTTAGCATTCATTACAATGGGCACAAATTACCAAAATGACAAAGGGCCATAACTCATAAAGTATTTTTAGGAATTTTGTCAAAAGTTAACCAGTTCATATACTCATCACCATCAATATACTCAACAACTTTCAAGGCTCTAGCTCCAATAGTGTTTGAGATATCTTGCTGACAAGATTTTATTAAAAAAATTTCAAAGGGCAATAACTCTTGAAAGGGGCATAATCCGGACGAGAAAAAAAAATACGCGTCAGCTAATTTTCCATGAGAAATCCATATATGAAATTTCAAAACCCTAGCATACACGGTTCTAAAGTTATGCTATGCATCACTTTTAGCATACATTACAATGGGCACAAATTACCAAAATGACAAAGGGCCGTAACTCACAAAGTATTTTTCGGAATTTTGTCAAAAGTTAATCAGTTTATCTACTCATCACCACCAATATATTCACCAACTTTCAAGGCTCTAGCTCCAATAGTTTTTGAGATATCTTGCTGACAAGATTTTATTAAAAAAATTTCAAAGGGCAATAACTCTTGAAGGGGGCATAATCCGGACGAGAAAAAAATACGCGTCAGCTAATTTTCCATGAGGAATCCATATATGAAATTTCAAAACCCTAGCATACACGGTTCTTTAGTTATGCTATGCATCAAAAGCGTAACGGACAGACGAACGGACAAACGAACCAGAACCAATATGCCCCTCCAACTATTTCAAAGTTGGAGGCATAAAAAGGCCCCTTTTGTTCTTTGACCTCTTAGTACGACCTTGACATTTGAGGTACCAACTTGGGTCATGCACGCAACACATCGTCTTATGGTGGTTAACATTTCTGCCAAGTAATTTCAAAATCCATCTAAAAATAAGAAAGTTATTGACAGAACACAAAAAAGGCCCCTTTTTTGACCTTTAACCTCTATGTATGACCTTGACTTTTCAGGTACTTAACTAGGTCATGCGTGCAACACATCATCTCATGGTGTTTAACATTTCTGCCAAGCAATTTCAAAATCCATCTAAAAATAAGAAAGTTATTGACCAAACACGAAAAAAAAGGCCCCTTTTTTTACTTTTGACCTCAATGTATGACCTTGACACTTGAGGTATCAAACTGAATCATGCATGCAACACATCGTCTCATGATAGTTAACATTTTTGCCAAGTAACTTCAAATTCTATCTAAAAATAAGCAAGTTATTGACAAAACCGGAAAAATGGCCCCTTTTTTACCTTTGACCTCTAAGTATGACCTTGACCTTTGAGGTACCAACCTGGGTCATGCACGTAACACATCGTCTTATATTAGTTAACATTTCTGCCAAGTGATTTCACAATCCATCTCCAAATAAGAAAGTTATTGACAAAACACGAAAAAAAGGCCCCTTTTTTGACCTTTGACCTCTAAGTATGACCTTGACCTTCGAGGTACTGACCTGCCTGATGCACACCACACATCGTCTCATGGTTGTTAATATTTCTGCCAAGTAATTTTAAAATCCATCTCAAAATAAGAAAGTTATTGACAAAACACGAAAAAACGGCCCCTTTTTTTACCTTTGACCTCTAAGTATGACCTTGACCTTCGAGGTACTGACCTGCCTGATGCACACCACACATCGTCTCATGGTGGTTAATATTTCTGCCAAGTAATTTTAAAATTCATCTCAAAATAAGAAAGTTATTGACCAAATACGAAAAAAAGGCCCCTTTTTTGACCTTTGACCTCTAAGTATGACCTTGACCTTTGAGGTACCGACCTGATTCATGCGCACCACACATCGTCTTATGGTTGTTAATATTTCTGCCAAGTAATTTTAAAATCCATCTGAAAATAAGAAAGTTATTGACCGGACACGATTTGCCCATACATATATACATACCAACAAACTTCCAAGGGAGATAATTCAAAAAGTATAAATGCGAGAGTTATAGTTCTTGCGCACTGCACGTCGTCTAATGCTGATTTATATTTATACTAAGTTTCGTGATGATAGCTCCAACGGTTTTCAAGTTATAGAGCGGACACGAATGTGTGACAGACAGACAGACGGACAGACGGACAGACGGACAGACGGACAGACAGACAGACGGACAGACGGACAGACAGACAGACGCCCGGGGGAAAAACAATATGTCTCTCCGAAAAAAATTTTTTCGGGGGAGACATAATAAAAATTTTCTCCTGTAAAGGCGAATTTTTTCAAAGTCGTGGCCTATAGCTCTAGATGCAGTAAGCCCTTTGCTATTGAACGATAGCCAGGTTGATGGAAAATAATTTGTTTTATTTGCTCTATTTCTTGCACACCAGACAAGGAAATCCTAATTTTACCCTGGGATAGAAATTTATGTTCTGACCCTGGTGTTCCGACCCAAATCGAATATAATCGCGTGTTTGATAAATGCACTGGTTGATTACGACCTCGTATGCGCCGTTGTTAAGGTTGACGTCACAGCACGTTACATGACGTCAGTAAACATTCCTCCAGTGTCAACACAATATGGCGGACGTTGGTAACCGAAATGACTGCAGCATTAAAAATCCGCGCTAAGAAATGGAAGGTATGCAAGAAAAAGAATCCAATATGGGTGTGAGGGGTGGATAGAAAAATCCGTCCCTCAGGATCACTGTCCGGCATCACTCGGCAAGCTTCGTGATGCCGGACAGTGTCCCTCGGGATGGATTTTTCCATCCACCCCTCACACCCATATAAGATTCTTATTAAGAAACACTTACATGTCATATATAGGGTAGTAGTTATTGCTAACAGCAAATAACATAAACTCCCCATTCTCCAGACACACTATCGGATTCTTAATTCCATCAAACGTAGTTCCGTTAAATGTTCCTGTTGTGAGCAATCGTCGTCTTCCAAAGACTGAAGTTGAACTGTCAACAACATGATCACCAGTTATTAGGCCCTTCGTGTTTCCGTCGAAAAGCTTAATGACTTCTGTAGGGTCTGGTCTGTAGGCTCCGATGAATCCTCTTGTGTTCTCATCCATTACACAGAGGTGAACTGGACGTGAAAATGTACTCGACGGCATGCACTGATCACTTGAAAAAGCGTTGCGGGAATTGATTATACCAGTTATTGCAGAGGCCACAAATTCTTTCTGCAAAACAATAGCATTGCTTCGAATAAGGGTACATAACAAGTGTCAGATGCCAATCAAAACAATTGTTGTCTGCTTTTGTCGTCTGCTGAAACACTTTTGAAAAGCATTGTTGCAAACTGTATGGACCTAGATCAGATCTCCTCTGGGAGAGGTCTTATCAGGGTCCACACTATTTGCCTGTATACAAAATATTTTCAAAACATTACAAAAACATGCCTATACCAATATATTGTAAACTTTATCACCGAAAAAATGTAAATTCTAAGATGAAAAAATGTGATATTTTTCTTATTTCTGCTCAAAATATAGATTGTGGTTACTCATATATTTTAGAGCAGAAATAAGAAAAATATGGTTTACCCCTGTAAACCCCAGTTTTACTATACAAGAGGGCCATGATGGCCCTGGATCGCTCACCTGATCCATAGGGTAACAAGTGGGCCCCTGGGACAGCCATTATTGGCCCTGGGCTATAATTTGAATTAACTTGGTAGTGGTCTAAAAAGTGAAGCATCATACCAAATATCAAAGACCGGAGCCTTCTGGTTTCACACAAGAAGATTTTTAAAGGTTTTCCTTATAAAAGTCTATATTAAATCTTGGAATCCCCGGGGCAGGCCATTTTTGGCCCCAGGGCTAAAATTTGAACAGTCTTGGTAGAAATCCACAAGACGAAATCTTGGAATCCCCGGGGCAGGCCATTTTTGGCCCCAGGGCTAAAATTTGAACAGTCTTGGTAGAAATCCACAAGATGAAGCTTCATACCAAATATCAAAGACCTTGGCCTTCTGCTTTCAGACAAGAAGATTTTCAAATGTTTTCATTGCCTTGAATTCTATTTCCTAGGGCTATAATTTGAAAATTTTGATAGAGGTCCACTAGATGCAGCTTCACACCAAATATCAAAGACCTGGGCCTTGCGGTTTCAGAGTTGAAGGTGTTTTTTTTAAATTTCCCTATATAAGTCAATGTATAACTGAAGGGCCCCGGGGCAGAGACATTTTGGCCCAAGGGCTATGATTTGAACAATCTTGGTAGAGGTCCACTAGAGAAGCTGCACACCAAATATCAAAGACCTGGGCCATGCGGTTTCGGAGATGAAGAAGATTTTTAAAGGTTCTCCCTGTATAAGCTAATGTTAAACCAGGGGCATTTTTCGCACTAGGTCTATAATTTAAACAATCTTGATAGAGGTTCACTAGATGAAGCTTCATAACAAATATCAAAGAACTGGGCCTTGCAGTTTCAGAGAAGAAGATTTTTAAAGATTTTCCCTATCTAAGCCTATGTAAAACCAAAGGCCCCCAGGGCAGGGGCATTTTTGGCCCTAGGGCTATAATTTGAACAATCTTGATAGAGGTCCACCAGATGAAGCTTTATATCAAATATCAATGACCTGTGCCTTGCAGTTTCAGAGAAGATTTTTTAAGATTTCTCCATATAAGCCGCATTTTTGGGTAAAGGGTTATAGATTGAACAATCTTGGTAAACTAGATGAAGCTTCATACCAAATATCAAAGGCCATGCATTTTCAGGGAAGAAGATTTTTAAAATTTTCAGTAAAAAAATCTGTATTTAGCTCCTGTGACCTAGATGTGCAACAGACCGGAACCATTTGAACAACTTTGAAAGGGGACCACCTAAGGATCATTCCTGTGAAGTTTGGTCAAAGTCCGATCAGTGGTTTAGGAGGAGATGTTGTTTGAAGAAAAAGTTTATGCACGCACACACACATGATGCACAAAAAGTGATCCACTACGTGACAGGTGAGCTTACTAGTGGCTGCGGCCAGCGTGTCGAGCCGCCAGTGCTTAATGAAAAAGGTTAACATTTGTTAAGGAAAAAGGTTTACATAGGTCTACGTATGGACAGACAGATGCCATTGTGGCCACTATATCGAGCTTTCGCTAAAGCGGCTCTACAATAAAAGTAGGACCATTGATTCCATTGTGGAATTTTGAAAATATCTTGAGAGTCACTAATGAGGCCTTATTGGCCGAAACTAGCTAGTCTGGCCCAGAAAACATGTACACACCATATTTTTCGGTTTGGTGGTGTATTCCTTGCTTCCAAAGGATAACCCTTTTATAGAACATATACAACGTCACTACAGCTGATGTGTGGGGATGTGTGGCGGCCATAAAAAGTCTCCTTGCCCTACATCATAGTGTAGTTTGTGTTTTCTTGTCCTTTGGGATCATTGACTCCATTGTGGAATTTTGAAAATATCTTGAGGGTCACTGATGAGGACTAATTGGCCGAAACTAGCTAGTCCGGCCCAGAAAACATGTAGACTCCATATTTTCCGGTTTTGTGGTGTATTCCTTGGTTCCAAAGGATAACCCTTTTATAGAACATATTCAAAGGGGTTAAGGTTATATTGGCATGTTTTCGTGATGGTTTGCAAGACAATGCAGCATGATTTTTTTTTCATAGCATGTACAGGGTTAATGGACATATACAGTAGAACTTCGATGGCTCGAACACTGATGGCTCGTTTACCATGGATGTGTCGAACCCATTCTTGAGCCCCTAGCGAAATCCGCTACATAAGAAATAGTGGGGGGTAATTAAGGAGATTTTAGTCTTTTATCTTGCAAATGTACACTGTGTGTACTCATTAGAATCGCCTCGATGAGGCGATTCCAATGAGTATACACAGTATACATTTTTATAATAGAACACCGAAAAGATGTCTAAAAATATCTTGTTATGCCTCCTGATTGTAACCTCATTGGCTCGAACTACCCCTGTCTCGAACAGATTTTTGAGGTCCCAACGGTGTTCGAGCCATTGAAGTTTGACTGTATAAGTGTATTCCTTGCTTCTGCAAAAAAACTACAACTGTGTTGTTGGTACTTAAATCAACTTGCAATTGATGTCAATTCTAACAAGTTTTCTTTGTTTGATTTGAGGTTGAGCATCCCTGTCAACACCGTATAGGTCATTTAGGAGATGTTGCTTCCAATTTAGTGGGACTTTTACCCAACATTGAGATGAAATGACATCTCAAGACCTGTTGCCCAATGAAACAAATAGGGTTAATAAGCATAGACAGTCTTACTCGCACCGCTCTGCCTGGGTAGGCGTAGTTCCTCTAAGCAGATTACTGTACTTGGGGCTCTGCGTGGAAGCATCATGCAGCCCATCTATTTCTTCAAGCCCCGATGGGCGGGAGCGAAAATTCTAACCCATAGAATCAGAATGAGAATTTTTACCTAAGAAGGACCAAGCCTCACAAGGAATAAGCCTGCCCAGGCAAAGAGGTGTGAGTCAGACCGTCCAATGCATATCGACCTTTTGGTTTCATACAGCGGCAGGACTTGAGATGTTATTTCATTTCAATGTCAGGTAAAAGTCCCACAAAACTGGAAGCAGCATCTCCAAAATGACCTAAACAGTGTTGATGGGGATGTTAAACCTAGATTCAAACAAACAAAACCTTTGACTCTCAGTCCAGATTTTAGCAAATTCATTTTTTTTTTCTTTTTAATTTTTAGTCTTCATTTTGTTGAGCCAAGCAGGGCAGTTTTCAATGTCTGATGAAAAAAAAATGTGCATTGTACTGGTTAACTCTTATCCTGCTGTTCACGGCAACCCTTTTCTTTGCAAACAGTGTAGATCCAGATCAGATGGCTTCTGAAGAAGCCATCTGATCAGGATCTACACTGTTTGACATTCAATTTATGAATTTGTAGGAATAAATTACATCAAGTAATCTGATTGGTTCAAAGTAAGAAATGGGTGTGGCTAAACTGAATATTCAGCAAGAGAAGGGTTAACTGTTAATGTACAGAGGACACTCATTATAAGGACAATATTTGTTCCCTATTTTTGTGCCGTTATAAAGATTTTGACGTTATAAAGAATCCCAGTTAGGAGTTTGTTTGTTTGATTTGAGGTTTAACATCCCCGTCAACACTGTAAAGGTCATTTTGGAGACGTTGCTTCCAATTTTGTGGGACTTTTACCCGACATTGAGATGAAATGACATCTCAAGTCCTGTCGCCCAATGAAACCAATAGGGTTTATTAGCATCGCGGTTCCTGGACAGGCTAAGATCCTCTAAGCGGTTTACCAGTACTAGTGTGCAGGCCAGATTCAGCTCTGCGTGGAAGCATCATGTAGCCCATATATTTCTTCAAGCCCCTATAGGCAGGGGCCGCCCAGTTAGGAGTATGATCGGTAATAAAAGGCCTCTACCCTATTATTACCCCAAGAAACAAATGTTATAGACTTTTGTTAGAATCGCCTCGGTGAGGTGATTCTAACAAATATCTATAACATTTATTCCTTTGAGTATTAGATTACAAGACCCTTTTATGACTAAGGACTCGATTTGTGCATTTTCAACCCGAGAGAAGCCCAGGCCACTCGAGAACCGAGCCAAGGCCTTCAGCTAAGTAATCATTCATTCAAATTGTCTTTATAACGAGTTTTGGCAATTGAAACGAATGTCGGTATAAAGAGGGTTGACTGTATAAACCTGCAAAGAAAAAGTGTGTTAGGTAAACTGAACAGCTCCATATGTCATAAATAATGTTGTCTGGGCCATTTAATTCCACACATACAAATTGAGAGAAAATGAAGCAATTAGGAGGTCTGTTCAATAATGTGGGCACTTACTGAGAGCTCACTTTGTTGTATTCACATCCAAACACTACGTCATCACTCAATAATACTATTTGCTGGGACTTAATGGTGGTGGGCAAAAAACGTCTTTGGCCATTTGTTCCCATTGTAAATGCGATGTTATTTTCTGTAAACTTGTATTTTGTTTGGAATCGAAACGACAAAATTGACCTTTAAACTTTTAAAATAGACATGTCTTAGCTAGTAATTATTGGTTTCTAGAATATTTGAGGATGTTCTGATGATAATTACCTGTTAAACTTAGGCAGGTAATGAGGCGGGATGGTCTTAATTATTTGTAATAAAAAATCACAAAACGAATGACTAAAATGCGGAAGATGCAGGAATGAAGTCTAGAATATATCTATCTACTCATTTAAAGTGTAATTCGATCGATTTTTTGTACCAGTCAACTAAACTATGCCCCTAATATTAAACCTATTTACAATGTTTTTACGAGGGTAGGCTGAAAAGTTCTGAACCTGACCAAGAAGCAGGCATTGAACAGCCATGTAATTTTGTATTCATTAAATCCAAACCTTTATTACTTGATTTGACTCAAATGAGTTCAAGTTTACCTGCAATAACGTAGAAATTCTAGACTTTGAAAATTGATACTAGCACGTTTTTTAGAAAATGGACAAAATCTGGCATCGTGGTGTCATCAAGTACCTCCATAATAAGGGGTTAGCTCCTAAGGACATTCATGCCGATATAGTTGCTACATTAGGGGATGATGCTCCTTCGTATGCAACCTTGAAAAGGTGGGCAGCAAATTTTTAGTTGGGCAAGGACAGCCTTGAAGATGATGACCGGTGTGGACGACCCACAATGGCAACAACTGAGGAAACCATCAGCCAAGTGCACAGGGCCGTGATGGATGACAGGCGTTTAACTGTGAATCAGTTAGCTAACACTGTTGGCATCTCCAGTGAACAAGTAGAGAACATTCTACACAGTGAATTAGGAATGTCGAAGGTTTCCGCCAGATGGAAGTTACGGCTTTTGACGCCTGACCAAAAGTTGACCAGACTGAACCTGTCACAAGCCAACTTGGCTATTTTTGAAGCAGACCAAGATGGTTTTCTTGACCTTTTTGTCACTCAGGATGAGTGTTGGGTTCATCACTTTAAGCCAGAGACCAAAAGACAATCCATGCAATGGAAGCACCCTGGCTCACCCCCTCCAAAGAAGGCAAAGGTTGTCTCCTCTGCAAGGAAGGTGATGGCATCAGTGTTCGGGGATGCAAAGGGTATAATATTCATAGATTACCTTCAAAAGGGCAGAGCAATTAATAGGGAGTATTATGCAGATCTGCTAAAACAATTGTGAAAAGCAATTAGGGCTACACGACCCGGAAAATTGACAAAAGGGGTCTTGTTCCATCAGGACAATGCGCCTGCTCATAAATCGGTTGTTGCAATGGCTGCTGTGCATGACTGTGGCTTCACACTTGTCGATCACCTTCCGTGTTCACCTGATCTAGCTCCATCAGATTATTTCCTGTTTCCAAACATGAAAAAGCACTTGGCTGGGCAGCATTATCGGTCAGACGAGGAGGTGATAGCTGCTGTGGAGGAGTTTTTCAGGGACCAAGATGAGACCTTCTATACCACTGGGATCCAAGGACTCCAGCATCGCTGGAGGAAGTGTGTGGACAGGAAGGGAGACTATGTTGAAAAATAAAACATTTTCAGCATGGACAACCCATTGGATCTTGGTCAGGCTCAGAACTTTTCAGCCTACCCTCGTATATGGAACCAGCGGCTTTTTGCCAACCACAAAAGATCGATATACAAAGGAAAAGTAGTTTTGCGCATGCGCAGTCACAAGTAAACAAGGTCACGTGTCAAAACATTGGACCCATCTATTCAATAGATGGATCCAATGTTTTGACATGTGACTTTGTTTACATGTCGTTGCACATGCGCAAAATTACTTTTGCACATTGAATAATGCACAATAGTTTACTTAAGCACCTAGTGTTTATAAGCAGCGTTAAAATGCTTTGTAGATAAACAACAACTACTTTTCCTTTTGATAACAATCTTTTGTGGTTGGCAAAAAGCCCCGGTTTCCATATAAACACATTGTAAATAGGATCAATATTATGGGCATATTTTAGTTGACTGTCATAGAAAATTGATCGAATTACACTTTTAATGTGTAGATAAATATTTTTTAAGAGTTCATTCATGCATCTTCCGTGTTTAGTAATTTGTTTTGCGCATTTTTATTACAAATATATAAGACCATCCCGCCTCGTTACCTGCATAAGTTTAACCCTTGTCCTGCTGATCCCGGATATGCCTTTTCTTTGAAACAATGTAGATCCAGATCAGATGGCTTCTGACGAAGCCATCTGATCAGGATCTACATTGTTTGTCATTCAGGTTGTGAATTTGTTGTAATAATTTGCATCAAGTAATCTGATTGGTTGATAATCGGTAGTGGGTGTGGCATATATGAATATTCAGCAGGACAAGGGTTAACGAATCATCAAAACATCCTCAAATCTTCTAGAAACCAATAATTACTAGCTAAGACATGTCTATTATATAGAGGATCCTACATGAGTGTTCATGTATTATTGAATTTATTAAAAGAGTTGAGGAAAACGGATAAAATGCGAGGCTTTGCTGAGCATTTTTTCCATTTTCCTCAACAAGTTTAATAAATTCAATAATACATGAGCACGAATGCAAGATTCTTTTTATCATATGATATTTAAAACGCATTTCATTCACGATTGTTTACAAAAATGTCAATATTCCGCCGTTAGTAAACGCGACGTCATTAAGGACGTCGTACATGTAACGTTACGGAACGTATCTAGCTAATTTGCATATTTAATCCACCAGTGGATTATCGAAAATAATACATGGCGTTATTACACTCTCAGACGCGATGTCATATGATAAAAAAGTTTAAAGGTGAATTTTGTTGTTTCTATTCCAAACAAAATACAAGGTTACAGAAAATAACATCGCATTTACAATGGCAATAAACAGCCAAAGACATTTTTTCCCACCACTGGTAAGTCCCGGCAAATAGTATTATTGAGTGATAACAAAGTGTTTGGATGTGTCTATAACGCCGGCGCTCACTGAGGGCTCACTTCATCTCCTACAAAATGTAGGCAACAAAGTAAGCCATCGACGAGCACCCACATTGTTGAATGCACTTCAGCATACTTCATATAAGATGATTACTATGAAGTGAACAAACCTTAATTTCTCTGAAAAAAAGAAATATATATATTGAAAAAAAAAATCTAAAATGCAAAGAAAAATTAGTGGATAGCATTGGAAATATCATCCCCTCCAATTTTGCTGTGCATTTTAAGCATTACGAATACACGCCTATCAGAGTACATTGTAAATTTTATCCCCTATAAACAACAATTTTCCGATGAAAAACAGTGATATTTTTGTAACATCTGCTCAATATATAGATTATGGGCACACTTTAGAGCTGCCTCATCGAGACAGTTCTAAAGAGTACCCACAATCTATATTTATGAGCAGAAATAAGAAAAATAAGTTCTACCCCTGTAAACCCCATGGGGTCAGAATTATACAGGCATGTTTTCGTGATGGTTGGTCATGTTTCACACCCACATACCAATATATTCTTGCTGCTATCTTTGATAGCAATATGCGGCTCCAGTGGCTCTTCTGGGCATACAAAGGTAATTGTATCTTTCTGTTCAATTCTGCATTCATCGTTACAGACTTCCTCCAAATCATCCACTGTACACTGACAGCCTCCCTTGGACATCAGGCTATCTTCATATTCTCCAGCATCACAAACCTATAAACAGCAAACATAGAGGATCTTACTTGAGTGTTCATGCATTATTGAATTTGTTAAAGGAGTTGAGGAAAAGGGATAAAATGCGAGGCTCTGCCGAGCATTCTATCCCTTTTCCTCAACAAGTTTAATAATAGAGGATCTTACATGAGTGTTCATGCATTATTGAATTTGTTAAAGGAGTTGAGGAAAAGGGATAAAATGCGAGGCTCTGCCGAGCATTCTATCCCTTTTCCTCAACGAGTTAAATAATAGAGGATCTTACATGAGTGTTCATGTATTATTGTATTTATTAAATGCGAGGCTTTGCCGAGCACTTTATCTCTTTTCCTCAACGAGTTTGATAAATTCATGACAAAGAGGATCTTACATCAGTGTTCATGTATTTCTGAATTTATTAAATGAGCGGAGGAAAAGGGATAAAATGTGACGCTTTGCTGAGCATCTATCTCTTTTCCTCAACAAGTTTGATAAATTGTTGTCATAGAGGATCTTATATGAGTGTTCATGCATTATTGAATTTATTAAACAAGTTGAGGAAAAGGGATAAAATGCGAGGCTTTGCCAAGCATTTTATCCCTTTTTCTCAACAAGTTTAATAGATTGTTGACATAGAGGATCTTACATGAGTGTTCATGTATTATTGAATTTATTAAACGAGTTGAGGAAAAGGGATAAATACGAGGCTTTGCTGAGCATTTTTATCTCTTTTCCTCAACGAGTTTGATAAATTGTTGACATAGATGATCTTACATGAGTGTTCATGTATTATTGAATTTATTAAAAGAGTTGGATTAAGGGATAAAATGCCAGGCTGTGCCAAGCATTTTATCTCTTTTCCTCAACGTCTTTAATAAATCAATAATACATGAGCACGAATGCAAGATTCTATTTATCATATGACATTTAAAACACATTTTATTCGCAATTGTTTCACAAAATTTACAATATTCCGCCATAAGTCAACGCGATGTCGTATATGTAAAGTTACGGGGCGTATCTAACAAATTTGCATATTTAATCCACTAGTGGATTATCGAATTTATTACATGGCGTTATCACACTCTCAGACGCGACATCATATGATAAATTTCAATACAGGCAATAGAAAGAAACTGTCACTTATTTTGTAATAATAGGGATTATCAACTAAATGATAATCCCATTTATTTGGTGCGAACAAATTGAATGGACTGTCATTAATGTGTCATGATTGCAGCTTCAGGGTGGCTTGACCTCATTATTTAGGTTTAAACAATGTCTGATCGCAATTTCGATCTCGTCATCCACCATGACAGTTGGTCCAGGTTACTGGACGCTTGCACCGTGTTTGTTATTCAGCAGTCAAGCGTCTTACGGGCCAAACTATGGTTTGGCGTCTTGCGCATGCTCAGGGAAACCTTCCTTTTCCGTTTTCAAATCCAGCAAAAGAAAGTTGTATTTTTTCTGAGGAATCTAAAACTAAAAATCCAGCACGAGAAAGTTGTCGGGACTCGGTTGAGATATATTTCATAATAAAAGAAGAAGAGGGTCTCCTTTAGCTATAATATAAGAATTTCCATTGGTTGACCTCGAACAACAATAATATTATCGGTGCTTTCGTTTTGCAACCGGAAATGATAAAATGCGTTAGTGACGAGGTACAACTAAATAGGGAAAAAGTGACAACTAAGACAGTTCACCGTTACGGAAATATTAGGAAAAGTGACACTACGGCGGCATAAAAATCGCCATTTTAATTGCAAAATATACATGGGTGACAATGGTGGCCCTGCGAGTTTTTGGTACCTTATAAAGCTTGGGAAAAAATGTTATTATGGAAGATAAATAGTATGCAGCGAAGAAATTAAAGGGCTAAATATGATTTCGGATATAAGGACGGTCGGCAGGGAACTCTTCAGTAAAAAGAAACAAAGAACGGATATCTTTCCCGCCAGTTTCTCATTTGGTGGAGGTGAAAGCTTCGGTTTTTATTGCTAAAATTTGATCATTTTTGAACAGTTTTAAAAGCAAAATCTTTGCCAGAGGTGTGGGACTGATTGAAAATATTTCTTGTGTACATTTGGTAAGGTTATATAGCAGAATACCTTTGTTTGCACCTCCGAAAACGGCGGACCTCAGTGGAAGTGACTTCACGCCGATCGTCCTTATATATTTTGTACCACAGGGACGCCCGGTATCTGTTTATTTTGAGTGTAACTGACTGGGGAATTTCTACAAGGGTCATGACCTTTGGCACTCATTGTGTAACGCTAAATTAACTAAAAATACCAAATGCGCTGTTAGAATTTTCGTTATATTTTTGAAGGGATTATGCCTCGACTTTCGGGTATAATAGCGTCAGTTTGGGTTGTCCGAGTTAAACAGCGCAGGCATTGCGGGATAGCTTGACAGCTCGGCTGACCAGCTGTGTTATTTTTAAATATGCAAATGACCATGTGTTTGTCAAATGTTAGTTTATTTATGAACACCCGACCTACTTTTGAGCCGGACATAGCCGCTTGAATCACAGGTGTGATATACCGGTATTATCGATAGTAACCTGTCAATTAAACATATATTGGGAATTCAATGACCACAAACAATATATTTTCTAAAGGTAATTTTATTGACTTTCAAAACATATTTGAAGCCACAAACCTCATCTGGTTCGATATGAGTCTGCCAATATCAAGCCAGACATTGTAAAAAAAAAAAAAAAAAAAGTTAAAGCAGACAGAGTGGCTGGACCTTTTGACTCTTGTCCGCTATAAACTCTGCACATATCACCATTAGGTCTTGTATATTATATTGTGCAAATGGTTCAAGCTTAAGGCTGTGGTTGCCTTTTGGTAAATTCCGATATAAAAGGAAAATTTGGGCTATTACCCGTCTCTCCTTTAGACTCTGATCAGCTCAGATTCAAGCTTGACGGGAAGTTTTATTTTGTTTAAGCAATGCCATTTGGTTGCAGCATAGCACGCCAGACTTTCGAGACTGTCGCTACTTTTTTGGAATTCTGGGTAGCTAGACATGTTTCTGAGGGACGATTCATATGTTATCTTGAAAGTTTCCTGCTTGGTACTAGGGAGTCCATCTTGTGGGCAATTTATAAATGCTACATGTGGTTTATCAAAGATACACTGTCACCTTCGCATCACAGCAGATATGAAGGAATTTGAACTTCGGGTACAATTTTTCAAAAAAAAAAAAAAAAAAAAAAAGGAAAAGGAAAAGAAAATATGGTATTTCCGTTTCTCATGACCGGTTCTGGATGTCATATGAGGACTTACAGCACTGCACCATTCGTGCAAGGGGTTTGAACTCGGTTTTGGTGCCTACTTTGTAGGTAATGAGATAAGACCAGTGGTCCAGTGGATAATTTTTCCATCTTTGGAGCATCTTCTGTTATTTATTTTTGATATATATATATAAAAAAAAAAAAAAAAAAAAAAAAAACAGTAGTGTACGGGGAACTGCACCCTGCAGTACACCACATTCTATTCAAAATTACAGACCAACCTTACAAAGTCACGGAAGGCAATGTTAATCGAGATATTTCCATGACATATTAAAAATGTAGAGTGCCGTGCACTGAACCTTGCAGTACACAACATTCTTTTCAAATCTACGGATCAACCTTACCACTCACGGAGGGTAATGTTTAATGAGATATTTCCATTTATGTATTTATTTATTTATTTATTTTAATTTATGCATTTATTAAAATGTAGAGTACTGAGCACTGCACCTTGCAGTACACCACATTCTAATCTTTAGAATAGTTGAGACATAACTGCCCTCCAACAATATCGTGCATCCCACTTGCAATCAATGCATCTATATGTTGCCTTGGTTGTCAAACAATATATGATGTGGAAGCCTGATGGTAGTCTAGACTTCTTTTGCCTCCGGAATGGCCATTCATTAAAGCACTGTCAGCTCAGTGGCACTCTTGTGACAGCTGTAGAAAATAAACTAGGACTTCCAAAGCACCTTTATGCTGCACATTCCTTTAGAATTGGAAGGGCTATTAATTTGGCAGCTAAGGGTATTCTAGTATAGCCATAAAAGAAATTGGTTGATGGAAAACTGGGGCGGTAACATGGTACATACGTTTTAAATTGTCTGTTACAGATATATTGCTTATCGGTGATTCCCTGGTTTCACACCTTGCTGACAGTGTATCAGCTCTCAGACCTCCAGCTAATGCAGTGATTGTTAGCTAAAAATTTTATTAGGGTAAAGCGGTGCACTGGGATCACTACGACACCGAGCTCCAATGGTTGCTGCAGTTTCATTCAACCCTTGTGATGATAATTATTCACCTCGGGGGCAACAACCTTGTTGAGTGGTCCCAAAGCAAACTTCTTAAAGACTTTTAAAAGCTAATTTGCATACATGGCTTCAATCTATCCTGAAGCCCAAACGGTATGATCAGACATCCTCCCTAATTGTCAGTCGGGGCTGGGGGCGGACAACACTCATGAAGGGCTTAAAAAGCTGGATCACAGGAGGCGTATAAACCAATCGGGTAGACAGCCTGCTTTAAATGTAGTGACCGAACAATCAAGCATGTGCTCGATTTCAATACAACAGGGCTATTTAAGACCGATAGGGTTCATCTCACTGCTGTGGGCAATATCATATTTTTGGAATACATTTTGAGGAAGTAGTCAATCAATTTGTTACAGACCCTTCTTCCCAAATGTAAAATCCTAATATGTAGTTAGAATAACAGGACAAGGATAAAAAGGCTATATTCATAAAAATGTTGACTTGCTGAATTGGGGGACAAATTTATGTGGGGCATCATAAATTTGCTGTGGCGGAATTCAGCATTCGATAGGGGGGACGCTTTGCTTAGACAGCTGTTTGGTTGTAATGAAACTTTACGCCTTGAGCCTAGATTCCAAATACTGGTTGCTGGGAGCAAGGCTGAAGTTTGTTTCTTTCAGGACTTCTACTTGGACTGGGTGGCATCTCCTTCATGGAAGTGGTTCGCCATACCCAGAAGATTTGTTCTTGAGCCTAGATTCCGGGTACTGGTTGCTGGGAGCAGAGCTGAGGCTTGTTTCTTTCAGAACTTCTTGAACTGGGTGGCGTCTCCTTCAGGGAAATGGTTCGCCATAGCCTGAGGATGTGTTCCCCCCAGGGTCATACTAAAAATTTCTAAATTGCAAGTCATAAGTAAGGTTCGCACGTGCAGCCGGGGCTATTTGAATATATGTAATATGGGATGGATTACATGGTATGCATTGCATAATGCAGAAGATGGTATGGAATGCGTGTCATGGAATGCATTTTGGAGTGCACATTACGGAGTGCTCACTGTCAAGATTAGTTGGAGTGCATAAATTGGAGTGCACAAGAGTTGGGATAGAGTGGAGCGTACAAATAGGATGTGCGCAATATCTGGATTGTTACATAATTTGGAGCGTACAAATAGGATGTGCGCAATATCTGGATTGTTACATAATTTGGAGCGTACAGTCAGGATGTGCGCAATATTTAGAATGCTAAAAAATTGTAAAGCATACAAACAAGATGTATGCAATATTTGGAATACTTGGAGCGTACAAATAGGATGTGCGCAATATTTGGATTGTTACAAAATTTGGAGCGTACAAACAGGATGTGCGCAATATTTGGAATGTTAAAAAATTGTGGAGCGTACAACAGGATGTACGCAATATTTGGAATACTCTGTTACAAAATTTGGAGCGTACTATAGGAAGTGCGCAATTTTGGAATGTTACAAAATCTTGGAGCACACATTTGGAGTGTGCGCATATTTTGGAATACTCAAAATTCAAAATTGGATTGCACAATATTTTGAGTGCAAACAAATTAATAATTTGGTGCCCGTTTTCGTGCGAGCAAGGTTATATGCTGTCACTGCGTCCCCCCTTCGACCTGAATCTACTCGGTGTCCATATACTGCCAGATATTGATATTGTAGAGATTGAAAGTAAGACAACTAAACATATTATTGAAATAATGTTTTATTAAATAGGTGAAAAAGGAGATAAATAAAAGTAGTTGTATCTATATATATATTTTGTTGTATGAGTGAGCATCCTTAATAATAGGGATTATCAACTAAATGATAATCCCATTTATTTGGTGCGAACAAATTGAATGGACTGTCATTAATGTGTCATGATTGCAGCTTCAGGGTGGCTTGACCTCATTATTTAGGTTTAAACAATGTCTGATCGCAATTTCGATCTCGTCATCCACCATGACAGTTGGTCCAGGTTACTGGACGCTTGCACCGTGTTTGTTATTCAGCAGTCAAGCGTCTTACGGGCCAAACTATGGTTTGGCGTCTTGCGCATGCTCAGGGAAACCTTCCTTTTCCGTTTTCAAATCCAGCAAAAGAAAGTTGTATTTTTTATGAGGAATCTAAAACCCACCCACCCGCCGCTGTCGTTGTGATCTTATTGGCAGTCCGGGAATTTTAATACCTGATACTGTCTTAAGTTCTTTTCATTTCAGGCTTGTTTGGTGCCTCCTGGTGCTGAGGCTGGCATGTCCTAATTGTCAGAAATTTAAATCAGAAAGGGATACTTTAGAGTCTAATGTTGAAGATATTCTGGGCAGAGAGGAGGTGAAAATGGTAACAGACATTAACCTGAAAGTGTTGACAGGCATGATTGAAGACATTAGTAAGCAAGGAAGGAAGGAACTGACAGATGCACTGATGGAATTCATCAGGAGCACAAAAAAAATTTTTAATTGCATTGTAATATTAGTATCATGAGTTTTTCACATAGTGTAATGTACAAGTGACTTATTTAAGTACCAAGTGGCTATAGGTAGCGATAAAATGCCTTATAGATTTACAACAACAACAACAACAAATATGTTCTATAAAAGGGTTATCTTTTGGAAGCAGGTAATGCACTACGGAAGTGGAGGGTGTGGTGTGTGCATGTTTTCTGGACCGGACTGGCTAGTTTCGGCCAATTAGGCCTCATCAGTGACCCTCAGATATTTTCAAATTTCAACAATGGAATCAATGATCCCAAAGGACAAGAAAATATAATCTACACTATGATGTAGACTCCGGATCTGTTGTTTATGGCCACCTAATTTCTTCACCGAGAGATTCTGCTGACTTTTGATCAGCTGAGCTTCGAGGTGCAATGCAGAATTCAGCATTCGATAGGGGGGACGCTTTGCTTAGACAGCTGTTTGGTTGTAATGAAACTTTACGCCTTGAGCCTAGATTCCAAATACTGGTTGCTGGGAGCAAGGCTGAAGTTTGTTTCTTTCAGGACTTCTACTTGGACTGGGTGGCATCTCCTTCATGGAAGTGGTTCGCCATACCCAGAAGATTTGTTCTTGAGCCTAGATTCCGGGTACTGGTTGCTGGGAGCAGAGCTGAGGCTTGTTTCTTTCAGAACTTCTTGAACTGGGTGGCGTCTCCTTCAGGGAAATGGTTCGCCATAGCCTGAGGATGTGTTCCCCCCAGGGTCATACTAAAAATTTCTAAATTGCAAGTCATAAGTAAGGTTCGCACGTGCAGCCGGGGCTATTTGAATATATGTAATATGGGATGGATTACATGGTATGCATTGCATAATGCAGAAGATGGTATGGAATGCGTGTCATGGAATGCATTTTGGAGTGCACATTACGGAGTGCTCACTGTCAAGATTAGTTGGAGTGCATAAATTGGAGTGCACAAGAGTTGGGATAGAGTGGAGCGTACAAATAGGATGTGCGCAATATCTGGATTGTTACATAATTTGGAGCGTACAAATAGGATGTGCGCAATATCTGGATTGTTACATAATTTGGAGCGTACAGTCAGGATGTGCGCAATATTTAGAATGCTAAAAAATTGTAAAGCATACAAACAAGATGTATGCAATATTTGGAATACTTGGAGCGTACAAATAGGATGTGCGCAATATTTGGATTGTTACAAAATTTGGAGCGTACAAACAGGATGTGCGCAATATTTGGAATGTTAAAAAATTGTGGAGCGTACAACAGGATGTACGCAATATTTGGAATACTCTGTTACAAAATTTGGAGCGTACTATAGGAAGTGCGCAATTTTGGAATGTTACAAAATCTTGGAGCACACATTTGGAGTGTGCGCATATTTTGGAATACTCAAAATTCAAAATTGGATTGCACAATATTTTGAGTGCAAACAAATTAATAATTTGGTGCCCGTTTTCGTGCGAGCAAGGTTATATGCTGTCACTGCGTCCCCCCTTCGACCTGAATCTACTCGGTGTCCATATACTGCCAGATATTGATATTGTAGAGATTGAAAGTAAGAAAACTAAACATATTATTGAAATAATGTTTTATTAAATAGGTGAAAAAGGAGATAAATAAAAGTAGTTGTATCTATATATATATTTTGTTGTATGAGTGAGCATCCTTAATAAATCATAATTTTGGAAGACAAGCACGATGCCAAAACTACCATTCTGTGATATCACTCTATGGTTTTTCCGACGTTTTACGGTGTAATGTTGTCTCACATCAAAATATCACAAAAGTGCGCCAAGATAGCCCTGAATCGCTCACCTGATTTCAAGGTGTCACACACCTTCTGAAAGTCATGTGGGTGACAGCCATTCCATGAGGCATAACTGTTGCACTTTGATAGATGATCACCTGTTTAGCTCTGGTGGCCATCTTGTTCACTGGAGCTGAACGATTATAGATATTTTGTTAGGGAGCTACCATGGCAACATTCCTGTGAAGTTTGAATCATTTAGAGGGTATTCACCTTTGAAGCAAATTTATGTTTTTCTATTTTAAGCTCTGGTGGCCATTTTGCTCAGCACAGCAGAACCAATTAGCTATTTTGGTAGACGGTCACCTATGCAACATTCCTGTGAAGTTTGAATCAAATTGGCACAAGGGTTTAGGAGGAGTTCGCATTTAAAGTCAATTGTTAATGTTCTAGTTTTAGCTCTGGCGGCTATTTTGTGCATTGGAGCGGAACTGTTTTAGCTAGTTTTCTAGAGGGTCACCTATGTATCATTCCAACAAAGTTTGAATGAAATTGGCTCAAGGGTATAGGAGGAGTTGGCGTTTGAAGATTTTTCTATTTTTAGCTCAGTCGGTCATCTTGTTCATCAGAGCAGAACTGTTTTAGCTATTTTGTAAGGAGCCACATAGGCAACAATCCTGTGAAGTTTGAATCAAATTGGCACAAGGGTTAAGATTTTTCTATTTTTAGCTTAGGAGGCCATCTTGTCCATCAAAGCAGAACAATTTTACCTATTCTGGTAGGGAATCACCTTGTGAAGTTTGAATCAAATTGGCCCAGGAGTTTAGGACGAGTTGACTTTGAAGAGTTTTCTATTTTTCAGCTCTGGAGGCCATCTTGTTCATCAGAGCAGAACTGTTTAAACTATTTTGGTAGGGAGCCATATAGGCAACATTCCTGTGAAGTTTGAATCAAATTGGCCCATGAGTCAAGAGGCATTTGAATTTACAATGTTTTTTTTTTTTATTTTTAGAATAGGTGGCCATTTTGCTCATTGGAGCGGAACCATTTTAGCATTCCTATGAAGTTTGAATGAAATAGGCCCGAGGGTAAAGGAGGAGTAGTCGTTTAAAATTTTTTCTATTTTTTCAGCTCTGGTGGCACTCTCCTGAGTGGAACAATTTTAGCTATTATGGTGGGGACAGTCCTGTAAAGTTTGAATCAAATTGGCCCATGGGTTTAGGAGGAGTTTGCATTTAAAGAAAATTGTTGACGACGGACAACGGATTTTCACTGATCACAACAGCTCACCATGAGCACTTTGTGCTCAGGTGAGCTAAAGGCCATAAATACATGCGAAACTGTCCATAATTTTGATGCGATTTCTTTTAATAAAGGCCAAAGGTTAGGCAAATCTGAAGGAAACAACACAATTATTGTCAACCATGTATTAGAATAAAAACAGATCAGCTGTAGTGGGTGTGTTGTTGAGTAATAAATCACAGTTTGTCGGTCAGTTATAACGGACATATCCCAAGTGCAACTCTCGTGATATGATCTTCTTTACAACAGATTTCCAAACTGTGCTTTATTACCCAACAATTCACTGTTAAAGTAGATCAATTCTTAATTCTAGGAGATGAGGCTGACATAACCTTCTTGGCAAAATATGACCTTGACCTTTGGAATTAATAAAATTATGTTCATCTGATTGCACATATCATTTCTGACGCCTTAGGCTGCAACATAATCATAAAAATCTACTGTTTTGCCTTTTTTCTATGGAAATGTCTCAGTGAACAAAATTGACCTTGACATAGAACAGGTCAAGGTCAACGGTCATCATTTGAACACACTTGGTGGGACTCAAGTCCCTAATTCTATATACCAAGGCTGAAGGTCACTGGTCATTGGGTTCTGGAGGAGAATAGTTTTAATGGTTTATGCCATATATGGGCATGGTGGCCATACTGGTCATATGACCCAGTTCTTACGGGCAAAAAATGGTTCCTCTTTTCCATGGAGGCTCCCAATATAATTTGGTTTCAATCAACCCAGCAAATGAAATGGAGAAGAAAAAAAAGTACTGAATCTGAGCCATCCAGGACAAAGGTCAGTAAATGACCTTCACCTTTGCAATTGATAAACTTCCATTCAGCTGATTGCAAATATCATTTCTGATGCCACAGGCTACCATGCCATCATTCTGTTTTGCTTTTTTCCATACAAATGTCTAAATGACCAAATTTGACCTTGATGTAAAACAGGTCAAGGTCAACCAAAGGTCATCATTTGAACAAACTTCCCCGAGTCTCCGATGCTGCATACCAAGTTTCAATGGTTCCTGAGAAGAAGATTTTTAAAGACTTTTACCATATATGGGCAGGGTGGCCATCTTGGTCATGTGACCAAGAGCTCTGGCACAAACTTTCTTTCCCCAAACCCATGGAGAACCCACATGTAATTTGCTTTCAGTTGGCCCAGCATTTTCTGAGGAGAAGTCATTTGAAAATTTTGACGCTAACACGGACATGGACGCCGACGAGGGACGGTGGACCACTGCCTGTACTATAAGCTCCCCCAGAGCCTTCAGCTCTGGTGAGCTAAAAACCGAGCATATTTGCTCATATAAAGCCTTCTTTTAGCCCGCAACACAATTTCTTATGGACAAAATCCACAAAATATTTTTCTCAAACTTTCAAAACACATTTTTCATTTTCTTCCCAAATCAGTGGCAAATACAGACAAAGGGTAAGGTTAACCCTTGACCTGCTGAATATAGAGGATCTTATATGAGTGCTCATGTATTATTGAATTTATTAAACGAGTTGAGGACAAGGGATAAAATGCGAGGCTTTGCCGAGCATTTTATCCCTTTTCCTCAACGAGTTTAATAAATTCAATAATACATTAGCACGAATGCAAGATCCTATTTATCATATGACATTTAAAACGCATTTTATTCACGATTGTTTACAAAAATGTCAATATTCCGCCGTTAGTAAACGCGACGTCATTAAGGACGTCGTACATGTAACGTTACGGGACGTATCTAGCTAATTTGCATATTTAATCCACTAGTGGATTATCGAAAATAATACATGGCGTTATTATCTATCTATCTATCTATCTTCCATAACACCTTAACCTCCGAAGAGGACTTCAGATGGGTATTCCGGTATACCAAGTGCTAAAGGGGGTTAGTTGAATAAAAGGGGACAGAAAAGTGGGTGAGATGAGTTTGTGCAGTGCGAAAAGAGAATGTTAGTATAGTTAAAAGATAAAAACAGCTTCTGGTGTTTAAGGTGATAAGTGGACTACCTGGCAGACAGCTGTACTAAACTGTGCCAGGGTAGGGAGGACCGGTATGTGATGGGGTAGGGCATTCCAGTGGATGATAGTGCGGGGGAAGAATGTGAACCTGTAGTAGTCTTTCAGAGTCATGATCTGTCGGTATGCTAGAGGATGGTTTTTTGAGGAGGTACGGGTATTCCGGATCAGGTAGTCAGCAGCAGGTATCGCAACAAGGTCAAATGTGACCTTATAAAGGAGGACCAACCGACTGTCTATGCGTCGTTGGTCGAGGGTGCGCCATTTGAGATCCTGGAGCATTTTCGTGGCGCTAGATGTATATCGGTAATCTCTGTTTACCCATCTAGCAGCCCTTCGCTGCACTGATTCCAATTTGTAGGTATCTGAAGCCGTATAAGGGGACCACACAGTAGAAGCATACTCTAACTGTGGGCGGACAAGCGTTTTGTATGCTGTGGCCTTCAGGTCCTTATTGTTGACCCGAATATTACGTTTTAGGAAGCCTAGAGTCTGATTTGCCTTTTTACTAATGTTATTTACATGATCTGTCCATCTGAGGTCTTCCGAAATGGTGACCCCTAAGTATTTGGCGGATGATACAGTTTCAAGTACACAGCCATGAAGACGGTATTCAGTTTGGAAGGGAGATTTACTTCGGGTCACATGGATGACCTGACACTTTGAGGGATTAAAGCTCATATCCCAGAGCTTTTCCCATTTTTCAAGGTTCTCAAGGTCTTTCTGGAGGATCTCCGAGTCTGTCTCAGCATCGAGGGCAAGGTACATGGCTGTGTCGTCTGCGAATAGCCTTACTCTGGATCTTACCTGATCCGGAAGATCATTTATGTAGGCTAAAAACAACATGGGACCGAGAACCGAGCCCTGCGGGACACCTGAGGGAACTGGGATGCTGTCAGAGTTAGAGCCGTTTAAAATAACTGATTGTGACCTGTTGTCTAGAAAATCTTTTATCCAGTTTAATGTGTTCCCTCTTATACCATAGAAATGAAGTTTTTGGAGTAATTTTTCATGTGCTACCTTATCAAAAGCTTTGCTAAAATCTAGAAGGATGAGGTCAGTTTGCTTTCCAGACTGCATATTTTTAGCAAGTTCATCAACAAGCATAATGAGTTGTGTCTCGCAGGATCTCTTTTCCCGGAACCCATGTTGTAGTTCAAAGAGAATATTTTGGTCAGTGAAATGTCTGGAGATGCTGGAGGCCACAACATGCTCAAGCACTTTGCAGAGGACACAGGTTAAGGATATAGGGCGGTAATTGGCAGGGTCAGATTTGTCGCCTTTCTTAAATATGGGTGAGACGTTTGCTTCTTTCCAGATGGAGGGGAGCTTTCCTGTATCGAGGGATCTTTGATAGATAAGCTGGAGGATGGGGGCAAGTTCTTTGTGAAGGGTCTGCAGGACTATGGGTTTAAGTTTATCAGGCCCAGCGGCCTGTGAGGATGTAAGCCTTTAAGAAGTTTTTCAATGCCTTGGGTTGAAACTTGGATATTAGGCATTTTGGGGTATGGGCTGGGTTGGAATGGGAGATTGGTACCAGAGTCATGTGAGTCCTGCAGGGTCCTCAGAGCAAGTTGCTTGAGACTTATTGGGCTTTTAGGGCTAAAAACAGAATTGAATTGGCCGTTGAGAGCATTGGCCTTATCTGAGTCTTCAGAGTAAGATTTTCCATTGGCCTTCAGTGAAGAAATTCCACTAGAATCCTGTTTTGCGTGTTTCAGCATGGAGTACAGTTTTTTGGTTTTGACCTTGGGAGGGGTGTCAGGGTCATCTGCATCATTGTTAATACCTAGGATATCTTGCAGGTACTTTTCGTAAGCTTTATCTATAACTCGCCGTACAAGGTGCTTTTGATCCAGGAATTTCTTCTGGTCATCTGGTCTGCCTGACCTAGACCAGCGTCTATACAGCTTGTTTCGTTTTCTCATTAGTCGGCGAATTTCCTGATTAATCCAGGGGAAACCGTCTCTAGTACCCGCTTTTCTTGTGGGGATATGTTCGTCAATACCCTGCTGAAGTCTGCTAGCAAACTTATCCCACAGAACTTGACTGTCTGTGGTAGCAGGGGCTGACTCTAATTCAGTAAGTAGTTGGCACATTGATTCTTTAAGCTGGTCCCAGTCGGCCTTTTTGTACAGGGGGATATCACGAGGGACCTGCTTTATGAGTTCAGGGCGGCTATTTACTTCGGCAAGGATGATATCATGGTCAGACAGACCAGGTAAGATAGAGACTTTGTCAACGAGTGTAGGATTGGATGTGAAAAATAGATCTAGGATATTTTGACCTCGCGTAGGAGAGGTCACCATTTGTTCTAGTAGAGAGTCACTGAAGGCTTCAAGACAATCTTGGTAAAAGGATGGATGATTACAGTTGGATTTAGGTGATTGTGATTACCAGTCCACTTTTGGAAGGTTAAAATCTCCTAGGAGCCAGATTTGGGAGTTTGAATGTTTGATGAGGTTTAGCGATTTACAAAAAGCTTCAAAGCTAGGCTGGTCTAGTTCGTGGGGCTTGTAGTATGCCCCGATCAAAACGGATTTTGATCCAAGCAAGTTTAATTGGATCCAGAGATTTTCACACTCTGTACTGTATTCAGGTTTTGCTTGGGATGACAGCGATGATTTGGCAAGAATAATCACGCCCCCTCCCTTTTGACCTACACGGTCACGCCTGTATATGGTGTAACCTAATTCAGGTGGAAAAATTTCACTATCGTGTATGTCCGGGGTGAGCCATGTTTCAGTGCCGACAACTATGTCGGGTTTATGTAAGTCCAAAAGGGCATAAAACTGTGACTTTTTCCCTTTAATAGACTGGAAGTTTATATGGATGATTTTTAAAGGGCCATTAGTTCTATCAGGCTTTTTTATGAGTGATTTTGATTTTGACGGCGTGGAGGTTGATCCAGGTGTGAAGACGTCCAGGGGAGGGTCAAGTAAGCTGTACTTGTTGCCTGTATCGAATGAGCTGAGGTCTTTTGAAGATACTGAGGAGTAATTCAGGGAATTACATCTTGTACAGTACCATGAGCAGCTAGATTCTGCTAAATGTGCATACTGAGGATCATCGACTCTTTGACAGGGTGCATGAAACCACTGACTACAGGTGTCACACTGTAACCCCTTGTGATCATAAGTGACGGGTGAATGGCATTTGCCACATGGGTAAATGGACTCGGCATTTTCTGGGGCAGTTGAGTCGGAGCTCATATTTGCAACAGCCAGTTTGTTTGTTTGATTTGTTGTTTAACGTCCCCGTCAACACTGTAAAGGTCATTTTGGAGACGTTGCTTCCAATTCTGTGGGACTTTTACCCGACACTGAGATGAAATGACATCTCAAGCCCTGTTGCCCAATGAAACCAATAGGATTTATTAGCATGGACGGTCCGCCTCGCACCGCGGTTCCTGGACAGGCTTAGATCCTCTAAGCGGTTTACCAGTACTAGTGTGCGGGCCGGATTCAGCTCTGCGTGGAAGCATCATGCAGCCCATATATTTCTTCAAGCCCCTATGGGCGGGGGCGCTGCAACAGCCAGTGCCAAGAGGAACAATGATAGGGAGGCACAGAAGAATCTAGAAAGATTCTTCTTGGTCAGCAAGTGAATGGGATGTGTACCTATTTGCGGCACTTGGAGGCTGGGTGACGGTTGACTTACCCTCTCTGTTCTGCTGTGAATCATCTTAAAGTTGACAAATTTGGGCGATCATTTCAAATTGCTCAAGAATTTTTCAATTTGTCAGTGTGTATATGTACTTTTTTCGGTTTTTCCACACAGCCGGAAGTTGAAACCGTGTACGATCGAAAATAATGGCGGGCACTGTAAACAATCGAAAAACAGTTACCAAAGTTAGATCTGGCGATCTAACAATCAGAAAATTGCTGTGTTCCTGTCAGGATGGATAGTAGGGTATTTTCAACAGAGAATGGATGGATCTCACCTATATAACCAGTGAAATAAGAGAGAAAATTGGGAAAATCCCGAGACGGAGAAAAATAGTGTATAGCACTTGGCGCATGCGCAACCGACACTCTCGACGCGACGTCATATGATAAATTCATATATGCCACACTCACTACTGATTATCAACCAATCAGATTACTTGATGCAAATTATTGCAACAAATTCATGAGCTGAATGACAAACAATGAAGATCCTGATCAGATGGATTCTTCATAAGCCATCTGCATACATGTGATATTTTCTTGGACCCAAATAGGGAGATTTTGATTTTCAGATAGGGAGATTGGGGTCCCAAATCGGGAGATTTTTCCGCGGTAAAAAGTGATGTTTTTTTTGGTTAAAATTTACCTCTGAAGCAGTTTTTCACCCATAACATGCCAACACGACAATTGTTGTCTGCTTTGTCATCTGCATTAAAAATCTTTTTTGAAAACAGTGTGGGCCCAGATCAGACTGCAGAGTATTCTGATGACGGTCCACACTGTTTGCCTTTCTGCAAAAATATGTTATAAAAGCTTGGAAAAAGAAAGCAGCAGACGACAAACTTCCATTTTGTATTTTAATAGAGACAATTTCTCGGAAGAACGATCAAAGAACAAGCACTGACCAATAGATCGGTGTTAAATACCCACCTAGCACCTGGCAGAAAAAAACAACGTTCAATATACCCGCATAGCAAAAAATTACTCATACTCTTACACCCCTTCTCTTATCATCCCCAAAACGTGCCTCGGAACTTAGTCAGAACTAATAAGCATGCATGATTTTTATTGATTTAACTTGGGGGCATATTTTTTTCATAAAAGATCCATTAAAAACACGGCAAAAATATTTTTTCTCGCAAGCTAAAAATGAAACAGGTTTGAATAGAAAATTTCACCCTGCAAAACTCTGGTTCTATGTTTATTAATAAATGAAAAACTACATACAGATGCTTAGAAAATACCAGCGTCTGCTCTGCTCTGTTTTGGCGGGAAAAATATTTAGCGCGTTCACCTGTCAAAGACCAAAAAAGCATGCACGAATTTTCATTGGTGTCACGTGGGGCATATTTCTTTCTTGCGTTAAAAACGGCAAAAATATTTTTCTTAGGTTTAAATAGAAAATGTCACTAAGTAATTACCCAGTTCTATGATTAATAAAAGCATAACGGTTTACAGACGCGTAGAAAAAAAACAGCGTCTGCTTTGCTCTGTTTTGGCGGGAATAATATTTAGCGTCTACACGTGTCAATTACAAAGGGATTAAATAAGCTATAACTGTTATATCTTGATTGACTAGTTTTCACACTTTGTCACATTGTTAATTGTCGGCTTATCAATAAGGCCCGCCTCGGGTGTAAACGGTTTAATTGCGTTGGCAACTTCAGCAAATCGGTGATCAGTAATAAATGTATGCAAACATCAAATTTCTTCCTTATTGAATTTCTCGCTTTTTATCACATTGTTTGCGGGTTGCATTTTAATAATTGTATTTACCGGTACGTTCTTTTCATATTGCGATATTATACTTGTGCAGGTGTGTATTGCAATTACCTGCATACCGCCTAGCGTAAATACACTGACGGTTAACCGCATAGGTATTTTACAGTGGTTAACACTAAATTGGTCGGTCGGCGGAAAACTACTATAGGAAAATTGTCGTGTCGGGAGATTAGGGCCGTCGGACGGGAGACCGGGAGATGGGGTTCGAAATCGGGATATCCCGACGAAATCGGGAGATATCACATGTATGCATCTGATCAGGATCTCCATTGTTTGAAAGATAAGGCATATCCGGGCTCAGCAGGACAAGGGTTAAATATAGGATGCAGCGTTCTGGAAGATTTAACAGCCTGTGTAAATTAATTTCCAGTATTAAAGCCTGGTTCCTTACATTGTCAATGAAAGTCCCATATTGGGTTCTGCCAGGCTGTCAACAAGACCCAAGACCCACTTATAGCAATAAAAGGGTTCAGCAAACAGTGTAGCTCCAGATCAGATGCCACACAATGTGGTTTCTGATCTGGGTCTATGCTGTTTGTGAATATCCCAAAAACTGAAGCCTCCTATCTGGGTTTACACTGTTTGCCAATGTTCCAAAATTAAGATGTAAGGCTTGTATGGGTAAACAATCAAATAATAATAATAACAACTAGAGAAAGTGACCAGTGGGTCACGTATACGCCCGGCCAGCGCCATACTGTGATATATCTTTTGAGCTTGTATGTAATATGAATGAAGTTGTCAAGAAGCTATAAGAATATATAAATGTGCTTGTAAAAGCTAAATCAAATGTAAAATTTCTAAATGGACCAAGGGAGTGAGGGCATCAAAGTTACTGAAGGGGTGGGGGTATCAATGTTTTTTTTTGTTTTTTTTCGGTATCAATGTAACTGAAGCAGCAGGGTGAGGTATGCAGCAATGAAATCTTTGGACTGGTACATTGAAGCAAGTATCAACTGAATTTGTCTTAGAGTTTAGAACATACAGGCATCTATAAACTTTGTCATAAAACTTTAACCAAATGTAAAACGTCTGTGGCCTTGACCTCAAGGTCACTGTTGGGGGTGGGACATGCACCAATGAAATCTTTAGACCAGTATGCAACTTCAGTGTAAGTATCAACTAAATCTATCAAAGGGTTCAGAAGATACAATCTCTTAGAAACTTTGACGCAAAACTTTAACCAAAATGTTAATGGACGGACAGACAGACTGAAGGATGGACACACGTTCTTACGAGATGTACATTCTGGGGTTCCCAATGTTAACTCTAAGGAGACTTTAACCCCATAATGTAGCATTGTACAGCCACTAACCCCACAAATAGGCACGTTTGGTGTTATGGTTCATGCGCTCTGCACATCGTCTCAAAGTGATTTACATTTGTGTGTGGCTTTATGAAAATACCTCTAACGGTTTTTGAGTTATCATGAATAATGGAATTACGGAATAACAGAATTACTGTATTCAACCTATTTACCGCACCGTGCGCTTAGTTTTTTCAAAACTGTAAGAAAATATTGTGGTGAAAAATCTACCTAATAAGCGCACACTCAATACGAAAAAAATACGAAAAGAAGCTTCCAATATGATTATTTTATAGAGTTGAATTTCAGCATAGGGGTTCACCACATATACATATGATTGTCCAGGTCAAAGATGCAGCAAAACTTAATATGAATTTGTTGGGAGGTTACTGTAAAGTGTGCGCTTGTGTATTTTTTCCAGAAAAAGCTTGGGCGTGCGCATATAGGAGCATGTGCGGTAAATAGGTCGAATACGGTATGGAATCACAGAAGGACAAGGCAAATCCAATATAGCCCCCACTTTTTCAAAGCTGGGCTATAATAATCAACCCTATTACTTATAAATTTAGCAAACTATTTTGATCTACCATTTGGCCTGTTTCTATTATTCCTGGGAAAAAACTCAGTTTTAACCCTTTTGTACCAAATGGAATCTTCCTCCTTATATATAGCAGGAGTCCATTTCAAAATATAGGGGTGTCAGGTTGTGTTTTCTTCAAAATTCATTAATACGAAAATAGCTGAACTTTAAGCAAACAGTTAAGGCCCTAATCTGGGGTTTCCGTACAAAATGGGTTAAGCACTATTGATAAAGTCTCTAGTTCAAGGAAACAATGATTGATGCTAGTGGGGGTTGAACTGAGTACCTCTCGATGTCGAGTCCCATGCTCTACCACGGCACCAAAGTGCTCCTCACTAAATGCGACAAATGAACTAGGTGCAAGCATTTAAACCATTTTGTACAGGAAACCCCAAAACCAGTTTGTCTGGCAAACTGTGCAGGCCCAGATCAGATGCCGCAGAATGCGGCATCTGATCAGGGCCTACACTGTTTGCAGAAAAGTTCAGACAATTTTCAAATAACTATTGAAGAAAAACACAACCTGACACCCCTGAATTTTCAAATGGACTCCTGTCATATATAAGGAAGAATATTCCATTTGTTACAAAATGGGTTAGCAACCAGGTCATTGATTGATTGACTTGAGGTTTAACGTCCCCATCAACACTGTACAGGTCATTTTGGAGACGTCCCTTCCAATTTTGTGGGACTTTTACCCGACATTGAGATGAAATGACATTGCATGCCCTGCCACCCAATGAAACCAATAGGGTTGTTAAGCATGGACGGACAGACTCGCACCACTCTGCCTAGGCGGGCTTAGATCCTCTAAGCGATTTACCAGTACTTGTGTGCAGGTCGGTTTCAGCTCTGCCTGGAAGCATCATGCAGCCCATATATTTCTTCAAGCCCCTATGGGCGAGGGCCGTAACAACCAGGTCAAGGACGCCTACAACCTTACCTTATTCCGACAGATGGATTCAAACTCTTCCGGAGTCTTACAGGACCCATCCTGATAGCGGTAAGACAACCCAGTGCATAACGGGTACACCCTCTTCACACAGTCCCTCTCTTCTCCATTCACGAAAAAGCCTGCTGCGCAAGGACACCAACGATCACTTTTCTGTTGGTAGAAAAACAAGAGCTGTCACTAAGCGACCAATGCCGGTTAAAGATTTTGTGACGGACTGACAGACAAACAAACCATTAGGATAACACACCCGTGTGACATAGTGCAACTTTTCACATCTCCAAAATGAGCATTTTTCTGGTGAAAATCCATGATATTTTTCCTATAAATACTGCAAACATAGGTTGTGGATGATCGTTAGAACCGCCTCATTGAGGCGGTTCTAACGAGTACCCACAACCTATGTCTTGGAGTGTGTGTGAAATCGGGTTTAACGTCGCTTTCAACAATTTTTCAGTCATATCACGACTGTGTCTGGTTGCGACAGGGAGCTCAATGCTCACTTTAATAGTGCTGCCTCACTGAAGTATCATGTTCCAGATACATTAAATGATACCACACCCAGTTACATTATCCTGACACTGGGTCGACCAGTCCTAGCTCTACCCCGTAAATCTGAGTGCCAAGCGAGGAGCAGCTAGTACCATTTTTAACGACTATGGTATGTCGCAGCCCGGGATCGAACCCGTGACCTCCTGTTCCCCTGGAGTGGACACTCTTCCAACTCAGCTATCCGGGCCGGTAAACCTATGTCTTGGAGCAAGAATAAGCAAAATAATGTATACCCCCATAAACCCCAGTTTTCTCTATATAAAGTGGGGTATAGGGGGGTCTTCATTTCACAGACTTGTTCTTCACGTGATGAAACAGACAGACATAGCAACAAACTATATGCCCTGAGAATCTCTTGGGTGGTGGGGGGGGGGGGGGGTCATAAAAAAACATCTGTCAGCTCTTTTCATACAGAATGGAACAGCCACACTTATATTTATCAGAGTCTATTTAAACAAGAGGGCCATGATGGCCCTGGATCACTCACCTGATCCATACTGTACAAATGAAATGGTAGTTAACTTAGTAAGGTCACACCGGTTACCGCAGTACAACGAACCCGACAGAGTACAACGAACGCTACAGAAATCAGAGCGTCACAGAAGTATTTGCGGTAAGAAAAAGGTTTATTTTAGCCCAGATCCTAATCTTTTTCGGTGGTTATTTTGCATAGCTGCAGAGTAATGACATTACCATTTACTGATACAGTTGCAGGGAATTCTGTTCATTATTAACGAAAACACAAACAATTTTCTTTCATCTAGTGTGTTTTCACCAACCCCAGCATACTTCGGTAAATGTTTTTTGACAGTAAAACATCTTTTGTGCACATGATTTTGTGATTTATATGTTATTTCGATTTCAGAGCATCCATTGATGCATTTGATTGAGCCCCAGTTCATGTCAATACCCACTGAATCCGTGGATGGTTCAATGGTTGATTTTTTGTAAGGGTACACCTTACCACGGGTTATGATACACCATAACGCGGTTAGTCAGCATAATTTGGGTACAACAAACACGGATTATATTCTTCATAAATTGAAATATTTGTTTGACTTGAGATTTAACGTCCCCGTAAACACTATTTAGGTCATTTTTGCGACGTTGCTTACAATTCTGTGGGACTTTTAACCGACATTGAGATGAAATGACATCTCAAGCCCTGCCGCGCAATGAAACCAGAAGGCTTATATGCATTGGACGATCTGGCTCAGACCGCTTTGCCTGGGCAGGCTTAGTCCTTCTAAGCGGTTTATAAGTACTCGTTTGTGGTCAGATTCAGCTCTGCGTGGAAGCACCATGCAACCCAATTTATTTCTCAAGCCCCGATGGGCGGGAGCGAAATAAATTGAAATAAAACTCTTTAATCCGCCAGCGAAGACATGATACATGATGCTGTTTTTAATTCAAAACGATCCATTTTGCTGTTACATACTCTTTAATGCCTGTTTGATTCTCATTATGATCTCCGAACTTATACACGTGCGCATTTAAAGGGTTGGGTAAAAATCTTGGACAAAGGGGACGGGTGAACACATTTATTCTGGCTTTCCAGAACTTTTTTACCACATCCCCCACTTATGAACAACTGAAACCCAACTTATTAAGTTTCGGCATTGTTGGGGAGGGGAGACTCTTGAATTTATAGATTCCTTTCTTTGCTACTGAAAATAATAAGTTTTATGCCATCCCCCACCCGAGAATCTTTGGGGGGGGGGGGGGGGGGGTGGAGGGGGGAGCATATAGTATTTGCTCACTCTGACCAAGGGTCATAACTCTGTTTCATTTTTGGCTGAATTATCTCCCCTTGATATTTTGCAAAATGGCTCCCACAGGGGGCATTGGTCACCTATAGTTTCAGCTCTTGTTGTAAATGATATGTATGGACCCTATAATGGCGAGTATATGGAGTGTGTTCCAGATTTGCCTGGGACCCGAATGGGACTGTTCTTAGTCCTCTGTTATACTCCCTGTATATTAATCATATTTCCACCGACATTGACTCAGAAATAAGACTGTTCGTAGACGACTGGGTATACTGCCGGAAAATAAGAGTTACAGAGGACTAACGTAAACTTCGGAACCAAATGGATAGACTAGGATGTTGGGCATAAAAATGTGGCATGAAATCATGCGAACAAGTCCGTGAAATGAAAACCCCTTACTTTATATGGAGAAAACTGTGATTTAAGGGGATATACATACTTTTTTATTATATCTGCTATAAGACATAGGTTGTGGGTACACGTTAGAACCGCCTCCTTGAGACGATTCTAACGAGCACCCACAACCTATGTTTGCAGTATAAATAAGAAACATATCACGAATTTTCATCAGAGAAGTAGCCATTTAGGAGACGTGAAAAATACACAATGTCGCACGGGTGTGTTACCGGAGTGAGCTTTCAGGCCGTTTAATGCAATACATTAAGCAGATAACTAGGCAGAGAACCAATAAAATTGAGGGTTCGTGCATTAAAACTCCTTGAGTATCATTTCACATGATTATCGGACTCCATGAAATTCGAGGGCGAATTTCAATGTGGAGGGGGAGAATGTCATAGCGTATAAGTATATAGCACACTTGTACTGCCTTTCGGTACAAGCCGGCGTATACAGCAACGATATTTGATTGACCGGAGACTTGATGGGTGGCATTGGAACTAAATTTAGAAGCCTGTGAAATGAAAACCCCTGTAAATCCCACTTTAGATTGTGAATAGTGGGGTTTGAGTGGTATTCAATACTTTTTGTTTGGCTGATGAACACAGATTGTGGATACTCCTTAAAACCAAGAATCAATGTTAGAACAAAAAAAAAAAAAAATCACAAATTTCCAGAACTCGTGTACGGTCTGTTTCAGCTCTGCGTGGAAGCATCATGCAGCGCAATCTATTTCTCCAAGCCCCGATGGGCGGGGGCCAATGTAAGGCTGGAGAGAGGGATGTGGTTAGACACTTTCATTCATTTTTCTTTCTCTCCAGTCACACACTGTCATCTCTCCTACTCTCTCTTCTTTCTATTTTCTCCTTTTCTCTGGGAAACGACACAAAATTTCCCACAAGGGTTGACGTGCCGTAAAACCCAAACACAATCAATACTATCAACTCGTCTCTTGAACCCACTGGGACTCTTTAAACCCATATACGCCAAGCGGCCATTTTCTGGAACACTAGCAAACAGTGTAGACCCAGATCAGACGCCGCGGAACGCGGCGACTGATCTGGGTCTACACTGTGTCCTTGAAGTACATTCATTTTTGTTACATTTGCCACAAACAGAAACGAACCTGACATCCCAATAATAGGAAATGGACCACTCCAAACTTACAAGGTGGAAGATTCCATTGTCATATATGGGTTAAACAAACGCAGATAAGGTTTATTTCTTAGTTTGTCCTACAAAAGTATGTTGTACTGCTTTATTTTGGTAAATATGGTGAATACCCAGATTACAGTAAATTATTTTTAAATTATTTAAAAATGGAGGGGAAAGTCATAGTTCTTTTAATCGGCTGTGTATTTTCGAGCTTAGTTCATACGAGGTACGAAGAGTATTTATGCGCCAGTAGCTATGCACATTCTTTCTTTCTGCTTCTCAAGCTCTGTTTGTACTTCCATTGTCGGAATTTCCGCCTGCTTTGTTTGTTTGATTTGAGGTTTGACGTCCCCGTCAATACTATTTTGGTCACTTCTAATTTCGTGGGACTTTTACCCGACATTGGGCCGGTCTCGGTAGCCCATTCTGATTGATGCGCGTCTGACTGGTGATCAGGAGGGCGCGGGTTCGATACATGCTGGGTCGGCAAGATTCTTTCGTGGAGTTTGATCATGAAATCTTTTCTACGGTCATTCTCTCCCTTCCGCTGATTCAAGAAGGGCAGTTGTCAGTTTCTGGCGAAAGAATGTGCACCGTACTGGTTAACCGCTTATGTATAAGCCTGCCCAGGAAAAGTGTGGATAGGTAAACTGGCCGGCTCAAAAATGACCTAAATAGTGTTGACTCGGTCTTCCAACTCCAATACAAACAAACAAACACACTTTCTTTTCTCTTGTCATAACGAAAACACGCCTGTATAAATACATTGTTAACTTTATCGCCGAAAAAACGAAAATTTTAAGGTATAAAAATGTGATATTTTGCTTATTTCTGCTCAGAAATATAGATTGTGGGTCAAATCCCGGGCGAGCTACCATCTTCGGACCTGACAACCATAATGAAGGAATGGAGCATAGCTGAAAAAAATAATCGACTCTGTGCGAATGAGTCGTATCCATGACGCAGTTGTCATTGGTTTTAAACCTGTAGGCCAAGGAAGATAATTCAGGATTAGAAGTTGTGGGTCGTAACAGTATCAGGGGCGTAGCTGGAAGAAAATCATTTGTACGCAAACCAAAGAAAATACTAAAAATAATATCTCCGTTTACCAAATGGGGACCACTCTTACAGGAAAGAATTTGCTCCCATCAGGCAAATTCTTTCCTGTAAGTGTGGTCCCCGTGGTAGAGGAGGAAACTATGCCAGCTAATAAATAGTGAACTGCGTATATCCTAGACAAATACAGTTTTTCTTCTTCTTCTTCTTCTTCTTCCTCTTCATCATCATCATCATCATCATCATCATCATCATCATTTTCTTCTTCTTTTTCTTCTTACTTCTTCTCTCTGCTTCTTTTTTTTCTTCCTCTTCTTCTTTTTTCTACTTTTTCTTCTTCTTTTTCATCTTCTTCTTCTCCTTTGTCTTCTTCTTTTTCTTTTTTTTTCTTTTTCTTCTTTTTTTTTCTTCTTCTTCTCCTTCCTTTTCTTTTTCTTTTTCTTCTTCTTTTTCTTCTACGTCTAGTTTTTACGTTTGTAATGTGTACGCAAGTGCGTATCTGAGTACAGGTAGCTACGCCCCTGAGTATGATGGACAAACTTTCCTATCTACCCCTCACACTGATTTCTTTTGGCTGGCTTGTTTCTTCGTTTGGTTGGGAGTTTATTAGCCCAGCAAGCACTATATAGGTCAAATCGAGCCAGTTAGTTTACCTTGAAGGCTTATAAAACCAGCACAGTGCATATTCTTACGCCAGAATTTGACAACCACCCTTCTTGGGTCAGTGAAAGGGAGAGAATGACCGTGTGTGTATTTTGAGTTATACGTCTCAGCAACCCGCTAAGGTTATACAGAGAGGGGGTCTCTTTTAACGACTCGTCAGAAAGTTTGGAGAAGCCAAAAATCGAACCCAGGACCCCTGGTTTATGAGGTGAGTAAAACAGAATGATTACCAAAGAGAACATTTCATGGCACACCCATTTCAGATTCTTTTTCTTGCATTACTTAAATCTTAAAACATAGATTTTGAATAAGCGGTAGTAGTATAGGGCGGCACTTTGGGGACCAGATTTTTTGAAACGTGAAACTTTTTGATTTTCAGGCTAAATTTGAAAATAACTTGGTTTTTTTTCTGAAAGTTTCAAAAAATCTTGTCCCCAAAGTGACCCCGCTGGATCTGAACTTGACTGGGCTAGGTGTTGTTTTGTGTGATATGTGTGCTTTCGTGAAGGGGGCATCATACATTTTCAGTGTTTGTGGGGATTATAGCGCCTTTGGTGGAGGGCGCTATAAATTTTCAGTTTTGTGGGGATTATAGCGCCTTTGCTGGAGGGCGCTATAAATTTTCAGTTTTGTGGGCTTATAGCGCCTTTGGTGGAGGGCGCTATAAATTTTCATTTTTTTGTGGGGATTATAGCGCCTTTTTGTGATGGGCGCTATAAATTTTCATTTTTGTGGGGATTATATCGCCTTTTGTGATGGGCGCTATAAATTTTTAATTTTGACATGGTAAAAAATGACTTAGTTTTTTGTGATAAACTTTCAAGAGATACCACAAGATGACATTATGTTGGTCTTTTTGAAATAACTTGAAATTGAAAAAAATTTTTGGCACGAATAGGGCTCGAACCTATGACCTCCTGCTTATCAGACAGGCGCTCTACCAACTGAGCTAAACTGCCAAGATATATTTTGTATGTTATAAAATGGTCTCTTCACTGCCACATCTCCACAACACAAATGTATAATCTCCACATCTCCACATTGAAATTGTGGAACCTCCACATTGAAATTTCGGAACCTCCACATCTCCACATTGAAATTGTGGAGGTAATGTGGAGCAAATGTGGATGTAATGTGGAGAATGTGGATCCACAATGTGGAGATTCCACATGTCCACATCTACACATTCGGCAATTTTACAACCAGGCCTTTCTGGCTTCTAAGACTCAGATTAAAATGCTCAATGTTGATGTGATGTGGAGAATGTGGATCCACAAAGTGGAGATTCCACACGTCCACATCTACACATTGAAATTGTGTAACCTCCACATTGAAATTGTGGAACCTCCACATCTCCACATTGAAATTGTGGAGGTAATGTGGAGCAAATGTGGATGTAATGTGGAGAATGTGGATCCACAATGTGGAGATTCCACATGTCCACATCTACACATTCGGCAATTTTGCAACCAGGCCTTTCTGGCTTCTAAGTCTCAGATTAAAATGCTCATTGTGGATGTGATGTGGAGAATGTGGATCCACAAAGTGGAGATTCCACACGTCCACATCTACACATTGAAATTGTGTAACCTCCACATTGAAATTGTGGAACCTCCACATCTCCACATTGAAATTGTGGAGGTAATGTGGAGCAAATGTGGATGTATTGTGGAGAATGTGGATCCACAATGTGGAGATTCCACATTTCCACATCTACACATTCGGCAATTTTGCATCCAGGCCTTTCTGACTTCTAAGACTCAGATTAAAATGCTCATTGTGGATGTGATGTGGAGAATGTGGATCCACAATGCGGAGATCCCACACGTCCACATCTACACATTGAACAATTTGACTCTTATTACCTGGCCGGTGGCAGGTATATAACTTAAGATAACTGGTAGGACCAAGCTGTTTATGAAAAAAAAGAACAAGAGAATTAGATGCCAGCTCTGATGGCAAACAACCTCCCTAGTGTGCTTGTGAATTGCATTAATGGGTTTCCCTGCAAGTTGGGACTCCTGGCGATTTGAGATTATCTCGAATACACTTCAGAACCACCTGAATGTCTCTATGGACCAGAGTGATTCCCAGAGCGGAGGCTTTCCAATGTCCGTGGATCCCCTTAAAGTAGCCTGAGCGTAGCTTCCTTCTACTCTGTTTAAGCATATATTCGATAATCTCGCATCTTTGGACCAAGCCGGAAAAACACGCAATGCATAAATCACAAACCACGCACCAGTAAGCTAGAGCACTAGCCTGTTGGTAACAAGAAACCACTTTGTATATATAGTCAACCCAAACCAACTTTCAATGAAAATGGTTTTGTTGAATTTCCAAATGAAAATCTTTGTTTTAAATTTAAGAAAAGAAAGACTATGTTCTATGAGTGATGCATAAATTTATAAGCTTGTATTATATTTATTTCGAAAAAAATATTTGACCCCATTTGAGCTACAAATAGCAAAATGATAATGATTTTTATCATTTTTTATCCGTTACTATTTTGAGAATTCCTATTGGGAAAAACCCAATAAGACAAAATACTCAGAGTGGATATTTATAAAGGCGTTTTAAATGCTAAATCATGTTCTTAAGGGAGCTCTAGATATAACTTTGGTTATTTACTTTATCATTTTCTTATTAGTATCGCCATAACTAACAAACTATGAATATATATCGAAGGTACCGCATTCCCGTTAAATGTCAGGTCATTGGATTTTCCGAAAATCGATCAATAGCGATTTTTGTCCATTGAATTTGAAAGTAGCCAATTCCCGGAAAAAAGATTGGTTTTCCGATAATTATAAATAGTAAGAAAAAAGAAAACTGACTTTTTTTATAACGATATTGAATAATAATTGTAACTTTAAATTTGTGTTGCTTAAGAAATGACTGAAATGCACAACTGAAACACTGTCATTTTGTAGTAAAGAAACTATATAAATATTCAGCGGGACATTGTTAAACATTGTGGGCCCTAATCAGACGCCACACCTGAATAATGAATGACTTCTACCTTACACTGCTAAGTGACAGTTCCTTGGACATTTTTCCAACAAACAAACAAAACAGTTTTACGGTGAGACTAGATCATCCCATTAACATCAATGAAGAAAACTGGGAAGTTGCATTAGTAGAAATTATGACACCATCATAACTGCTGAACATCACTGAAGAAAATAACTTTTTCTATTTAGTTTTTCTTGATCCAAGCTACATAAGAAGACACGGTTTCGAAAATGTCACTGAAATGTGTAGAAATACTAATGCATGTGACAAATTTAAACTGATCATCCCACCTGGCAATTATGTTTCTCCCAGTCATTTGGCACAAGAAATGCAATCTTCTATCAATGCGTTTGAGAACGGATTATTAGAACATGTAAATGTTGGCATTGGAGTTGTGTTTGATGAAAATTCTAAACGCATGAAAATAATTTGTCAAGATGAAAGACAAACTAGGTTACAATCAAGGAGTTTGGAAAGTTATTAGGGCTCAATCCTTCTCTATTCGGAAAACCCATTGGGAATGAAAAAGATTCATTTATTTTTAATGCAGACCTGAATGCTCCACATGATACGTTTTTCATATATTCAGATATTGCAGATTTTACAAATGTTGGTGATGTGAAGGCACCGATTTTGAGAATTGTTCCATTTAATCATACCAAGTATTCTACTTATTTTCATACAGAACTAAAAAATTTGCACTATGTGCCAGTAGCCAAATCTTTCATTGACCAAGTTCATATCAGCATAAAAACAGCCACTGGTAAAAGTGTACCTTTTATGACTGGAAAATCTTTGGTTAAATTACACTTTAGACACAAACAGTTTTTTCAACATGATATAAATACTCTGCATTAATACTAACTTTGTCAGTTTATCAGACTCCTGAAAGGAAATAAGATGGTTAGTTCAGAGAAACAGACAAAAACATCCTGCAAAAAGATGGTCAAATGCAAAAAGTTACCAGTGACACAAAACCCTAGTAAATACGAAACAAGTTATGGACAGATGCAGTACTTGATGAAAAGACTTAATACAGTTCTCAGCAATAAGCTCAGGGAAGGACGGCCCTCCAGATTCTGCAAAATATGTAACGCAGAAATCCAACAATTTGCGAAAACAAGACATCCGAAAAGACGTCGTCTGGCAGAACCAAGAAGAAAAATGAAACAACACTGGCCTGATACTCCCAGGAGACCTACGTCTTTACCACTAAAGAATATCAAGCGTAAAAGAAAAAGTGAAGACAAACAGTCACAGACAGTTGCAGAAAATTGTGCAGAAAGTTAGAAAATTTTGTGGAAGAGTATAAAAGGAGTGACAAGACTGAAAAAAATCAGTTCATTATTTGACATCCATGGGGAGATATCAGTGCCATAAGTGTTTTCGAGAGTTTGCAAGATCAGACAGTTTGAGAAGACATAGATCCAGTGGTGTTTGTAAAGAGGATACTACAGATATGTCAGATGACGAAGAAAGTGTAGCGTCTTCAAGCCCACGCTATAATTTGGGAAAAGGGGAAGATATATTTGGAAAATATGACTATACCAATGATTCTGAAGAATACACCGAAGAAGATGATAGTGATGACGAAGTTGAGATACCCAAAAAGAAAAAAATGAAATCTAAGTACAGACCGTGGGACCGAATGGTTATGAAAACCCAGGAAACCTTACAAGATACATTCAATGAGACCGTGGAAGAAGCTTTGGCAGAACATACTGATATCGACACAGAAGCTGCTGAAAATTTGGCATATGAGGAACTCAAACCAAGATATACACAAGGGCTTGTAAACTTCTACAGAACATTGGTTGGATATTCAGAAGCACTGAAGAAAGATCCAGTGCATAAGAAAATCATAAGCACAGCAAAACGACTGAGGGACGAGAAAGATTACGATGCAGACGAATCCATGGACTGTGCCATCAAGAAACGCAGAATTCTCTTTGAGAAGACACTGGATGAATATGATTCACCTACCTATGACGATGAAGAAGAGACTGTGCCACAGACAAATCAAAAGACATTATTAAAACCAATTTCACAACAACGTTAAGGTTTCAAATTGTAAACGAGGACAGAGGGACGGTCCTAATCCTCTGTTCATCGTAATCAAGTTAGTTAGCGGGGCAAATAAAGTTAAAACTGTTCACCAATCTTTCTTGTCTTTTCACCCCCTCTTCATTTCGAAGAGGTAGTAGTATGTAAACTTGAGATGGCTAGAAATAACATCCACTGACGCTTCATAGTCAAACTAATGAAACAAAAATAGAGAAGTTTGCTACTATCAAGCCTCAATATATTTGCCAAAATACTTGACGCTTGACAGTCAAATTTCTACCGATGAAGAAATATAAAGTCTTGAGATACAAGAGTTTTATTTCTCATAGAAACTTGGTACTAGATAGCCTCAATATATAAGCATGACACTATGAAGTCTTGAGACACAAGACCAACAAAATGTCATCTTGTGGTATCCCTGGACCTCTTAAAAGCGTGTCACATTTCCAACAAAAGACTAAGTCATTCTAGATGACGCTAAATAATTGAAAATTTATAGCGTCATTATGAAACAGTTTAAGATGACGCTATTATCCCACAAAATTGAAAATTTATAGCGCCCATCACCAAAGGCGCTATAATCCCACAAAACTGAAAATTTATAGCGCCCTCCAACAAAGGCGCTATAATCCCACAAAATTGAAAATTTATAGCGCTCATCACCAAAGGCGCTATAATCCCACAAAATTGAAAATTTATAGCGCCCTTCACCAAAGGCGCTATAATCCCACAAAACTGAAAATTTATAGCGCCCTCCACCAAAGGCGCTATAATCTCCACAAAACTGAAAATTTATAGCGCCCATCAAAAAAGACGCTATAATCCCACAAAATTGAAAATTTATAGCGCCCATCACAAAAGGCGCTATAATCCCACAAAATTGAAAATTTATAGCGCCCATCACCAAAGGCGCTATAATCCCACAAAAATGAAAATTTATAGCGCCCATCACCAAAGGCGCTATAATCCCCACAAAAATGAAAATTTATAGCGCCCTCCACCAAAGGCGCTATAATCCCCACAAAACTGAAAATTTATAGCGCCCTCCACCAAAGGCGCTATAATCCCCACAAACACTGAAAATGTATGATGCCCCCTTCACGAAAGCACACATATCACACAAAACAACACCTAGCCTAGTCAAGTTCAGATCAAGTGGTGCCACTATAGCGCCTTTTTTATACGACCAATTTTATACCGCCAAACACCAGACAAAAAAGGCGCTATAAAAAGGCGCTATAAAAAAGGCGCTATAGTGGCGCCCTATACTACTAGCGGTCACTTCGACTGCTAACGTCCATTGTGACGTTTAGTGACGTCGCATTACGGGCAGCGTACACGACTTTCTATACAAATAGCGCACATCAGACACCCTTTGAGTTAAACACCTCAGAATTCTCGACTTCAATGCCAGCCCTTCGTAGAAAACCCGGGTGGGATAAAAGTTTCTATCCCAGGGTAAAATCTAGGATTTCCCCGTCTGGTGTGCAAGAAATTGTAAAACGGGGCTAGTCTTTCGTTGCTCGCAGAATATGATCGCTTTCAGCGATCCGACTATGTGCATGTGCAACTTCTGTACTAACAAATTATTTTGCAGATTCTTGTGGTTGCACTGTAAGTGTTGTCTCATTGAAGTTGGTATTGCTCAGTATAGCTCATTGTTGGCTATTTGAACGGTCCCTCTGTAGTTTTATATCGTTTACATGTTTATGTACAAGTTATTCTTGGGCCCCATCCACCGCTGCTTGGGGAAATAAATGGACTGCATGATACTTCCACACAGAGCTGAAACCCGTCGCACAGGACTACTGAACGGGCCTCCATGGCCTAGTGGATAAGAGCGCTGACTCTTAGTCATTAGGTCTCTCACCGCCGTAGGTTCGAGCCTCGCTCGGGCCACGTGTGAGACGCCAAGTTCTGCAACGGAAGGTCAGGTGGTTTTTCTCCGGGTACTCCGGTTTTCGCCCACCTCTGATTAACGATTGGCTCGATATGAGTGAAATAATCTTGAAAGGGCCGTAAAACCCAAACCAAAAAAAAAAAAAAAAAAAAAAAAAAAAAAAGAACAAGAGGGCCCAGAGGGCCCTGGTTCGCTCACCTGATCCAATGTATAACAAGTGGGCCCCAGGCAGGGTCAATTTTGGCCCCAGGGCTATAATTTGAACAATCTTGGTAGAGGCCCACAAGATGAAGCTTCATATCGAATATGAAAGACCTGGGCTTTGTGGTTTCAGAGAAGAAGATTTTAAAGGTTTACCCTGCAAGAAGTCTATGCAAAACAAGATTTTCCCTATATAAGTCTATGTAAAACCAAAGGGCCCCGGAGCGGGGGCATTTTTGTCCCCAGGGCTATAATTTGAACAATCTTGGTAGAGGTCCACTAGCTGAAGCTTCATAACAAATATCAAAGACCTAAGCCTTGTGTTTAAGAGATGATTTTTAAAGATTTTCCCTATATAAGTCTATGTAAAACCAAAGGGCCACATGGCGGGGGCATTTTTGGTCTCAGGGCTATAATTTGAACAATCTTTATAGAGGTCCACTAGCTGAAGCTTCATAACAAATATCGAAGACCTAAGCCTTGTGGTTTCAGAGAAGAAGATTTTTCAAGATTTTCCCTATATAAGTCTATGTAAAACCAAAGGGCCCCGGAGCGGGGGCATTTTTGGCCCCAGGGCTATAATTTGAACCATCTTGGTAGAGGTCCACAAGATGAAGCTTCATACCAAATATCAAAGACCTGGGCCTTGCAGTTTCAGAGAAGAAGATTTTTAAAGATTTTCCATATATAAGCCTATGTAAAACAAAAGGGCCCCGGTGCGGGGGAAATTTTTGCCCCAGCACTATAATTTGAACAATCTTGGTAGGGGTCCACTAGATGAAGCTTCATACCAAATATCAAAGACCTGGGCCTAGCGGTTTCAGAGAAGAAGATTTTTCAAGATTTTACCTATATAAGCGCATGTAAAACCAAAGGGCCCCTGTGCGGGGGCATTTTTGGCTCCAGCACTATAATTTGAACAATCTTGGTCGGGGTCCACTAGATGAAGCTTCATACCAAATATCAAAGACCTGGGCCTTGCGGTTTCAGAGAAGAAGATTTTTAAAGATTTTCCCTATATAAGCCCATGTAAAACCAAAGGGCCCCCGTGCGGGGGTATTTTTGGCCCCAGCACTATAATTTGAACAATCTTGGTAGGGGTCCACTAGATGAAGCTTCATACCAAATATCAAAGACCTTGGCCTTGCGGTTTCAGAGAAGAAGATTTTTTAAATTTTCGGTGAAAAAAATCTATTTTTGGCTACTGTGACCTATATGTGCAAAGGACCGGAACCATTTGAACAACTTTGAAAGGGGACCATCTAAGGATCATTCCTGTGAAGTTTGGTCAAAATCCGATCAGTGGTTTAGGAGGAGATGTCATTTGAAGAAAAAGTTTACGGACGGACGCACGGACGGACGCACGACGGACGACGGACAAAAAGTGATCCCAAAAGCTCACCTTGTCACTACGTGACAGGTGAGCTAAAAACAGGACTACTGGTTAACCACTTAGAAGGTCTTAGTCTTCCCAGGCAAAGTGGTGCGATTCCGATTCTACCCAAGTTGGTATCGTTCCTCTTGGCTGTTTCTTAAAGAATGGCGCTTATAATGGGTAAAAACGTCCAGATTCGGTTTTTCATATCCGTGTTTGTTGTTCCATTTGTTCCGTGTTTAGTGTACTCAGACTCAACACATTATCCGTGGTAAGGTGTATCTGTATTTCAAGGTAGTGAGCCAAGAAAAATCGGTACGATTCTTAATCTAAATGTTTTCATGAATTATTAAAAATAGTATACTTACTTCGATGCCTAGAGGCATGAAAAACCCAAGAATGCTCGTGTATATGTCATTTGTTTCTGCTTGATAGACCCTTAAAACTTGAAGTTTTGTTTTTCTACCGATTTTGGCCTAATTTATGGCTTTGATTTCCCTTCTCTGACCGTATCATAACTTAAAATTTGGACAAAACAACAAAAACACAATCTGTTGTCATCGCAAACCCAACAGAAAAACGTAAATCGTGATATGTTAGACGAAATAAAGGAAACATTGCACTCACACTTCTCCTGTCATAAAAAAAGACGGTAGCGTTTGTTGTACTCAGTCGCGTCACGTTGTACCGCGGTAACCGGTGTGAAGGTGGAGTGGTGGGTTTTAGCAAATTTGATTGACAGGGACACAAGGAACATTTCTGTGAAATTCTATCAAAATCAATCTAGCTGTCTATGAGTAGGTCATTTTAAGGTTTGGATATTTTTTAGATCTGGTGGCTATCATGTTCATTTGAAAAAAGTCCATCCATAAATGTAGGCACTACAACCATAACAATGTTTTTTCTAAAAACAAGAGTTAGCATTAGATGCAAGACATATGAGTCAGTGGCTCCCTGTGACAACAGAGCAGTTGATCCATCTACAGTAGAATGTCGATGGCTCGAACACCGCTGGCTCGTTTACCATGGCTGAGTCGAACCCTTTCTTGAGTCCCTAGGGAATTTCGCTACATAAGAAATAGTAAGGGGAAAATTTAGGCTATTTTCGTTCCTTATCTTGCAAATGTATGCTGTGTGTACTCATTAGAAGCGCATCAACGAGGCGATTCTACTGAGTACACCGAGCATACATTTATGTAATACAACACCGAAAAGATGCCCCAAACTATCCCCTTTACGTCTCCTGGCAGTAACCCTCAGTGGCTCGAACCACCCCATGTCTTGAACAGAATTTCGTGGTCCCAAAGTTGTTGGAGCCATCGAAGTTTGACTGTATAAAGTTTAATGTATACTCACCGGAAATAGAAACTATACACTCATTTTTAAGTTGTCACTGGCGAAACATTTTAATGAAATTTGAATTCCAATTATATAAATTATCATCAGTGGCATATCTGATTACCGAATAAAATGTTTAATGATAGCTACGATTTAACGGGTATAGCCACACGCTCAAAGCAAGGGTCAAAATTATGCTGTTCAAGTTTCCATTGGGTCAAACTTTTTGTGTCGCGAATGTGATTCCCATTTTTGCCAGTTATTACGCATCATCTAACGTGGGGAATATTGTTTACAAAATGAAAATTTTCACAATGGTTGAAATGTAATCGACGTTTAAATATTGGACCAAACCACCGGAAGTGAGCGAAAAGTATGGCATTTCTGATTGCGGTTTTCGTTTTTATCAATATTTAAGACACAGCTGAGAATGCTAAAACGACTGAAGGCACTTTCGGGTCGATTTTTGGGTTGAAACATTATTTTGAAAATTTCGCTAAAAAAAAAGCAGTTTTTGAGATTTCAATACAATGTTTGTTTCTCGATAATTTTTAGATGTTATGTTATTTTTTTATTCCTTGCTTTTTACTTGTTACCTATACGCAAAAAATGTTGAAGTCAAAATTCGATTACAAACAGATTTTGTGAAAAATGCACTTTTTTACATTTTTCCCAAAAACTTTTATTTTGAACACCAGATTTCTTTAAATTGTTACAGGATTCATGTCGATAGTTAGTAAAGTCCTTAATCAGTAATTTTTAACTGAATTATCCACTTGTTTTGTCAGGCGAGACAATTTAAAAGTGTATAGTTTCTATTTCCGGTCAGTATATTTTCTTTTACCTGGAAATCCCTACCAGCTCCTACACAAAGACATATAGTTGATCCCTCATTTGGCTGTTCTGCTTCGCCGCCACATGTCCAGCATTCTGTCTGTCCTGTGAGGTGCTGGAAAGTATTTACGGGGCACGGATTACACTGGCTCACAGATTCAGCACCCTCCACATCATTCTGTGTGCCCGCTGGGCAGGGTGTTGGCTCCCCACTGCCCTCTGGGCAGTAATAACCTAAGAACAAAAACACAAAAATATTTATATACATTCAGACAAAACATCAAGTGAACAAGTCCGTGAAATGAAGACCCCCCTTAAACCCCACTTTATATAGAGAAAACTGGGGTTTACGGGGGTAAACATTATTTTTCTTATTTCCGTTCCAAGACATAGGTTGTGGGTACTCGTTAGAACCGCCTCATTGAGGCGGTTCTAACGAGCACCCACAACCTATGTCTTGAGCAATTATAAGAAAAATATCGCGAATTTTCATCAGATAAGTAGCCATTTTGGAGATGTGAAAAATGCACTATGTCGCACGGGTGTGTTATTGTAATGGTTAAATGTTAACCCTTTAGATGCTGTGAAAAACTACATGTAAAAATGTCGTCTGCTAATGTCGTCTGCTGAATCTTCTTGCAAACTTTTTAAAAATATTTTTGCATACAGGCAAACAGTGTGGACCCAGATCAGGAACAGTCTGATCTGGGTCCACACGTTTTGCAAAAATGACATTTAAAGTAACCGGCAGACGACAAATGTCATGATTGGCATTTTAAGGGTAAACCATTAAATTACAATTGAAAGTGTTAGAGAAAATGAGGCTTGACATTACATAAAGTCCAGCATTGTACAAAACCGGTCGGCTTATCAGAGCTGAAAAGATAATCAATTTACAATAACAATAATAATCAACCTTATTTATAGAGGGTACCAAATTTAGTAAACTACAGTAGAACTTCAATGGCTTGAACACCAATGGCTCGTTTACCATGGCTGAGTCGAACTCATTATTGAGCCCCAAGTGAAATCCTGTACATATGAAATAGTGGGAGATAATAGAGGACACTTTATTCTTTTATCTTGCAAATGAATGCTGTGTGTACTCATTAGAATCGCCTCGATGAGGCGATTCTAATGAGTACACACAGCAAACATTTTCATTATAGAACACCAAAAAGATGTCTAAAAGTATCTCGTTATGTCTCCTGCCAGTAACCCTCAGTGACTCGAACTACCCCTGCCTCGAACAGATTTTCGAGGTCCCAAAGGTGTTCGAGCCATTGAAGTTCGACTGTACTACTAATCTTCCGTGTGGTCCTCTTTTCCTTCCTGGGTAGAAACCAGTACAAATCAATGTGGATAATGTCTCTTGCTCAGGGAAAAAACACTTGGCATGTGCGGGGATGGAACTGGCCACCTCTCGATCTCTAATGGGATGCTTTTCCACTGCACCACAGATTTCGCCAAAAATTACGGAAATTGCGGAACTGGTTTCGGTAATTTCCGTAAACGTCCTTGGTGTTGGCAATTTCAAAATGTGTTATTAGCGTAATGAATGACATACCAATATTGCTCTTTTCATTTCAAAGACTTTTTAACGTGATGTTTCGTAGGAGATAAGACTCGCTAGGCAGATTATTCACATGTAATGTCAAGCCTTATTGGCATAACATTAGGAAACGTCACCTATATAAACACATTGTAACCTTTATCGCCTAAAATATGAAAATTTTAAGATGAAAAATTGTGATATTTTTTTTCTGCTCAAAATATAGATTGTGGGTACTTGTGAGAACCGCCTCGATGAGATGGTCCTAATGAGTACTTAAAATATAGATTGTGGGTACTTGTTAGAATCCCCTCGATGAGGCGGTTCTAACGAGTACCCACAATCTATATTTTACAGCAGAAATCAGAAAATAAGGTTTACTCCAACAAACCCAATTTATACTATATACCGCATGCTGGTGCCAACGCTCGGCTGCAGCCCCTTTTCATAATGAACAACTAGTCCGAGTCTCAAGTAAATATGTTCAGTAACGACAGAGATATTACAAAATGTCCAAGTTTTTTGCACGACGCAGACATTGTCCAAGTTTTTGCATGACGACGACGCCAGAGCTATGAAAATACCTCGTCGTTTTCTTCGAAAACAGCCGGGCTAAAAATGGGGTTCAAAGGGGTCATAATTGTATAGACTTGTTTTTGTGATGATCTCAGTGTTCTCTAGACTTCCCTATGGTTGAAAAAATTAATTTTAAAGGCTTCAACATAAAATTGAAACCCTACATGTATTGTTGTGTCTTTAAATTTATAGATTTTAGATTACAATGATAAATGACTTACCGTATTCCTCCCATTTAGCGCCCCGGGTGCTTAAAAAAGTGGAAAAAGAGGGGGCGCTTATTAGGAACAAAAAGCTTACCACAGTGTTTTTCTATTAGAATATACACGTGTGTACTCAGGTAGTAAATAATATACCTGTGTTAGTTATTTATAGATTGGTTCCGCGAAAATTGGGTTGGACTAGATAAACATTTGGCGATTATGCAATGTGTCAAAATAAAATGTTTCTGTTAGGCAAATATGAATCTAGTGCATGCGGGTGTTTCAGTCGAACACATTGCTATGATTATTAATAGCATGTCACTTACATCTGTAAAGAGCCTGCAACAGTCCTGATCAGACTGTAAGAGTTTATAGGTAAATCTGAGCTGTAGCTGTCTGCGAATGACTTAATGGACTTTTTTCTTGTACATTTTATTTTCCTTTCTGAGAACCCCGCTTATGTAAGTTCTGGACGAATACAAAATTCAGCAGGGATGACACAGTTTGCTTTTTTCATGTCATGACCATGTTTGAATAAGTTATTAGCATGTGTGAAGCGAGAAGATTCAAGACAAGCCAGTAGTTTTAATTTTGAGCTTGGCAGAAGCATTGTCAGCGTGATTACTATCAGCATTCTGAATAATGACGAAACCAGATCACCCTGTTGCAAAAATGGGGATGTTCGTTTTGGCAATCTGGACACTCGAGGTTTTGAGTACAAATAAGTAAATGGTGAAAAGGTATTTTACGAGAAAGAATATTCTATTCATGGATTTCATGTTTTTAAAGATGTCTGGACCCCAGTAGAAGGAGAAATTCTTGATACTTCCAGGGAACGTAATAACCCGTATGATAAATATGCAGTAGGTGTAAAAAAGGAACAAATTACTGTCGGACATGTGCCTCGGGAAATCAGTAAAACCATCAATTTTTTCATGAAACATGGTGGAATCGGAACATGTATAGTAACAAGTGGTCAACACAGACACTCTGAGATAGCAGGAGGTTTAGAAATATCTTGCACGATTCAATTTATGGCAGATCCGGCGATGATTGAAAGGCTGAAATCTTTACTTTAGGTAAGTCAAAATAGACAGCAGAGGGGGTGCTTATAATATTGTTCTTTGTAAAACAATGAGGGGCACTTATAGGAGCAGGGGCGCTAAATGGGAGGAATACGGTACCCCCCTCATTTTTGACAGTAGCATGTCAATGTTTTTGACCATGACATATAATCTCAAAACTGTCATAACAACAGAGCAGTTTATCCTAAAATTACAAGTATTCCTCGACTTTTCCCTGTCTTCATCATGTGCATGTTTGTGTAAACTTCAGTTCATACTAATACTTAACTGTATGTGAAAATTACCAGGTGGTGCTAGGAGGCATATGCCGCCTTGCAAACTGTATTGCTATGTATGAAGAGACTCAATAAAATGGAGTCTCTGATTTTCGTTCTTTTATGTGTTCTTTGTTTCCAAAGGCTTTTAATTGAAATTTTAAATTTTACTGACCTAATTTTTTTTATTTCGATGTCTCTGACTTTTCACCAATCTTAACCCTTATCTTGCTGTTCACGACAACCCCTACCTTTGCAAACAGTGTAGATCCAGATCAGATGGCTTCTGAAGAAGCCATCTGATCAGGATCTAAACTTTTGTCGCGCAGTTTGTCAACTGAACAAATATATTATTGATTGGTTGATAATCAGCAACAGGATTGGCTTGGTGTCAATTTATGCAGCAGGATATGTGTGCGAATTCGGGTTTAACTTCGCTTTCAACAATTTTTCAGTCATATCACGACGGTGTCTGGTTGCGACAGGGAGCTCAATGCTCACTTTTATAGTGCTGCCTCACTGAAGTATCATGTCCCAGACACATTGCATGATACCACACCCAGTCACATTATCCTGACACTGGGTCGACCAGTCCAAGCTCTAGGGATGTAACGATAGTCAAAAAATGACTATTGCGATAGTATTGACATTGCAGGAAGAACCATTGCGATACTATTACTATTGCTGACTACTATTGCAATACTATTGGGATACTATTGCCTGAAACAAATTTTCTTGTTTGAGAAGGAAATAAAAACTATTTAATCCTTCAGACTGTTTTCTGTATGCTTTATCTGCATACACGAAATAAACAAGATAATTTACACAAGAGGGACACCTGTTGTAAACTCCTGTTTGCTTTTCTGGCTGCCCTTCATGAAGAGGAAACAGCTCCCCAGGAGCATCTTTTTTCCTTTAAGTGTTTATCCTTCAAGAAGAGCCGGGAGACTCATTTTAAACGAAGTAGCCAATTAAAATGTATCAATTCACAGTGAGAATGTGAAATCAGTTTCTTAATCAAAATAAATGTAAGCTCTTCACGAAGGCAATGAAATCTTTGCTTGTCTTCAAAAACACTTCAGACATGACAAAGTGTCTAAATGCACCTCAACCTCGTTATAACACTGAACTTTGGGTCCAACCAAACCGACCATGTAAGTTAACCGAATCGTGTAATAAACGTCGGATATGCAGTCTCTTCTATAATTACACTGTAAACACAAGCCTCCGGCGCTACCGATAAGCCTATAATGTTCCGCGTGACAAGGTGTGAAAATAAGATAAAGTTATGTCTATAATTTGCATTTATCCCTCAATCATAAAATTTAATCCACAATCAAATCGCTCCTAAGACGATTAGCTTCATCTATCGGTAGATGTATGCATATTAATAAAAACAGACTATTCTACTGCCTCGTGCATGGCTATAGTTTGGCGCCAAAATAGCAGACGCTTGGCGGGAAAAGTCGAACCCTTTAATTTGTGTAAACACATCTGTATGCTGTTGTTGGTGACACGGATCGAGCTTCCGGGTATAAATCGGAAATTGTGCAGGGCGCTGTTTTCTATCCACCTCTATCCACAACCGTTTAGCTGTTGAGAAAATATGTTTTACCTGTTACGAAAGAAATACGCTTCATTAATATAAATAGTAGATAGCTGAAAACCTGTGTCAGCAATGCATACGATTCAGAATCAGAATTGTTACCGATGACACGTCAAACGAATCAATACACCAGAAGCTGTGTTTTGGGAAGTTTGATTTGAATCTTAAGACCGAAAATCAGTGTTTCGGTACACAATCGATCGCATGCGCTTGTTAAACGGAACACCTTTGAAATCAGGGCTAAAGAATTTTTTTATCCAAATCGGCCCCGGTCGACCGATAACGTCACCAGTAACGTGCCGAACATGCCTTACAATGTCATCCCGACATTCTTGCATCTGCCAACTTATCCATCATTTTCATTGTGTAATGGGTTTTTTTCCAAACTTTTCCATCATTTTCATTGGTTTTTTCCCCAACATCTTTTGTATTTTTCTTTTGTTGTGTGGTAAAATCTTTTAAAATATTTTAGCAATACATGCAAATAAACAGAAAATCGTACCACGTTTTTAATTTCTTTAATTGTTTTCTAGTGCGGTATTCCCTTACACGGTGTCCAAGATTCAAAATTAATTCCTCGGCTGTATAAACATGTCAGGATGCCCAAATAATAAACGTTCTTTGCAGGACGACACGTATTTCATTTCCTTTGATGTCTGTTATTGACAAAATAAGAATCCACTAAAACATCAACCAGAATGTTTTTTTTTGCATCTTTTGAAGCGGTAGTGACACGTGCGGACTTTCCATGCTTCATGTGCTAATTAATGCGGGCGGCACCCTTTGATAATCAATACCACTGTGTAAACACGCATTAATTATCGCTTTTCTTATCACTGGCTTACAGACAGCTTGCAGATTAGCGTAATCAAAATATGCGTGGTCGTCCGTGTCAACTATTTCGAAATCAATTATCATCAAAGTGCTGTTGACATATGCTTCAGAAGGTTGTAAATTTACCAGTTCAATGAAGGAATATTCAGCGGTCTGACCTTAAACCGACATCGGGTGTTAAGTCGATAATGTGTAACAAGATAGGATGCATAAACACAGTGTACCTGCAGGCTACCGCCAAATCACGACCGCCAAAGTCGGCTAATTTTATTGCCTTTATCTGGCGGCAAGCAGCCGTTGTCTCCCCTTGACACACAGGAGATCATTGGATTATAATTAGGACAATGTACAGTTTGACGCTTGACCGGGTACAAGACGTAGGTGGGAATAAAGAATATAAATTATATAAGAATGAAAACAACTCCAGGAATTATCTGAAAAACTTGTGATATAGAAAACTATCGAAACTATCGATAGTTCAAAACACTATCGGCGATAGTCATCGATGTTTAACTTTACCATCGATGCAGTACTATCGGCCAAGTACCTATCGCAATGCATCGATGGTCCGATGCATCGTTACACTCCTACCAAGCTCTACCCTGTAAATCTGAGTGCCAAGTGTGGAGCAGCTAGTACCATTCCTAACGACTTTGGTATGTCGCGGCCCGGGATCGAACCCGTGACCTCCCTTCCCCGGAGCGGACACTCTACCAAATGAGCTATCGGGGCCGGTACATCATTTCTGACAGTAGCATGTCAATGTTTTTGACCATGACATATAATGTCAAAACTGTCATAACAACAGAGCAGTTTATCCTAAAATTACAAGTATTCCTCGACTTTCATTGCTGGCAGCCATGTATGGTTTTAATGTATTGATTATAAAGTCTCCCAAATGAACCCCCATTTCATGAGGACTCTGTATCTGAAATATTAGGCCTTTTATGAAGTGGAGGGGTGGGAGATGACCCAATAGAGCCCAATTTGATATCATTGAATGCATCTTATCATAAGGATCAAGAAAATATATGGTTTATGGGTGGGGGGCAGGGATCTTAACGGTTTCTGAGATATTGGGCCTTTTATGAAGTGGAGGGGATGGGGAATGGCCCGGGCACATCCCAAGAGACCCCCAGGTTGGTGTCTCTGAATGCGTTTTATCATAAAAAACAAGAATGTATATATGGTTTAGGGGTGGAAATTTGATAGGTTTCTGAGATTTATCACCTTTTATGAAGTGGCAGGGTGGCGCATGGCCCCAGCACACCCCTGAAGACCCCTAGGTTGGACTCATTGTATCGTCTTATCATAAAGAACAAGAATATATATGGATGAGGGGTGGGGATCTGAACGGTTTCTGAGAATTTGGGGCCTTTTATGGATTGGAGGGGGTAGGACATGGCCCGGGCACAGCCCAGAGGACCCCCAGAATGGTGTAACTGAATGCGTCTTATCATAAGAAACAAGAATATATAAGGTTTTCGGGTGGGGATCTGAATGTTTGCCGAGATATATTGCCTTTTATGAAGTGGAGGGGTGGGGTGGGGCAATGGCGCATCCCAGGGGACCCCTAGGTTGGTATCCCTGAATGTGTATTATCATAAGAAACAAGAATATATATGGTTTTGAGTTGGGGATCTGAATGGTTTCTCATATATATGGCCTTTTATGAAGTGAAGGGGGTGGGGCAGGGCCCCGACCCATCCCAGGGGGCCTCCACGTTGGTGTCATTGAATGTGTCTTATCGTAAGGAACAATAATATATATGGTTTAGGGGTGGGGATCTGTAAGTTTTCCGAGATATTGGGCCTTTTATGAAGTGGAGGGGGTGGGGCAAGGCACCGGCGCATCCCGGGGGCCCATAGGTTGGTGTCAATGAATGCATCTTATCATAAAGAACAAAAATATATTTGGTTTTGGGGTGGGGGTCTAAACGGTTTCTGAGATATATGGCCTTTTATGTTGTGGAGGGGGTGGGGCATGGCCCCGGCGCATCCCGGGGCCCCCAGGTTAGTGTAACTGAATGTGTCTTATCATAAGGAACAAGAATATATATGGTTTAGGGGTGGGGATCTGTACGGTTTCCAAGATATTGGGCCTTTTATGAAGTGGTGGGGGTGAGGCAAGGCCCCAGCGCATCCGGAGGGGCCCCCAGGTTGGTGTCAATGAATGTGTCTTATCATAAGGAACAATAATATATATGGTTTAGGGGTGGGGATCTGTAAGGTTTTGGAGTTATGGCCATCACAAGGTTATATTGTCAGGGGAGATAACTCAAAATCCATGGCACCGAGTTGTGGTTCTTGTGCATGACACATGGTCTCAGCCTTGTGACCAACTGTGTCAGGTATCATCAATATATCTTAAAGGGTATTGGAGTTATGGCCATCACAAGGTAGTCACTCAATTTTATTGGAAGGGGAGATAACTCAAAAACCATGGCAACCAGAGTTGTGGTTCTTGTGCATGACACGCCGTCTCAGCCTTGTGAACAACTGTGCCAGGTACCATCAACATACCTCAAAGGGTATTGGAGTTATGGCCATCAAAGTAGTCATTCTATTTTATTAAAAGGGGAGATAACTCAAAAAGTATGCAATCCAGAGTTCTGGTTCTTGCGCATGACACACCGTCTCAGCCTTGTGAACAATTGTGCCAAGAACCATCAATGAATCTCAAAGGGTATAGGAGTTAGGGCCATCACAAGGTTGCGTCTATGGACGGACGCACGTCTTTACGGATGTATACTTGTGTGTCTTCATCCCTACAAAGTACCCTTGTGTGTCATATTTCCAGGAAATTTCTTGGAATTTCTTGGAAAAAAAGACACACAAGTAACTATTTTTAGACACACAAGACACTGACGGAATAAATCGCATTGAGTTCAATGGAAGTGTCCAAACTTTTTAAACACACAAGTATACATCTGTTCCTGCCGACGGACAGACGGACGGACGCCAGGCTGATCGCTATATCCCCCGAACCTATTCGGTCGGGGGATAAAAAGGGGTCTACTCTTAAAGGTGCATTATTGAGCTACCGGGTCTCAAAATTTTTTTTCTGGTTTTTATCTTCAATGCATACTCCTTTGTCATGTGTACACTTTTGGAGCCAAATACAGCTTCAGAACTTTGTGAAAATGGTCGTTTTCATTCGTGTTTACCCTTCGCTCTGAACACGTGTTCGGAATTTCTGTTCTTAAAATAAATCTGTCACTCTACACATACATGGCAACAGTATCGTCTCTGAGTGTCTTTACTTATGGCATGGTATTCAGCGTCATATTTTTTTCCGATTCAGACATGGCCTAAGCAAACAAGGCCAAAAATGAATGTCACATTTCTATTTTTGTCACGAACTAAAAATAGATCTAACTAGTGTTTGAAACCTAGTAAGGGAATCCCTCTCAAACTCGTTTACCTGTCATCATAATTGTTTGCATTTTTGCATAAAATGCATTCATTTGTATTGTTTAAAAGAAAAATACCGGCTATATGTATTTTATTTTTGGAAGCATTTTTTCCGGATAGCTCAATAATGCACCTTTAAAGGAAAGAATTTGCTCCTGAGGAGCAAATTCTTTCCTTTAAGAGTAGACCCCTATTGACATGGGAGACAAAAACAATTTTGCAGGAGTTGCCTCCCCTGAAGGTGTACCCATTCCCCTTAAAATTTATCTGATTTTGGCAACCCTGGGCCATGGTGTGGGCTATGAGATCATGCCATCTGTTATATCTCACATGCTTGTAGCATATAGGATGCACAAGATGTACACGACTGGCAGTCTTGTGCATTTCCAGTTCACAAATACACAAGATGTACATGACTGGCAGTCTTGTGCATTTCCAGTTCACAAATACACAAGATGTACACGACTGGCAGTCTTGTGCATTTCCAGTTCACAAATACACAAGATGTACACGACTGGCAGTCTTGTGCATTTCCAGTTCACAAATACACAAGATGTACACGACTGGCAGTCTTGTGCATTTCCAGTTCACAAATACACAAGATGTACACGATTGGCAGTCTTGTGCATTTCCAGTTCACAAATTCACATCATGTACATGTTTGTGTAAACTTGAGTTCATATAGACGGATCCAATGTTTTGACACGTGACCTTGTTTACCTGTCATTACGCATGCGCAAAATTACTTTTCCTGTCGATAACGATCTTTCGTGGTTGGCAAAAAGCACCTGGTTCCATTTAAACACATTGTAAATTGGTTTAATATTACAGGCATATTTTAGTTGACTGTCACAGAAAATCGATCGAATTACACTTTAAATTGGTAGATATACCTATTTTAGAGTTCATTCATGCATCTTCCGCATTTAGTCATTCGTTTTGCGCATTTTTATTACAAATAATTAAGACCGGCCCACCTCGTTACCTGCATAAGTTGAACAGGTAATTATCATCAAAAACATCCTCAAATCTTCTAGAAACCAATAATTACTAGCTAAGAAATGTCTATTAAAAAGTTTAAAGCTCAAATTTGTCGTTTCGAGTCCAAACAAAATACAAGTTTACAGAAAATAACATCGCATTTACAATGGCGATAAACGGCCAAATACGGTTTTCTCCCACCACCGGTATGTCCCGGCAAATAGTATTATTGAGCGATGACGTAGTGTTTGGATGTGTCTATTAATACTTAACCCTTGTCTCGCTGTTCAAGACAACCCACATCTTTGCAAACAGTCTAGATCCAGATCAGATGGCTTCTGAAGAAGCCACCTGATCAGGATCTAAACTGTTTGTTATTCAGTTTATGAATTTGTAGCAATAAATTGCATCAAGTAATTTGATTGGTTGATAGACAGAAATGGGAGTGGCTTCAATGAATATTCAGCAAGATAAGGGTTAATACTTATATAACTGTATGTGAAAACTTACCAGGTGGACAAATATAGGATCGTGTGCCATTCGGTCCAAAAATATCACTGCTGTTGGCACCAGGGTTGTCTGTTGTGGCCATGTCAAGGCAGACGACTCCTGCTCTACAGAACAGGCAACCAGTACCATCTGCTGCACTGTAGTTTCCGGCTCGGCATGGTTCACAGGTGTCCTCCAATGTTGTACGCAGGGCTCCAGGCATATCTCCATAGCCTCTAGGACACATGGTTGGTTCAATGGCTCCTGAGGATGGGAACCATGACACATGAGTTAATTTCATAGTGTTTCTTTTAACTATAAGCACTAACCTCTTTATAACACTTCTGTTGGAGTCGAAAGCAGAATTTATGTACTTGTTAAATGGCCATGTTATATCCAAACAAAAATGTGCAGATTATACAGAAAAATGACCACTTCTGATCATTTTTCTATGTAATCCCAACATTTTTGGGATACAATATACAAAAGTGTGATATCTAACTATGTGTTATAATGAAAAGTGTTATTAAGGGGAATGGGAACACCTTCAGGGGAGACAACTCCTGCAAAAGTATTTTTGTCTCCCATGTCAATAGGGGTCAACTCTTAAAGAAAAGAATTTGCTCCTGATGAGCAAATTCTTTCCTTTAAAAGTAGACCCCTTTTTCAGTGGGACAGGGCTTATAGAAAAGCAAACAGGAAGTTCCGAAAGTTCACTTCGAAAATGGCGGAAAAATCTGCCAGGTGTTCCCATTCCCCCTGAAAGGATGACATGTACTTATGCATTGGCAAGGCCTCTTGTATAAAATAATCCATGTTTCACTGATCTATTTTTCATCCCTCGCTTTAACCTCCTTTACCATTACGAACACACACCTATTCAAATACATTGTAAATTTTATGGCCTAAAAATGACTATTTTCAGATGAAAAATTGTGATATTTTTCTTATTTCTGCTCTAAATATAGCATTTTTTTTTTTTTTTTTTAAGAGTATTTCTTTGTTTGTTTGATTAGAGGTTTAATGTCCCCTTCAACACTGTAAAGGTCATTTTAGGGACGTTGCTTCCAATTTGTAGGACTTTTACCTGACATTAAGATGAAATGACATCTAAAGTCCTGTTGCCAAATGAAACCAATAGGGTTTATAAGCTTGGACGGACCGACTCGCACCACACTGCCTGGGCAGGCTTAGATCCTCTGAGAGGTAAACCAGTTCTCGTGTGCAGTTGTGGAAGCATCATGCAGCCCATCTATTTCTTCAAGCCCCAATGGGCAGGGGCAGCTTCTTTCAGAGTAGGCCCCTACAGAGGAGGAAATTATTTCCTTTAAGAGTAAACCCCTACAAGAGTTCAAAATCAATTTTTTTGCCTGGCACCAAGAAGTCGCTCCTGGTCAACACCGTGAAATGAATATCCCCTTAACCTCCACTTTATATAGAGAAAACTGGGGTTTACGGGGATATACACTATTTTTCTTATTTTTTCTCCAAGACATAGGTTGTGGGTACTCGTTAGAACCGCCTCAATGAGGCGGTTCTAACAAGAACCCACAACCTATGTTTGCAGTATAAATAAGAAAAATATCACGGACTTTCATAAGAAAAGTAGCCATGTAAAATGTGAAAAAATGCACTATGTCGAATGGGTGTGTTATCGTAATGAAAATAATTGGCAAAAAATTAACAACTGAAAAAAGCACGTTTGTTCACAAACAGGATTGTACCGTGTTTATCATTAGAGGTTGTAGACAACTGGCTCCCGAGGAGCAAATTATTTCCTTTAAAATAGGCCTAATTTTCTTTTAACAGCTAACTAAAGGTATCCACATAAACTTTTTCTTATTTCTGCAGGAAGAGGTTTGTTGTGGGTACTCATTAGAAGTGCCTCGTTGAGGTGCTTCTAATGAGTAACCACAACATCATATGTTTTCATGTAGAAATAAGTTAACACATTTTGTACCAGAAACCCCAAAACGGGTACCCTGGCAAACAGTGCAGTCCCAGATCAGACGCTGCAGTATGCGGCATCTGATCAGGGCCTCCACTGTTTGCTAAAAGTTCAGTCATTTTCCAAATAGATTTTGATGAAAACACAACCTGACACCCCTTTTTGAAATGGACTCTTGCTATATATCAATAGGAAGATTCCATTAGTTACAAAAAGGGTTAAAAACAACTCAAAAACAGTTAGATGCTGAAGAGAACAAACTCGTAATCAATAATAAGCCTAAATATTCTTAAAAATTGTTAACTAAAATAAATATATAGAGGATCTTACATGAGTGTTCATGTATTATTGAATTTATTAAACGAGTTGAGGAAAATGGATAAAATGCGAGGCTTTGCTGAGCATTTTATCCTTTTTCCTCAACGAGTTTAATAAATTCAATAATACATGAGCACGAATGCAAGATTCTATTTATTATATGACATTTAAAACGCATTTTATTCACGACTGGTTACAAAAATGTCAATATTCCGACATTAGTAAACAGGACGTTGGTAAGGACGTCGTACATGTAACGTTACGGGACGTATCCACCTAATTTGCATATTTAATCCACTAGTGGATTATCGAAAATATTACATGGCATTATTACACTCTCAGACGTGACGTCGTATGATAAATTAATTTTATATTTATATCCTGTTGTGTGCCCCTGAATTTGTTCCATTGCGTTCTGCCAAGTATAGTAAGCCTGAAAAAGTACCTTATCTGAAACAATGGAGTCTCATAAATGGTAGAAGGTGTATCCATTCACCTTACAAGAAAAACGCCAAAAGGCATTATGGACGGGTTTTTGAAAAAAAGGTTAACCAAAAGGTAAACCTGGGACGACGCCCGCCCACCCGCCCGCCCGCAGGACGCCCGCCCGCCCACCCGGACATTGCTATTTTAAAGGACAGATTTTTAAAAAAAAAAACCCGTCCAAAAATACACGTACTGAATACCAGGACATTCCCGGAAGCAAACAGGCAGCAAAATGTTGCTGTGGACATTTTTCACAGAATACAAGTTGCACTTTCATGGCAGCGAAGTTGCTGCTTGCTACTGTAAATTTAGAATGCTGCCCTTACTGATCCCTATGTAAGACAAATTAAATATTTGTGAAGGATTTGCTTTCTCTCAAATGTTATTTTTTTTTATTTTTTGTTTTGGTTTTCTGGCCCTTTCACTCATATCGAGCTGACCGTTAACCAGATGTGGGCAAAAACCAGAGTATGCAGACAAAAAGCACCTGACCTTTCGTCGCAGAACCTGGCATCTCACATGTGTCCAGAGCCAGGCTCAAATCACAGAGGTAAGAGACCCAATGATTAAGAGTCAGCGCTCTTATCCACTAGGCCACGGAGGCCCATTTCTCTCAAATGTTATCTATTCATGTCATCACTTGAACATAGACCCCCTAAACCCCACTTATATAGAGAAAACTGGGGTTCAGTGGGGGTAAACACTAATTTCCTTATTTCTGCTCCAAGACATAGGTTGTGTGTGGGTACTAGTTAGAACCAATGAGGGGGTTCTAACGAGCACCCAAAACCTATATTTGGAGTGTAAATAAGAAAAATATTACAAATTTTCATCAGAAAAGTTACCTCTTTTGAGGTTTGAAAAATGCACTATATCACAGGGATGTGTTATCGTAATGTTAATTCAAGGTTTGTTCAGGAGGTATAGTGCTGGATACGCACCAAAAACAATATGTAATTCAAGGTTTGTTACAGCAAAAACATCATAAAAGTTTTACCTGCTTCTGTGCAGTTACACGTATCAAAATAGTTCACGGAACAATAATGTCCGTCTGGGCACGGAGTCGGTGATGTAGAGTTCTCTGGACAATAAAATGCTGGTGGGCAGGAAAGCTGTCTCTCCGCGTTGGTACAGTAGTAACCTGCATAGAAAATAAAAATCTGTTACATCTAAGCTGTGAGTGGCTAGCAACAGCCGAGATTGGTCTGTGCATGCGCTGTCTGATCCGAGCTTTTGCCGTCGATATTTCATTTCTCCATCACTATGTACATTTCGAGAGGTTTGATTGGTTGATATAAAAGTTATATACCACGAGTTATCATATGACGTCGCGTCTGAGAATGTAATAACGCCATGTAATATTTTCGATAATCCACTAGTGGATTAAATATGCAAATTACCTAGCTACGTCCCGTAACGTTACATGTACGACGTCCTTAACAACGTCGCGTTTACTATCGGCAGAATATTGACAGTTTTGTAAACAATTGTGAATAAAATGCGTTTAAAATGTCATATGATAAATAGAATCTTGCATTCGTGCTCATGTATTATTGAATTTATTAAACTCGTTGAGGAAAAGGGATAAAATGCGAGGCACAGCCTCGCATTTTATCCCTTTTCCTCAACTTGTTTAATAAATTCAATAACACATGAACACTCATGTAAGATACACTATAAATTCCATGAGCAAGAATCTCAGAACTATTTCACACAGGGACGGGTATTAATATAATGTGACGTCAAAGAACAGGTTTCGAACATGCGCGTTACGTCATTGTATATGAAGCGATGCCAACAGCAATTGGTTAAAACAAGGAAAAGCACTGAAAACGTAAATGTTAGAAGTCAAATAAATGGAATTTAAAGTTTTTTTTTGTTGTGTTTTTTTTCGTTGGGTTTCGTTCAAAGATGGCAGGTTCTTATTAAATAAACATTCCGCCGTGGACGCTGGTAAATTCATTATGCTTTTGAAAGAATTCCAAAAATTTACCATCTTCGGAGACATTTTTAACATTTCGATGACAAAACAGGCATTATAAGGAATGAATTATCAGTTTTGTGGATTTTATTGATATGTTAACTCCGGCAAATCACTCACAAACTGCAAAAAGTTTCGGGCTTTATGCAGTTTGTGAGTGATTCGCTAGAGTTTAAGCATGGATAAATCAACAAAAATGAAATTCATTCCCATATTGATGATGTTGTGGTTTAATGACACGTCCACCCATTCTGTGTTTGAAGTGGACTCTTCCAAGTAGGGAGTAGGAGACATCCATTCTTGTAAATTTAGGTCAACCCATTGTAAACTAGTGGACTCTTCCATTGCTATATGTTGGACAAGTCCATTTGTTATATAAGGGGTGTCAGGCCTATTTTTTCATTCTATTTTTGGCGGAAATTCTATTTAATAGCAAATAGTGCAGGCCATGATCAGACCTTGCGTTCCGCGGCGTCTGGGCCTGCGCTGTTTGCCAAGCTACCCCTTAAGGGGTTTCCCGCATACAATGGGTTATACCCCAAATTTTCGGTAAATTTGGATTATAGACAAAATCATTAACATGATTGCAAACAGTGTAGATCCGGATGAGACGGCTCATAATGAGCCGTCTCATCTGAATCTACACGGTTTGCAAAGGTACCTGTCAATCAGACTGAAAGGGTTATTCTTGCACATCAGGTAAGGAAATCTGTGGTTTTAGCCTGGGATAGAATTCTGTTCCTACCATGGTGTTCTTACCCCTGGACAGGGTAAAAAACGAATATTCTCAAGTGGATGATATGCACTGGTTGATTAAGACCGCATATGCACCGTCCTTAAGGCTGACGTCACAGCACCCAATTTGTGATATCAATAATCATCAAGCGATTGTCATCACAATATGGCGGATGATGGTAACTGAAGTGACCGCATTATTAAGGCATGCAAGAAAAGGAATCTTACATGGGTGTGAGGGGTGGATAAAATATCCATCCCTCAGGATCACAGTCAAGCATCACTCGGCAAGCCTCGTGATGTCAGACTGTGACCCTCGGAAAGGATTTTTCTATCCACCCCTCACACCCATGTAAGATTCTTATAATCACTTAGGATTTTCTAAGCATTGGTCAAATATTGGCATATGTGAGTTGGTGCACACAAAAATATTGGCATGTATGACAAGAGAAGTCTCCGATAAGCCTGCACACTGGAAAAGTCTTGTCTTATCAAAGCATTCACAAGACCAATAGTGATCTGTAGTCCCTAATGTATGAATTATAGTACAACAGAAGTGAAGGCAATGATCAGAAATAGCATTACCTGAACAAGCCTATATAATTTGACCCCCTCATATCCCACTTATATATAGTAAAACTGGGGTTTAAGGGGGTATACATTATTTTTCTTATTTCTGCTCAAAAACATAGATTGTGGGTACTTGATAGAACCGCCTCGTTGAGGCGGTTCTATCGAGTCCCCGCAATCTATGTTTTGAGCAGAAATAAGAACAATATCACAATTTTTCATCTTAAAATTTCTAATTTTTTTGCCAAAAAACTGGCAATATAATTATTTGTATAGTCCTGTTTTCGTACTGATACAGTTATCCCACACCACCCATCAAAGACACCAAAGAGAAAGACAAACAAACATGAAATACCTCGACCCTTATGGAAACATCAGTAGCAGAAAGCCAAAAGGACAGTTACCTTCATACAAAATGGCCAATTGGCTATCCAAAACAAACTAGAAATGTGTCCAAAGTACACAGATGCCCCCGCTTAGCACATTAATCTTTAAGTGGTGCAAATAACAATCTGTGCGAGTTTCGGCGTTCCACCAATAGTGACCTTGACATTAAAAGTCAAAATCGCTCGAGATATTGTCATAAGGAACATTTGTGTGAAGTTATTTTGAAATCGGTGAAGAAATGTAAGCGCTAGAGGGGTGACAAAGTTTTTCTAAAAATAGCCACAGTGACCTTGACCTTGAAAGTGGAACTCGCTAGAGATATTGTCATAAGGAACATTTGTGTGAAGTTATATTGAAATTAGTCAAGAAATGTAAGCGCTAGAGCGAAGACAAAGTTTTTCTAAAAATAGCCACAGTGACCTTGAACTTGAAAGTCAAAATAGCTTGAGATATTGTCATAAGGAACATTTGTATGAAGTTATATTGAAATTGGTGAAGAAATGTAGGCGCTAGAGCAATGACAAAGTTTTTCTAAAAATAGCCACTGTGACCTTGACCTTGAAAGTCGAACTCGCTCAAGATATTGTCATAAGAAACATTTGTGTGAACTTATATTGAAATCAGTGAAGAAATGTAGGCGCTAGTGCAATGACAAAGTTTTTCTAAAAATAACCTCTGTGACCTTGACCTTGAGGCCATGACCTTAAAAGTCGAACCTGCACGAGATATTTTTATAAGGAACATTTGTGTGAAGTTTATTGAAAATGGTGGTACAAATACCTTAACCAAAGTCTTAAACATTAAAAAATTTCTAATTCTATGACCTTGACCTTGAGGTCATGGGTATGGGTGGGGGTATTGCTGAATAAACCATTGGACCTATATGTATCATCATAGTAAATATAAACCAAATCCATTGTATGGTTATGAAAATATGAGCTCAAGTTCTACCTGGTACAAATACCTTAACCTGGGTCTTAAACATTAAAAATTTCAAGTCCATGACCTTGACCTTGAGGTCATGGGTATGGGTGGGGGTATTGCTGAATAAAACTTCAGTCCTATATCTATCATCATACCGAATATAAACCGAATTCATTACATGGTTTGGAAAATATGAGCTCAAGTTCTACCTGGTACAAATACCTTAACCTGGGTCTTAAACGTTAAAAATTTCAAAGTCCACGACCTTGACCTTGAGGTCTAGGGTAAGGTTGGGGGTATTGCTGAATAAAACTTTGGACCTATATCTATCATCATACTAAATATAAACCAAATCTATTGTATGGTTTGGAAAATATGAGCTCAAGTTCTACCTTGTACAAAAACCTTAACCTGAGTCTAACAGGATTACGTACGTACACACTTTCGTACGTTCGGAAACCGTACGCACGTACGCACGTACCCACGGACGCACGTACGGAAAACCGAAAAACTATATGCCCCCGGCATCATACGATGCGGGGGCATAAAAATATAGAAGTCAAACTCACATTCAAAGATGAACTATAATAGAAATAAACCGTGACAGAAGAACCTGTCATAGTGGCCACCTCCTTTTAAGCAAGCAACCTGTTTGAAGTAAGCCTGCTTTCAGTTTTCCCCAAAAAGGCAAACTGTGTTATAACAAGGTTGTGGTGTACTGGTTGCATTCTTTTCAATCTTTTGCCAGAAACTGATGATAGTCATAGATTTGTTTGATTTGAGGTTTAAAGTCCCCGTCAACACTATAAAGGTCATTTTGGAAACGTTGCTTCCAATTTTGTGGGACTTTTACCCGACATTGAGATGAAATGACATCTCAAGCCCTGTCGCCCAATGAAACCAACACAGTTTATAAGCATGGACAGGCCGACTCTCAACGCTTGCCTGGACAGGATTAGATCCTCTAAGCAATTTACCAGTACTCCTGTGCAAGTCGGTTTCAGCTCTGCGTGGAAGCATCATGCAGCCCATCTATTTCTTCAAGCCCTGATGGGCAAGTGCCGAACAAAAGTCATAGAGATGATAGTTAACGTACCTGCCGCACAAACTCTAATGTAGCTAGCTCCTTCAGGACAGTAAGAACCGTCCGGGCAGTCAATCCCGTTGTAGGTCATATTGATATAGGGACAAAAGCGGCCGGCAGGACAGGAGGCACAATCATCTACACTAGCTGCTATAATGTACTCTCTGGAGAGAAAAATAAAAAGGTAATTATCTAACATATTTGCCATAAATACCATATGTATTCCTACATACAGGCTCGAGCAAACAGTGTAGACCCAGATGAGATGCTGCAGAATGCAGCATCTCATCAGGGTCTGCACTGTTTGCCACCCATCTAGCTATTTTAGACTCAATACATAACATAGTTTTGTTTGTTTGTTTGATTTGAGGTTTAACGTCCCCGTCAAGCCTGTAAAGGTCATTTTGGAGACGTTGCTTCCAATTTTGTGGGACTTTTACCCGATATTGAGATGAAATGACATCTCAAGCCCTGTCACCGAATGAAACCAATAGGGTTTATTAGCATGGACGGTCCACCTCGCACCGCGGTTCCTGGACAGGCATAAATCTTCTAAGCGGTTTACCGGTACTTGTGTGTGGGTCGGATTCAGCTCTGCATGGAAGCATCATGCAGCCCATATATTTCTTCAAGCCCCTATGGGCAGGGGCGTACATAACATAGTAAAGTGGACTTGTTTAAATTTTAGAAGTATGGTAACGAGTTGTGGTGTCTAAATATTAAGGTTAATATGGTAGAGCACAAGCTCTTTAAGCACACATCAATAATTTTTCAAGAAGTATATGTGACACCAATCAATCTTTTTTGTACCAAATGGCATCTTCCTTCTTATATATGGCAGGAGTCCATTTCCAAATTTAGGGGAACACAGAATTTGGCGTCTGATCAGGGCCTACACTGTTTGCAAAAAGGTTAAGCCATTTTCCAATTACATAATATGTAAAAAACAAAACCAGACACCCCTAAATTTTGAAATGGACTCCTGCTATATATAAGGTGGAAGATTCCATTTGGTACAAAAAGGGTTAAAAGATATGTTGTGGGTACTTGTAAGACCCTCCTTGTTGACACAATTTCTAAGGAGTACCCACAACATGTTTCTTACATGAAATAAACTTGTTACACTGCAAATGAAAATCTAGGCTTCTGATTGGACAGCGCAAGAGCAATTATTTTACATATTCCCCATGAGCAAAAATATATTATGCTCTCAGGCTTGCCTTTGCTGAACTGCTATGTCAACCATCTTGCCAGCTTAGATTTACTGCACAGTTCATTATGAAAACACGCCTATTCAAATACATTGTAAATTTTACGCCAAAAAAAATGAAAATTTTCCAATAAAAAATTGTGATATTTTTTCTTAATTTTGCTCAGAATATAGATTGAGGGTACACGTTAAAACCGCCGGTTCTAACGAGTACCCACAATCTATATTTTAGAGCATTAAGAAGAAAAATAAGGTTTGCCCCTGTAAACCCGAGTTTTGCTAAATAAAAGTGAGGTTCAAAGGGATCAGAATTGTATATAGGTGTGTTTTCATGATTTGATAAGAAATAAAAGCAAAATAATTTCATGCACCACAATAATTTCCAGCCGCTAAATAAACTAGAATCGCGCAGTTGATGGCAAGCCATCGCATATCCCCACGCTTCCCCGCGGGCCCCACCCCCTGGGCCATCCCCTAGGGGTGTTTGACCCGAGGGGTAAAATTTTGATTGTGATGTATTCTACTCATCATGCCGTTCGATTTAATTTGCTACACGACCATGTTCTGAAAACTTTGATTTTTTATCCCCAAGGTGCCCCACCCCTGGCCCCACTCCCAGGGGTAGGATCAAAATTCCAAGTGTTATGCACTCCCCAGACCAAAGTTTTATCAGTTCCCAAAGTTTCAAGTTTCTATCTATAACGGTCTAGGAGGAGTTATCCAGTAACAGTAATGTATGGGGGTAAAGGGGTCAAAATCAGTTTTTGACCTCTGGTGACCTCAAAATTGACACCACAGGTCAAATTTTGGTTGTAATGTTTTCTACTCATCATGCAGTTCGCTTTGATATATTACATGACCATGTTCTGGAAATTTAGATTTTTTACCCCCACGGGCCCCTACCCCTGGGCCCACCCGTAGGGGTGTGATCAAAATTCTGAAAGTGTCATGCACTCCCCAGACCAAAGATCTATCAGTTCACAAAGTTTCAAGTTTCTATCTATAACTGTCTAGGAGGAGTTATCCGGTAAGACGGACGGACGGATGTTTACGAGAGGACATTTGTTGGGTACCTCCATGTTAATTTTCCCATTCAAAATTACCCAACAAGCGACAAAATACCCAACAGGCTACTGGCTACTTTTCTTGGACAACAACGGAATAAACGGCAAGTACCCAAGAAAGGCCTACCCAACTAGTGTCCTATCATCCGCCCGGACGTACGGACGTACCGACGACGAAGACTATTACAATATCCCCACTTTTTCTTCGAAAAGCATGGGGATAATAAATACTTTTGATTGTTTTTCATTCAATCAGTACTTTTTTTTATTGTTTTCGATTCTAACACAGCGCGCCTATATAGGCAATGGAAAATAACTGTGTTTTATTCTGCAACAAATCACAGCTCGGAAGAGCGTGACGAGTGACGTCATTAAAATTCCCAATTTATGACGTCACTAGTCGATTTCCTTGACGTTAGACGGTGTAACGTCATTTTCTCGCATCAAAAACGTAAGAAAAGGATATAAATGCATGTGTTTCAGTCGATAATTTTAGCGGGATTTCTTCTAACAATGGCGAAAGGTTGTGCGATTTTGAAGGAAACAACAACATTATTGCCGATTTTCAGCGTGTTAGAATCGAAATAGATCAGCTCTTGTCTGTGATTTGTTGAGTAATAAATCACAGTTTGTCGGTCAGTTGTAAGTAGACAAATCACGAGCGCTACGCGCTCGTGATTTGTCTACTTTACAACTGACCGACAAACTGTGATTTATTACTCAACAAATCACAGTTAGAGCTGATCTATTTTTTAATTATAAAACTCATTCTGACATGGCGTAAACATTTTCCACTGAGCACCATGATCAATGTAGTGCGTGCCAAAGGCTACGTTTGATGACGTCACATGTAAACATCTACTTCTCAAGAGATCCCCTACAAAAGAGTTCTTTGGAAAACATTGCAACACCGTACAAAATATTGTCAATGTACAAATTATTGCCAATAGGACAAATTCGTTATTTTGATACGTTACATGGAACATGGGATTACATTCCCCGCCAATGTTAACCCTTCTCTTGCTGAATATTCATTTAAGCCACACCCATTTCTGTCTATCAACCAATCAAATTACTTGAATTAATTTATTGCTACAAATTCATAAACTGAATGCCAAACAGCGTAGATCCTGATCAGATGGCTTCTTCAGAAGCCATCTGATCTGGATCTACACTGTTTCCAAAGATAGGGGTTGTCGTGAACAGCAAGATAAGGGTTAAACCAAATTTACAAAAGATTTTACGAGTACAACAGTGCTCTTTTTACACTGACTTGTAAACTTGATTTTATATCTGAAGGATGAAAATCATTTTCTAAGGGTAAGTACATCAATCTGCCATGTGAGTTCCAATATATACCATAATAATTCTAAGTATCAGGACAGACAGGCCTACACAGACAGTGAAAGCCCAGATCAGACTGCTCCTCTGATCAGGGTCTTCAATGTTTGCCCTTCCTTCTGCACGTTTTGGATTTCCTGCTGGATCATGAAACAAATTTGTTAAAATTTCAGGACAATTACAGCAAGTCCTCAAGGTGTCCAAATGTTTAGGAGTTATATGGTACAGTAAGTACGATGAACCCAGAAAATGTCGTCTGCTTATGTGGTCTGCTGAATTTTTTTGGAAACATTTTAAAAAATATTTTTGCATACAGGCAAACAGTGTGGGCACAAATCAGACTGCTCCTAGCAGTCTGATTTGGGTCCACACTGTTTGCTAAAAATGACTTTTAAAGTAACCAGCAGACGACAAAGCAGACAACAATTGTCGTGGGTTAATATTGTGATTGTATTAACCATAAATAGGCAGACACCAAAAACCATAAAAATAAGCCTGGGAAAATATTGTAGACCCACATTAGACTACTGGTTAGGAGCAGTTCAGGAGGTCTGATCAGGATCTACATTGATTGCCACTCAGCATAAGCTTTTGTAACCAAAATATACAACGAATACCTCATGATACAATCAGCCTCATTTAAAAGTGTCAGAATATTTACGGTAAATACGGTACACCGACGATATTTTTCTGATAACCAGCTACAACCACAACGGTAGCCGGACAAAATCCCCCCAGACATAATCCCCCTCGCTGTATGTCAGGTTGGACAAAATCCACCCCCCCAGAAAAAATCACCCTTGCTCTAAATTGTTCTAGTTAATTATCCTTCCACTACCCACAATCTATGTTTTGGGGCAGAAATATGAAAAATATTGGAATATGTCAATTTTCAATATATTTGAACAGGCGTTTTTTGTAATGGTAGAGGTTCTAAAATAGAAGTGATGGCAATGATCAGGAATCAATACAGATCAGAAATCTAAGATCAGGAATCTAAGTGTGCCTGGAACTGGGTTAGGTTAACTGATCACGCCAGAAATATTCCTAATGGGTTGAGAGGTCCATAAAACCCTGAAGCACACATGTACATCATACAAGTATGCCCTTTTTACTTTGATCTTACAAGCAACATCTCCAAAATGACCTATACAGTGTTGACGGGCAATAATTTCTCCATGAGCACCAATATAGCTTTGATAGTACTGCACCAAATCTGATATGGAATCTGCAGTTTTCAAAACGACAGACTGATTTTAAAAAAACAGTAATTGTGCATGTGGAGGTGTGCGGGATACTGTCCACCTTTATAAACAGCAGGGGGATTATGTCTGGGGGGGATTTTGTCCAGCTGAACAAATGTTGGGGGGGATTTTGTCCGCCTTTACAAAAAGGGGGGATTTGTCTGGGGGGATTATGTCCGGGGGAGGATTTTGTCCTGGAATCACCCACAACAAATTCATTCCCACGTGTGGCCTGAGCAATGTTTGAACCCCCAGGTTGTATGTTTACACAGATGCAAGCATGTGCATACATATTGCTGGATAGATGTTTATAGCTGCAGGCAATGCCTTGGCTAAACACAGTCTTCTTGAAAAAAAAAATATCGGAGTATAAACAAAACAAACATGTATTGTGACTGTTACTGAAATTATGTGATATACACCTAAACGCCTTTATTCACCTTATTTGCATTATCTGCTGGTTCCTAGTCTGAACGTTATCAGTGTTGGAAAAACAGGAAACCAGACCCCCCTGACCTTGAAAGGTCAGGGGGTGTCTGGTTACCTGTGTTTCCAATATTGACAATGTGCAAGCTGGGAGCCAGCAAATAAATTATAATGCAAATACGGTGAATAACACTGATCATTATTGCACAGTTTCTGATATAATGACCTTTAAAGATTATTTGTTTGTTTGATTTGAGGTTTATCGTCCCCTTCAAAACTGTATAGTCATTTTGGAGATGTTGCTTCCAATTTTGTGGGACTTTTACCCGACATTGAGACCAAAGTAATTGAGGCGTAATAACCCTTAAGATGCTGAGAAAAACTGCATCTGAAAATGTTGTTCGCTTATGCTGTCTGCTAAATTTTTTTTGCAAACTTTTCAAAAATAATTCTGCGTATAGGCAAACAGTGTGGACCCAATGTCCACAAGATTCGAGTCCACACTGTTTTAAAAAGTGACTTTTAAGGTAACCAGCAGACTACAAAGCAGATGACAATAGTTGTGATTGGCAATTTCTGGGTTAATTTAGCAATAGGGTATAGGGAAAACATTTTTATTTTTGTGAAGTACCAGACTTACCCTAAATATTTGGACACTCTGCAATGAGCTTCATGGCATCAAAATAATAACATGTTTTGGCAGCAAATACAATGTACTTTTGATGAGTGGCCAACAGTATAGACCCTAATCAGACTGCTTCTGAACAGTGTAGACCCTGATCAGACTATTTACATGCAGGAGCAGTCTGATCTGGGTCTACACTGTTTGTTTAGGCTCAATTTTTATTACTTTGTGTCCAAATATTGACAGTACAGGTAAATATGTTAATAAATTTTATAATAATATAGTATGAATTATATTAACCCTTATCTTGCTGAATATTCATTTAAGCCACACCCATTTCTGTCTATAAACCAATCAAATTACTTGATGGAATTTATTGCTACCAATTCATAAATTTAATGCCAAACAGTGTAGAACCTGATCAGATGGCTTCTTTAGAAGCCATCTGATCTGGGTCTACACTGTTTCCAAAGATAGGGGTTGTCGTGAACAGCAAGATAAAGGTTAAATAACATGCATTGTAAAGGTTTTGTTTGTTGATATAGCTGGTGAAATTTGACATGGGACTGACCTTTATGCAAAGAATAAATTACGGTAGTCAATGTTATCGCCTAATAGGTCTGTTTTCGTAAGCTTCTCATGAATTTTCGACATCTCATGAATTGCGACACATTTACGGGCCTCTATTTATTGAATAACAATATCGACCTCTTCGGAAAATGGTGAAGAGAAATATATACATTCAGTTGGGTGTGAAATTATGGTAGTAGAGGCTGTCAGTTTCATGTCAAACTAGAGCTGTCAGAGGATCTGACTATAGCCCCGCTATAGCGCTATCAGAGGAGTAAGACACATTGACTCTAAAAGCTTTTAACCTATCAGGGGAGCTTTCTTAGTTCCAGAGAAAACTTTAATATTTTTTTTTTTCTTTGCTGGGGAGATAACCCCAAGAGTAATGTTGTTGGCCATTATTTACTTACATCCACCTAATGTTCATGTTTATACAAAGTTTCAGCTTTCTAGCTTTCTTAGTACCTGAGAAAACTGTATCGAAAATATTTTTCATGGTTTGATGGTTAGAAAAGTGAAATGATTTTTTTACTTGCAGAAAATATCCTATCAGGGGAGATAACTCCAAGAGTTATGGGCCTTTGGCCATTATTTTGGTAAGGGCCATACATCCACCCACTTTTCATGTTCATACAAAGTTTCAGTATTCTAGCTTTCTTAGTTCCTGAGAAAACTGTCACCAAACCTTTTCATTTATTAAAAAAAACTATACTATCAGGGGAGATAACTCCAAAAGTAATGGGCCCTCGGCCATTATTTTGGTTAGCTCCCTATATCCACCCATTGTCCACATTTATGCAAAGTTTGAGGTTTCTAGCTTCTTTAGTTCCTGAGAAAACTGTGACCAAACATTTTCATTTAAAAAAAACCTATATTTTCATTTATTTAAAAAACCTATCAGGAGAGATAACTCCAACAGTTATGGGCCCTTGGCCATTATTTTGGTAAGCTCCCTATATCCACCCATTGTCCACATTTATGCAAAGTTTGAGCTTTCTAGCTTCTTTCGTTCCTGAGAAAACTGTGACCAAACATTTTCATTTAAAAAAACCTATCAGGGGAGATAACTCCAAGAGTTATGGGCCCTTGGTCATAATTTCGGTAAGGTCCGTGGAGGCACCCATTGTCCACGTGTATACAAAGTTTTAGTTTTCTAGCTCTCTTAGTTTCGGGGAAAACTGTGACGAAAAAATAACGGAATAACGGAATTACGGAATTACAGAATTACAGAATTACGGAATTACAGAATTACGGAATGACAGGGCAAATCCAATATAGCCCCACTTTTCAAGCGGGGCTATAATTACACTGTTACAGAACTTGGCATACCACATGATCCAAGCAAGGCTCAAACTCACTGTGTGGACAGACCTAATGATCAATAGTCAGTGCTCCATCATGAAAACACGCTTATATAATTTTGACCCCCTTGACCCCCACTTTTATATAGTAAAATGTGGTTTCTGGGGTATACCTTATTTTTCTTTTTTCTGCTCTAAAATATAGAGTGTGGGTACTCGTTAGAACCGCCTCTTTGAGGCGGTTCTAACGAGTGCCCACAATCTATACTTTGAGCAAAAATAAGAAAAATATCACAATTTTTCATCTTAAAATTTTCATTTTTTCGGCGATAAAGGTTACAATGTATTGGTATAGGCATGTTTTCGTAATGTCTAAACCATTAGGCCAAAGAGGTCCATTCCAGTTCATATCAAGCTGGTCAGGGAATCTAACCACTTTTCCTTGGCAGGAGTATACTTAACTGCACATTATTTTGAAAGAACTGACAAATGACCATTTTGAAAAATTGGAAAGGAGAGAATGACACAGTGGAAATGGAGGGGGGTTTGATTGTACATTGTGCACAAATGTCTTGGGATGCCATCACATGAACAAGTCCTTGAAATAAAGGGGTGGTTCTAACAAGCACCCAAAACCTATGTTTGGAGTGTAAATAAGAAAAATATTACAAATTTTCATCAGAAAAATTACCTTTTTTTGAGGTTTGAAAAATGCACTTAATCACACGCATGTGTTATAGTAATGCACTTTTGCTTGACAAAGCTTGTAGGATGTAGGCTATCAAAATATGTGTGGATGTAAGTTATTAAATATGAGTGGATGTAAGCTAATAAATATGTGTGGATGTAGGCTATTAAAATATGTAAGGATGTGGGTTATAATTAAAATATGTGTGCTACATGTCTGGGTACACAATGTGACGTACAGTCAACCCTCTTTATATCGACAGTTGATATAATGACAAATCTTGTTATAAAGACAATTTCAATGGAATGCATTACACAAAACACGCCTATACAAATACATTGCCATCTTTATTGCCAAAAATATGAAAATTTAATGATGAAAAATTGTAATTATTTTTCTTATTTCTGCTCAAAATATAGATTGTGGGCACTCGTTAGAACCGCCACATCGAGGCGGTTCTAACGAGTACCCACAATCTATATTTTAGAGCAGAAATAAGAAAAACAAGGTATACGCCCGGAAACCCCTTTTTTACTATATAAAAGTGGGGTTCAAGGGGGTCAAAATTATGTAGGCGTGTTTTCGTGATGGAATCCTTAGCTGATGAGGAAATGGATTAAGGTATTCAAGAATATTCTGTTCAAAACTCAAAGAAACAAATATGGACATTTGTTAGAATCGCCTCCTTGAGGCGATTCTAACGAAATTCCACAGCATTTGTTTTCTGAAATAACTAATGAAAAAGGCCTTAGCGACATATAAGTTAAGTATTTTGTGATAATTGAAGGATAGTTTTACTTATTTCTCCATAAAACCTATGTTGTGGGTATTCATTAGAACCACCTGAATGAGGTGGTCCTAATGAAGACCCACAATATAAGTTTTTATGGATGTTTGTTTGTTTGTATTGGGGTTCAATGGCCGGGTCAACACTATTTAGATCATTTTTGAGCCAGTCAGTTTACCTATCCACACTTTTCCTGGGCAGGCTTATATATTGCGATTAACCAGTACAGTGCACATTCTTTTGCCAGAAACTGACAACTGCCCTTCTTGAATCAGCAAAAGGGAGAGAATGACTGTTGAAAAGATTTCATTATCAATCTCCACGAAAGAATGTCGCGGACCTTGGCAGATATCGAACACGCCGCCTCCTAAACACCAGTCAGACCATCACAAAATCATGCCTATACAAATGTATTGGAAGATTTTACCACCCAAAAATGAAAATTTCCAGATAAAAAATCTGACATTTTTCTTATTTTTGCTCAAAACATAGATTGCTGGGACTCGATAGAACCGCCTTGAGGAGGCGGTTCTAGTACCCACAATCTATGTTTTTGAGCAGAAATAAGAAAAATAATGTTTACCCCTGAAAACCCCAGTTTTACTATATAAAAGTGGGGTTAAGAGGGGTCAAAAATATATAAGCATGTTTTCGTGATGCGTGCATCCGACTGAGATACAGAGGCCACAGTTTTTATTGAGAATCAACAAAAACTATCCTGTATATATATCACAAAATACTTACCTTATCTGTTGCTATGACAACGCCTTATATTACAGATGCCATATTGCTTATTAACTACTCCTTACTGGAATAATAATTACACCACAACTTCATTATAACATGGTTCATTATAACACAGTTTTGGATATAACACGGCTTTAAGATGGATCCAAAAAATGTATAGATCATACCTGCCAACATTGAGAAAATCCAAAGAGTGAGACTGCGTGCGGCGGACCCTTTTTCACCTTCTTTTTTAGTATTTGGCTCGCGGGGAATTTTCAGGAAAAATTTGAAAGAGTGAGATTTTTTTCCCTAACCGTATGGGGTTGGGGATGGGTGCTACCTTTTTCAAAGACCCACTGCCCATAAAAGAAAAAATTGAACCCCACCAGCAATAAATTTTAATTTTTAACCAGACAAAGCTCCCATTAAAAAAGGAAGTGCTAGCTCACCCACCTAGCATAAAACGTGCAATTTTAGCAGGGGTGAAATGTATGAAACTGTGTACTGTCCGATTATATGTTACTTAGTTTTAAAGGTCACTTTACAAGTCAGATGACAATGATTCATTTTACCACAGAACTTCATCAAATCTTATTAAAAACTGAACAAATTTATGCTAAAATAAATAACTGATCAATACTTTCAGTGTTTTTGCTAATGTTTACGTTTTCATAGATTCATAAACAAAATGCAAGATAGGCCATCGGTCGCCACACAACATTTTGGGTGCCTTGTAAAATGTCAAAAAAAGAGGAAAAGATCGTTTTTTATGGAAGATTATTAGTATGTAATGAAGTTATTAAATGGCTACATATGATTTCTGTAATATTTTTGTAATGCAGGGATGCCTCGATATCTGTTTATTCTGAGGACTAAACTTAGAAATTTACCGATAGATAGATTATGGACAAGATGGATAGTTTTGTTTATTTACCTGTCCAATAATAGGACCTGGTGTATGAATGTCTTTTGACGTGTCACCAGTAACAATTCTGAATAAATTTGCTAATAATAGTCCACATATAGCTGTGACCTGAGGTGATTTTCCAATAGTTCTGTATCCCGGCTCTAATTGCATATATTAGCGATTCAGAAAAGCCGATAATAACCAGTTTGCATATGTAAATTGGATGTTTGCATATGTAAATATCCGTTATGGCGAATTTAGCGAATTTCTAAGCGTGAGATGCATTAAAATTCGTGAGATTTGGGCCATTTTCAAAAAACGATCGTGGGGGAGTGAGACACACAATAAATCGTGAGAGTCATGCTCAAATCGGGAGTGTTGGCAGGTATGATAGATTATATAGAAAAATGACCATAAATGGTCATTTTTCTATATAATCTATATTTAACTAACACGGTTTCTGCTTTGGACCCCATTAATAGTGTTATAAAGATGTTGTGGTGTATAATGGAGAAAAGTTTGAGAACAAAATAATGTCGATATAACGAGGGTCGTCTGTATATTAAATATTTGGTAACTGTACATGTTAAATACTTGAGGGGAATATACATGCATGAGGGTAGTACTCATGTTTTCTATTGCAAAATAGACTCCAAAATAGACTATTGACCTCTTTTTAAAACTGTTCATTATAACACCGTACTGGATAAAACACAGTTGGAACATGGATAAAAAAGGTACAGATTTATACATTACGAAAACACGCCTATACAAATTCATTGCCAATTCTTTGGCCAAAACAATGAAATTTTAAGATGAAAAATTGTGATATTTTTGTTATTACTGCTCACAACATACATTGCGGGGACTCGGTAGAACCGCCCCGACGAGGCGGTTCTATCGAGTACCCACAATCTATGTTTTTAGCAGAAATAAGAAAAATAATGTATACCCCCTTAAACCCCAGTTTTACTATATAAAAGTGGGGTTTGAGGGGGTGAAAATTATATAGGCGTGTTCTTGTAATGGAAAAATGACCATGTCATTTTTCTATATAATCTGTAATTTTGTTTAACATACCCCAACAACAGTTTTATAGGAAGTCACAGAAGTTTTCTCCCTTTATGAAAAGTGATGCAAATTTTAAGCGTATCTATTTTTAGACACCTATATAGGATTCCTATACTGCGTCAAGTTTAAAAACAGACACATCAAATGTTGCTCAATGTTAGAGTCTATGTAGCAAGAAATATGCAAGTGTGTACACATGCGAGTACATAAACTCTAGTGGAAATACATATTATATGGGGTATCGTATCATAGACTATGACAAATACCTACCCGGATTCATTTCTGTCGGCAAAACAAAAGTTTAAATCAGACAATTATTAAACAAATTCGTAGCAGTTTCAGAGCTCAAGATAATGCAAAGAGAAATCTTTGAAATTCTGCACTATTTTAAATCATTTCTTCATGAAAATCACATACTACACATTGGCACTAGAACTGCCTTTGCTAGGCAAAACTTAAGAAGTGCACACTTAATACATGTATGTGTTTTGTTATGAGTAAATGTGGTGGGTGATTATCAGATTTGCTGTGACGTGAGCACCCACAATCTTCACGTATGTTCTATGCAGATTTGTTAATATTCTTAACCCTTAGCCAGCTGAAACACCACAACCCCTACCTTTGCAAACAGTGTAGATCCTGATCAGATGGCCATCTGATCAGGATCTACAATGTTTGTCATGCAGTTTGCGAATTTGAATGAATAAATTATATTACGTAACTTGATTGGCACTGTTTGTCAAGCAGTTTGCGAATTTGAATGAATAAATTATATTACGTGATTTGATTGGCTGACAATGTGAAAAGGGTGTGGCAATATTAATTTATTCAGCAGGACAAGGGTCAAAATTCTCCTTGCAACTTCTTGTATAACTAAATAAGATTAAAACTAGAGCTGTCAGTGAAACCTACTAGGGCCCCGGCAGCGCTATCAGAGGAGTAGGAAAAAATTTGTGGACGGACAGACAGACCGACGGACGGACAGAGTGATTACTATAGGGCACCCACACTTTCAGTGCGGGGCCCTAATAAGAAAGTTATGGAGGATAAAAAAATTTGTGGATGGACAGACGGACGGACGGAGAGACAGACAGACAGACGGATGGACAGAGTGATTACTATAGGGCACCCACACTTTCAGTGCGGGGGCCACATTATGGTTAACATTTCTGCCAAGTAATATTTAAATCCATCCAGGAATAATAACAAAGTTATTATTTGGACACAGGAAAGACCCTTTTTTGACCTTTAACCTCTAAGTATGACCTTGACCTTTGAGGTACGGACCTGAGTCTTGTGCGCAACACTCCATCACATTATGGTTAACATTTCTGCCATCCAGGAATAATAATAACAAAGTTATTAATTGGACACAGGAAAGACCCTTTTTGACCTTTAACCTCTAAGTATGACCTTGACCTTTGAGGTACTGACCTGAGTCTTGCGCGCAACACTCCATCACATTATGGTTAACATTTCTGCCAAGTAATATTTAAATCCATCCAGGAATAAGAAAGTTATGGAGGATAAAAAAAATTGTGGACGGACAGACGGACGGACAGACAGACGGACGGACAGAGTGATTACTATAGGGCACCCACACTTTCAGCGCGGGGCCCTAATTAATACTTCTTAACAAAAAGTGTGATGCATCAACAGATATGTTAAGTTTTGAAAATGAAAATGAGGGAGACAGCGTGTTCGAGGAGGATTGGCGAGTGCCAAAGGCACGTAGTCTTGGTGGCAAGCTCTCAGGATTGGCTACATTTTTTTTGTTTATTCTTTACACTCCTGTCCATGGATAAATTGGGAAGATGCCTTCAAACTAACACCTAGCCATACAAGTAACCCCCCCCCCCCCCCCCCCCCCCACCATTCCCAACTCCCAGCTTTATAATGCTTCAGGACAAGAGCATATCTTATCATTTATGCCCAGATAGGTCATAACAAAAGTAGCCCAATTGATGGCCATCCAATAACCAAAGTTTCAGAAGTGTAGCTCCAATAGTTTAGAAGATATGGCAAAATAATACTCTTTGACCTTGGGGTCATGTTGAGATTGAGGTCACACCAAAAGTAGCCCAATATATTCTATATTCCAAGGGCCATCTAATAACCAAAGTTTCAGAAGTGTAACTCCAGTAGTTTAGGAGATATGGCGAAGTCATACTTTTGGACCTTTGACCATGGGATCATGTTGAGGTCAAGGTCATGCCAAAATTAGCCCAATTCATTCTATATTCCAAGGGCCATCCAATAACAAAAGTTTCAGAAGTGTAACTCCAATAGTTTAGAAGATATGGCAAAATAATACTTTTCCACCTTTGACCTTGGGGTCATATTGAGGTCAAGGCCACCCCAAAAGTAGCCCAATTTATTCTATATTCCAAGGGCCATCCAATAAGCAAAGTTTCAGAAATGAAGCTCCAATTATTTAGGAGATATGGCAAAGGCATACTATTTGACCTTTGACCTTGGGGTCATGTTGAAGTCAAGGTCATGCCAAAATTAGCTCAATTCATTTTATATTCCAAAGGCCATCCAATAACCAAAAAAACTTGCAAAGAACGTTCTAACTGATAAACAAACTTTCAGAAGTGTAACTCCTATAGTTTATAAGATATGCCAAAGTCATACTTTTTGACCGTTGACCTTGGGGTTATGTTGAGGTCCACCAATAGTATTCCAATTTTTCTATATTCCATTGGCCATCCAATAACCAAAGTTTCAGAAGTGTAACTGCGATAGTTTAGAAGATATGGCAAAGTCATACTTTTTTTACCTTTGACCTTTGGGTCAGGTTAAGGTCAAGGTCACAACAAAAGTAGCCCAATTGATTTATATTCGAAGGGCCATCCAATAACCAAAGTTTAGAAGTGAAGCTCTAATAGTTTAGAAGAAGGGCCATCCAATAACCAAAGTTTCAGAAGTGTAGCTCCAATAGTTTATAAGATATGGCGAAATAATACTTGTTGACATTTGACCCTGGGGTCATGTTGAGGTTGAGGTTACACCAAAAGTAGCCCAATATATTCTATATTCCAAGGGCCATCCAATAAGCAAAGTTTCAGAAGTGTAACTCCAATAGTTTAGGAGATATGGCAAAGAATATGTTGCAAAGAACAGTCTGACTGATAAACAAAGTTTCAGAAGTGTAACTTCTAGAGTTTAGAAGATATGCTAAACTCATTCTTTTTGACCTTTGACCTTTTCCAATTTTTCTATATTTCAAGGGCCATCCAATAACCAAAGTTTCAGAAGTGTAACTCCGATAGTTAAGAAGATATGGCAAAGTAGAAGTAAAACAAAGATCAGGAATCAATACAATTAACTTACTCCACCCATCAAAGACACCAAAGGGAAAGAAACACAAACATTTAGCCACCAGACCACAATGGAAACCTAAACAAAGGAAGGCCATAAGGACAGTTACTTTCCCACAAAATGGCCATATGGCCATCCAAAATAAAAAGACACAAGTGATACACACAGTAAGTAACAAATAACACCATAAATAAACCGCCACAGAAGAACCGCCTTGGAACGGTCAGTGAAATGATTTCCACTGGGGGGCTTAAATCGATTTTACGTGGCCACAATCCTCGCCCTTACTTCCGTCGCGATTTAGACAAATAATTTGTTCAGTCCGCATGAAGGCCTCCTAACTCATCAGTGCAACATCTCCGTGAACACAAAAAATCAAAGAATCACAGAGGTGAGACAACAGTGAGGACTCGACAGCAAGAAACCACTGAAATGCTGGAGCAAAAGAAAACCAACAGTTAGACTCCGATGGGCCCGACCAGAGACAGAGCATTAGGCACCAACCAACATTACCTTGAATTAGATCTCTCTAATTCTCAATAAGCCTTTACGTTGGAGCCGTCATAGAATCTGAGGCCTGACCCACCGGCGTGCAATTAAAGAGGGAAGCAAAGTTGCCAACCGTGATTGGGTTAACTACAACTACTTTTTTACCTTTGACTGTGGGGTCAGGTTGAGGTCAAGGTCACAACAAAACTAGCCCAATTGATTCTATATTCGAAGGGCCATCCAATAACCAAAGTTTCAGAAGGGTAGCTCCAATAGTTTAGAAGATAAGGCAAAATAATAGTATTTGACCTTTGCCCTTGGGGTCATTTTGAGGTCGGTCACACCAAAAGTAGCCCAATATATTCAATATTTCAAGGGCCAGCCAAAAAGCAAAGTTTCAGAAGGAGTGTAACTTCAATAGTTTAGGAGATATGGTAAAGTCATATTTTTTACCTTTGACCTTGGTGTCGTGTTGAGGTCAAGGTCATTCCAAAAGTAGCCCAATTCATTCTATATCCCAAGGGACATCCAATAACCAAAGGTTCAGAAGTGTAACTCCAATAGTTTAGAAAATATGGCAAAATAATACATTTGAATTTTGTCCTTGGGATCATGTTGAGGTCAAGGCCACCCCAAAAGTAGCCCAATTTATTCTATATTCCAAGGGCCCTTCAAGTGATTAAAGTTTCAGAAGTGTAACTCTGATAGTTCAGGAGATATGGCAAAATCATACTTTTGACCTTTGACCTAGGGGTCATGTTGAGGTCAAGGCACGTTAAAAGGAACCTAGTGCCATCTACATCCCATGTACTATCCACAGGCAAAGTTTGAAAAGTGTACCTTAACCGGTTTCAGAGGAGATCCATTCCATAGAAACATGACGGACGTACGTACACACATACATACATACAGACCCACAGACTGACAGACACTCGACTCTGACACGAACACAATATACCCGATTATTCTTCACAAAAGCGGGTATAATAATGCAAGGTTTCGATCAAGTTTCGAGCACAACCACTTTATTCCCCTCCGACTTTTAAGTGTGGAAATACGGTAGTTAATACTGTAGTTGTACTGAAATCAACCGTCCATAAACAGCAGCTACCGTTTTTCTGCACGCTATCGGAAAATGACGTCATCCCCCTCAGCAACCCCGCATGTGTTTAATGTTTAATTATTTTATTTTATTTTAATGGGACGTATTTCTTTCATAAAAAATGTTTGCAACTGGTAAAAAATACTTTTTCGATAGCTAAACGGTTGTGGATAAAGCTGGATAGGGAACGTTGCCTTCCACAATTCCCAACCAACAACAGCATACAGATGTGTTTACACTCATTAAAGCGTTCGACTTTTCCAGGCAAGCATCTGCTATTTTGGCGCCAAAATATAACCATGCATGAGACAGTAGATGCATACATCTACCGTAAGATGTAGCTAAACATCTAAGGAGCGATTACATCATTTTCACACCGATTGTGGATTAAATTTTATGATTGGGGTATAAATGCAAATTGGAACTTAATTTTATTTTCACACATTGTCACGCAGAATATTGTAGGCTTATCGAGAGCACCGGAGGCCTGTGTTTACAGTATAATAATAGAATAGACTGGTCCGTGACAAATACGGTCGGTGTTTATAACACGATTCAGTTAACTAACATGGTCCGTTGGTTGAAGGCAATTAACCGTTATGATTTACTTTCATTTTTGCAATCACTTCAAGAAACGACTGTTTTCATTTGTTAATGCCCATCTGCAGGTGTGTTTTAATCCCAAATAATACTGGACAGTGCATTTATTATTATCAGTTTTACTCACGGATTAACTCGGATTTTTCCGCTGGTTTGCACACATGAAAATACAAACCCAGCTTTTCAAAAATTTGCCCAAAACGGATTTTTCATTTTTCCGGGAGATTTTTCCTGAATTTCGTGAGGCGTGAGAAAAGCTATTTTTCGGGAGTCTCCCGCGATTTTCGGGAGACTTAACATGTCTGCATCAAGTCCTACCAGATCTAAATGCATCTATCAATATTTTCCCCATTAATAGGGGGCAGCAAGCTTACCTTTGGGAATTGGTTTTTTGGTTTACGACCCTTTCAAGATCATTTCATTTATTTTGAGCCTACCTTTAATGAGATGTGGGTAAAACTGGAGCACCCAGAGAAAACCCACCTAACCTTCTGTTGCAAGGCTCAAACCACCCTGGGGAATTAGACATTTGAGCCAGGGCCTAGCATTTCCTACAATTTACATTTGTGCCCACTGAAGAATCAGATCAGCCTGCACATCCATATAGACGTCTCTTGCTGCATGTAGGAGCATTGGGCCCTTAGCTATCCTTAGAGTGTACAATGAAGACTCTGTTCAGGCTGTCTGGATGTGTAGTCTGTTCTCAGTCTTCCTTTGGCGCACATGCAAATTGTAGGAAATGCTGTGCCCCGGCTCATTTTTGAAAACTGGGCATCTAATTTCCTACTGTTTAGTCATAATTTTCAGTTCAAAATCCCAAAGATGAGCATTAAACCTTAAGAATATGCCATGAAAAATCCCATATGTTTATATACCGGGTATGTCATCTGTTGCATACAGGCAAACAGTGTGGACCATTATCAGACTGCTCCTAGAGCAGTCTGATTTGGGTCCACACTATTTGTAAAAATGACATAAAATTAGCAGTAGACAACAAAGCAGACGACAATTCTTGTGATTGGCATGTTATTGGCATTTATCGGTTAAAATTTGCACAAAGTTTTCTAGTTACCTGGTATGGTATCGAAAACCCAAGCCCTATGTCAAACTGTTCAGATTCATTACAATAACACATCCGTGCGACAAAGTGAATTTTTTCACATCCCAAATATGGCTACTTTTCTGACGAAAATCTGTGATATTTTTCTTATTTATGCTGCAAACATAGATTGTGGGTGCTTTTGAGGTGGTTCTAATGAGTACCCACAACCTATGTCTTGGAGCAGAAAGAACAACAAGAGGGCCATGATGGCCCTGGATCGCTCACCTGATCCATAGAGTAATAAGTGGGCCCCGGGGAGGGCCATTATTGACACCAGGGCTATAATGTGCATAATGTTGAGGGAGGTATAAAAAGGTGAAGGTTCAAACCAAATATCAACAAAGGCTATAATTTGAACAATCATGGCAAAGGTCCAATAGATGAAGCTACACACCAAATATCAAAGACCTGGGCCTTGCGGTTTCAGAGAAGAAGATTTTTATAAAGATATTCCCTACATAAGCCTATGTAAGTTCAAATGGCCCCAGGGCAGGGGTATTTTGTTCTCAGGGCTATAATTTAAACAATCTTGATAGAGGTCCACTAGATGAAGCTTCACACCAAATATCCAAGACCTGGGCCTTGCTGTTTCAGAGAAGAAGATTTTTCAAAGATTATCTCTATATAAGACTATGTAAAACCAAAGGCCCCCGGGGCGGGGGCATTTGCAGCCCGAGGGCTATAGTTTGAACAATATTGGTAGAGGTCCACTAGATGAAGCTCCATACCAAAATATCAAAGACATGGGCCTTGCAGTTTCAGAGAAGATTTTTAAATATTTCCCTATATAAGAATGTAAAACAAAAGGGTCTCGGGGTGGGGGCATTTTTGGCCCCAGTGCTACAATTTGAACAATCTTGATAGAGGTCCACTAGATGAAATTTTACACCAAATATCAAAGACCTAGGCCTTGTGGTTTCACAGAAGAAAATCTTTAAAGATTTTCCCTATATAAGTCTATGCAAAACCAAAGGGCCCCGAGGCGGGGCCATTTTTGGTCTCAGGGCTATAATTAGAATAATCTTTGTAGAGGTCCACTAGATGAAGCTTCATACCAAATATCAAAGACCTAGGCCTTGTGGTTTCTGAGAAGATTTTTCAAGATTTTCCCTATAGATGTCTATGTAAAACCACAGGGCCCCCGGAGCGGGGGCATTTTTGACCCCAGGGCTATAATTTGAACAATCTTGGTAGGGGTCCACAAGATGAAGCTTCATACCAAATATCAAAGACCTGGGCCTTGCGGTTTCAGAGAAGAAGGTTTTTAAAGATTTTCCCTATATAAGCTTATGTAAAACCAAAGGATCCCGGGGCGGGGTCATTTTTGGCCCCAGCACTAAAATTTGAACAATCTTGGTAGGGGTCCATTAGATGAAGCTTCATTCCAAATAGCAAAGACCTGGGACTGGCGGTTTCAGAGAAGAAGATTTTTAAAGATTTCCCCTATATAAGCCCATGTAAAATCAAAGGGCCCTGGGGCGGGGGCATTTTTGGCCCGAGCGCAATAATTCGAACAATCTTGGTAGGGGTCCACTAGATGAAGTTTCTTACCAAATATCGAAGACCTGGGCCTTGCGGTTTCAGAGAAGAAGATTTTTAAAGATTTTCCCTATATAAGCCCATGCAAAACCAAAGGGCCCCGGGCGGAGGCATTTTTGGCCCCAGCACTATAATTTGAACAATCTTGGTAGGGGTCCACTAGATGAAGCTTCATACCAAATATCAAAGACCTTGGCCTTGTGGTTTCAGAGAAGAAGATTTTTTCAGATTTTCCCTATATAAGCCCATGTAAAACCAAAGGGCCCCGGGGCGGGGGCATTTTTGGCCCCAGCACTATAATTTGAACAATCTTGGTAGGGGTCCACTAGATGAACCTTCATACCAAATATCAAAGACCTGGGCCTTGTGGTTTCAGAGAAGAAGATTTTTTAAGTTTTCGGTGAAAAAAATCTATTTTTGGCTCCTGTGACCTAGATGTGCAACGGACCGGAACCATTTGAACAACTTTGAAAGGGGACCTCCCAAGGATCATTCCTATGAAGTTTGGTCAAAATCTGATCAGTGGTTTAGGAGGAGATGTCATTTGAAGAAATTGTTTACGCACGGATGACAGACAAAAAGTGATCCAAATATAAAACACAAGAGGGCCATGATGGCCCTGGATTGCTCACCTGATCCATAGAGTAATAAGTGAGCCCTGGGGAGGGCCATTATTGACACCAGGGCTATAATGTGCATATTGCTGAGGGAGGTCTAAAAAGGTGAAGGTTCATACCAAATATCAACAAAGGCTATAATTTGAACAATCTTGGCAAAGGTCCACTAGATGAAGCTACACACCAAATATCAAAGACATGGGCCTTGCGGTTTCAGAGAAGAAGATTTTTTAAAGATATTCCCTACATAAGCCTATGTAAAACCAAATGGCCCAGGGGCAGGGGTAATTTTTGTCCTCAGGGCCCAGGGGCAGGGGTAATTTTTGTCCTCAGGGCTATAATTTAAACAATCTTGATAGAGGTCCACTAGATGAAGCTTCACACCAATATCCAAGACCTGGGCCTTGCTGTTTGAGAGAAGAAGATTTTTCAAAGCTTATCTCTATATAAGTCTATGTAAAACCAAAGGGCCCCGGGGCGGGGGCATTTGTGGCCCGAGGGCTATAATTTGAACAATTTTGGTAGAGGTCCACTAGATGAAGCTCGATACCAAAATATCAAAGACATGGGCCTTGCAGTTTCAGAGAAGATTTTTAAATATTTCCCTATATAAGTCTATGTAAAACCAAAGGGTCTCTGGGCGGGGGCATTTTTGGCCCCAGGGCTATAATTTGAACAATCTTGATTGAAGTCCACTAGATGAAATTTTACACCGAATATCAAAGACCTAGGCCTTATGGTTTCACAGAAGAAAAATTTTAAAGATTTTCCCTATATAAGGCCATGTAAAACCAAAGGGCCCCGGGACGGGGGCATTTTTTGCCCCAGCACTATAATTTGAACAATCTTGGTAGGGGTCTACTAGATGAAGCTTCATACCAAATATGAAATTCCTGGGCCTTGTGGTTTCAGGGAAGATTTTTAAAGATTTCCCTATATAAGCCTGTGTAAAACCAAAGGCCCCGGGCGGGGGCATTTTTGGCCCCAGCACTATAATTTGAACAATCTTGGTAGGGGTCCACTTGATGAAGCTTCATACCAAATATCAAAGACCTGGGCCTTACGGTTTCAGAGAAGAAGATTTTTAAAGATTTTCCCCATAAAAGCCAATGTAAAACCAAAGGGCCCCGTGGCGGGGGCATTTTTTGTCCCAGCACTATAATTTGATCAATCTTGGTAGGGGTCCACTAGATGAAGCTTCATACCAAATATCAAAGTCCTGGGCCTTGTGGTTTCAGAGAAGAAGATTTTTAAAGATTTTCCCTATATAAGCCTATGTAAAACCAAAGGGCCCCGGGGCGGGGGCATTTTTGGCCCGAGCACTATAATGTAAACAATCTTGGTAGGGGTCTACTAGATGAAGCTTCATACCAAATATCAAAGACCTGGGCCTTGTGGTTTCAGAGAAGAAGATTTTTAAAGATTTTCCCTATATAAGCCAATGTAAAACCAAAGGGCCCGGTGGCGGGGGCATTTTTTGTCCCAGCACTATAATTTGAACAATCTTGGTAGGGGTTCACTAGATGGAGCTTCATATCAAATATCAAAGACCTGGGCCTTGCGGTTTCAGAGAAGAAGATTTTTTCAGATTTTCCCTATATAAGCCCATGTAAAGCCAAAGGGCCCCGTGGCGGGGGCATTTTTGGTCCCAGCACTATAATTTGAACAATCTTGGTAGGGGTCCACTAGATGAAGCTTCATACCAAATATCAAAGACCTGGGCCTTGTGGTTTCAGAGAAGAAGATTTTTTAAGTTTTCGGTGAAAAAAATCTATTTTTGGCTCCTGTGACCTAGATGTGCAATGGACCGGAACCATTTGAACAACTTTGAAAGGGGACCACCTAAGAATCATTCCTATGAAGTTTGGTCAAAATCCGATCTGTGGTTTAGGAGGAGATGTCGTTTGAAGAAATTGTTTACGCACGGATGACAGACAAAAAGTGATCCTAATATAAAACACAAGAGGGCCATGATGGCCCTGGATCGCTCACCTAATCCATAGTGTAACAAGTGGGCCCCAGGGAGGGTCATTATTGGCCCCAGGGCTTTAATGTGCATAATGTTGAGGGAGGTCTTAAAGGTGAAGCTTCATACCAAACATCAATAAAGGTTATAATATGAACAATCTTGGCAAAGGTCGTCGAGATGAAGCTACACACCAAATATCAAGGAACTGATCCTTGCGGTTTCAGAGAAGAAGATCTTTTTAAAGATATTCCATACATAAGCCTATGTAAAACCAAATTTGCATCTGGGCTATATAAGTCTATGTAAAACCAAAGGGTCCCAGGCTGGGGACATTTGTGGCCCCAGGGCTATAATTTGGAACGATCTTGGTAGAGGTCCACTTGATGATGCTTCATACCAAATATCAAAGACCTGGGCCTTGCAGTTTCAGAGAAGAAGATTTTTAAATATTTCCCTTTATAAGACTATGTTAAACCAAAGGGTCTCAGGGCGGTGACATTTTTGGCCCCAGGGCTATAATTTGAACACTCTTGATAGAGGTCCACTAGATGAAATTTCACACCAAATATCAAAGACCTAGGCCTTGTGGTTTCAGAGAAGAAGATTTCTAAAGATCTTCGCTATATAAGTCCATGTAAAACCAAAGGGCCTCGCAGTGGGGGCATTTTTTGCCAAAGGGCTATAATTTGAACAATCTTAGTAGGGGCCCATTAGATGAAACTTCATACCAAATATCAAAGTCCTTGGCCATGCAGTTTCAGAGAAGAAGATTTTTTAAGATTTTCCTTATATAAGTCTATGTAAAACGAAAGGGCCCAAGAGCGGGGACATTTTTGGTCCCAGGGCTATAATTTGAACAATCTTGATATAGGTCCACTAGATGAAGCTTCACACAAAATATCAAAGGACTAGGCCATGTGGTTTCAGAGAAGAAGATTTTTAAAGATTTTCCCTATATATAAGTCTATGTAAAACCAAAGGGCCCCAGAGCGGGGGCAGTTTTGGCCCCAGGGCTATAATTTGAACAATCTTGGTAGAGGTCCATTAGATGAAGCTTCATACCAAATATCAAAGTCCTGGGCTTTGCGGTTTCAGAGAAGAAGATTTTTAAAGATTATCCCTGTATAAGCCTATGTAAAACCAAAGGGCCTCGGGGGGGGGGGGGGGGGGGGGGGGGGGGGGGGGGGCATTTTTGGCCCCAGCACTATAATTTGAACAATCTTGGTAGGGGTCCTATAGATGAAGCTTCATACCAAATATCAAAGACCTAGGTCTCGTGGTTTCAGAGAAGAAGATTTATAAAGATTTTCCCTATATAAGTCTATGTAAAACCAAAGGGTCCTGGAGCAGGGGCATTTTTGGCCCAAGGACTATAATTTGAACGATCTTGGTAGAGGTCCATTAGATGAAGCTTCATACCAAATATCGAAGACCTAGGCCATGTGGTTTCAAAGAAGAAGATTTTTAAAGATTTTCCCTATATAAGTCTATGTAAAACCAAAGTGCCCCGGAGCGGGGGCATTTTTGGCCCCAGCACTATAATTTGAACAATCTTGGTAGGGGTCCATTAGATGAAGCTTCATATTAAATATCAAAGTCCTGGGCCTTGTGGTTTCAGAGAAGAAGATTTTTAAAGATTTTCCATATATAAATAAGCCTATGTAAAACCAAAGGGCCCTGGGGCGGGGGCATTTTGTGCCCCAGCACTATAATTTGAACAATCTTGGTAGGGGTTCACTAGATGAAGCTTCATACCAAATATCAAAGACCTGGGCCTTGTGGTTTCAGAGAAGAAGATTTTTAAAGATTTTCCCTATATAAGTCTATGTAAAACCAAAGGGCCATGGAGCGGGAGTATTTTTGGCCCCAGTACTATAATTTGAACAATCTTGGTAGAGGTCCAGTAGATGAAGCTTCATACTAAATATCAAAGTCCTGGGCCTTGTGGTTTCAGAGAAGAAGATTTTTAAAGATTTTCCATATATAAGCCTATGTAAAACCAAAGGGCCCCGGGGCGGGGGCATTTTGTGCCCCAGCACTATAATTTGAACAATCTTGGTAGGGGTCCACTAGATGAAGCTTCATACCAAATATCAAAGACCTGGGCCTTGTGGTTTCAGAGAAGAAGATTTTTTAAGTTTTTGGTGAAAAAAATCTATTTTTGGGTCCTGTGACCTAGATGTGCAACGGACCGGAACCATTTGAACAACTTTGAAAGGGGACCACCTAAGGATCATTCCTGTGAAGTTTGGTCAAAATCCAATCAGTGGTTTAGGAGGAGATGTCGTTTGAAGAAATTGTTTACGCACGCACGGACGCACGGACGCACGACGGACGACGGACAAAAAGTGATCCCAAAAGCTCACCTCGTCACTACGTGACGGTGAGCTAACAAGAGGGCCATGATGGCCCTGGATCGCTCACCTTATCCATAGAGTAACAAAGGGGCCCCCGTGGAGGGCCATTATTGACCCAGGGCTATAATGTGCATAATGTTGAGGTAGGTCTAAATAGGTGAAGCTTCATACCAAATATCAACAAAGGCTATAATTTGAACAATCTTGATTAGGGTCCACTAGATGAAGCTAAACACCAAATACCAAAGACCTGGGCCTTGTGGTTTCCGAGAAGAAGATTTTTTTAAAGATATTCCCTACATAAGCCTATGTAAAACCAAATGGCCCCGGGCTTGGGTGTTTTTTTGGCCTCAGGGCTATAATTTAAACAATCTTGATAGAGGTCCACTAGATGAAGCTTCACATCAAATATCAAAGACCTGGGCCTTGCTGTTTCAGAGAAAAAGATTTTCAAAGATTATCTCTATATAAGACTATGTTAAACCAAAGGGCCCCGGGACGGGGGCATTTGTGGCCCGAGGACTATAATTTGAACAATCTTTGTAGAGGTCCATTAGATGAAGCGCCATACCAAATATCAAAGACATGGGCCTGACAGTTTCAGAGAAAAAGATTTTTCAAGATTTTCCCTATATAAGTCTATGTAAAACCAAAGGGCCCCAGAGGGGAGGAGGCATTTTTGGCCCCAGGGCTATAATTTGAACAATCTTGGTACATGTCTACTAGGTGAAGCTTCACACCAAATATCATAGACCTGGGCCTTGCGGTTTCAGAAAAGAATATTTAAAGATTTTCCCTATCTAAGTTTATGTAAAACCAAAGGCCCCCGGGGCGGGGGCATTTTTGGCCCCAGGGCTATAATTTGAACAGTCTTGAAAGAGGTCCATTAGATGAAGCTTCATGCCAAATATCCAAGATCTTGGCCTTGCGGAGCCAGAGAAGAAGATTTTTAAAGATTTTCCCTATATATGCCTATGTAAAACCAAAGGCCACCGGGGCGGGGGCGTTTTTGGCCCCAGGGCTATAATTTGAACAATCTTGAAAGAGGTCCACTAGATGAAGCTTCATGCCAAATATCCAAGATCTGGGCCTTGCAGTTCAATAGAAGAAGATTTTTAAAGATTTTCCCTATATTAGCCTATGTAAAACCAAAGGCCCCCGGGGCGGGGGCATTTTTGGCCAGAGCACTATAATTTGAACAATCTTGAAAGAGGTCCATTAGATGAAGCTTCATACCAAATATCCAAGATCTGGGCCTTGCGGTTCCAGAGAAGAAGATTTTTAAAGATTTTCCCTATATTAAGCCTATGTAAAACCAAAGGCCCCCGGGGCGGGGGCATTTTCGGCCCCAGGGCTATAATTTGAACATTCTTGGTAGAGGTCCACTAGGTGAAGATTCACACCCATTATCAAAGACCTGGGACTTGCGGTTTGAGAGAAGAAGATTTTTAAAGATTTTCCCTATATAAGCCCATGTAAAACCAAAGGACCCCAGGGCGGGGGCGTTTTTGGACCCAGGACTATAATTTGAACAATCTTGGTAGAGGTCCACTAGATGAAGCTTCATACCAAATATCGAAGACCTGGGCCTTGCGGTTTCAGAGAAGAAGATTTTTAAAGTTTTCATTTAAAAAATCTATTTTTAGCTCCTGTGACCTAGATGTGCAACAGACCGGAACCATTTGAACAACTTTGAAAGGGGACCACCTAAGGATCATTCCTGTGAAGTTTGGTCAAATTCCGATCAGTGGTTTAGGAGGAGATGTTGTTTGAAGAAAAAGTTTACGCACACACGCACGCACGCACGCACGCACACACGCACGCACGACGGACGACGGACAAAAAGTGATCACAAAAGCTCACCTCGTCACTACGTGACAGGTGAGCTAAAAATAATGTATACCCCGATACACCCCAGTTTTCTTTATATAAAGTGGAGTTTAGTGGGGTGTTCATTTCACAGACCTGTTCATGTGATGGAGCAAACTCTTTCTTCCAAAATCAGACCCTTTTTTGGAGGGACTCTGAGTATAATTATCACAAATTTTCATCAGAAAATTAACTGTTTTAGAGATATGATAAGCTATGCATGATCTAAAAAGGTAGATAACTGTAGACATGAACTGCTGGCCATGACAAAGTAAGTCCACCATACTGTACTCACCTGTATGTTCCCATGGGACATGGCTCTGGAACTAGTGTTCCATTGACACAATAAAAGCCAAGCGGACATGGTTTGGTTGTGTAGTCAGCAATTCCCTCCTCATCACAATAATATCCTCCTGGACACGGCAAACACCACGCAATGTCGTCAGCACTCTTTTGATCATTGTATGTCCCATTTGGACATTGCTGTGGATTATTGTCAATCTTACAGTACCAGCCAGCCCAACAGGGCTCTGCTATGGTGGAGTTTTCTGGACAAATGGATCCTCCAGGACAAAGCTGACATTCCGTTTGTGCCGCAGCGCCGACTTTATTGATGAATTTCAGTGGTGGACAAGTCTGAGGTACAGTGATTCCTGCAAATACAGTCAACTCTCTTTATACCGACATTCGTTATAACGGCAAAACTCGTTATAACGACAATTTCAATGGAATGAATTCTTTCCCTGGATTCCGAGCGACGTGGGCTTCCCTCAGGTTGGAAATGCCTAAAACGAATCCATAGTCATGACAGATTCTTGCAATTTAATACTCCAAGATACAAATGTTACAGATATTTGTTAGAATCGCCTCGGTGAGGCGATTCTAACAAATATCTATAACATTTGTTTCTATAATTATGTAATTATGTGGAAAAGACCTTTTATAACCTATTATACTCCTAAGTGGGATTCTTTTTAACGGCAAATTCATTATAACGGCACAATAATAGCGAACAAATACTGTCGTTATAACGCGGGTCCTCTGTATATACACAAAGAATTTAGTACAGTGAAACTTCAGTCTAATGCACTTTAATATTATGTAACGTGACTTCTGATTGGATATCGTCAAAATTTTGCGACAGTATACTCTGCAACGTACTGTTGGAAACTCAAAGACATCACGTAACGTTGCATTTCATTGGCTGACATTTGGTTTTATGCAGCTCACAGTGCTTGCTATTTTGCTCAACATAGTACAGTTTTAACCCTTATCTTGCTGTTCACGACAACCCATATCTTTGCAAACAGTGTAGATCCAGATCAGATGGCTTCTGAAGAAGCCATCTGATCCGGATCTACACTGTTTCACATTCAGTTTATGAATTTGTGGGAATAAATTACATCAAGCAATCTGATTGGTTCAAAGTCAGAGATGGGTGTGGCTAAAATGAATATTCAGCAAGAGAAGGGTTAACAAAAGAACCGAATAAGCACATTGGAGATAACAAGTACCCATAATACAGAATTTTATGAAGAAATAAGCAAAATATCTTTTTAATATCATTATTACTCCCCCTTATCTGGGGATAACAAGTACCCAAAATACAGGTTTTTTATTGAGAATATGAAAAAAACATTTTATTTTCATTTATCTGGGGATATAAAGTACCCACAATGCAGGATTTTATGAAGAAATACGAAAAATACCCTTTTATTATCCTTATTACTTCCTTTATCTAGGGATAACAAGTACCCACAATACAGGATGTTATGGAGAAATACAAAAAATATCCTTTGATTATCCTTATAACTTCCCCTTATCTGGGGATAACAAGTACCCACAATTCAGGCTTTTTATGAAGAAATACGAAAAATATCCTTTTATCATCCTTATTACTCCCCCTTATCTGGGGATAACAAGTACCCAAAATGCAGGCTTTTTATTGACAATATGAAAAAAATTGTTTTATTTTCATTTATCTGGGGATAAAAAGTACCCACAATACAGGATGTTATGGAGAAATACAAAAAATATCCTTTCATCATCCTTATTACTCCCCCTTATTTAGGGATAACAAGTACCCACAATTCAGGCTTTTTATGAAGAAATGAGACTCCCCCTTATTTAGGGATAACAAGTACTCACAATTCAGGCTTTTTATGAAGAAATAAGACTCCCCCTTATTTAGGGATAACAAGTACCCACAATTCAGGCTTTTCATGAAGAAATATGAAAAATATCCTTTTATCATCCTTATTACTACCCCTTATTTAGGGATAACAAGTACCCACAATTCAGTTTTTTTATGAAGAAATATGAAAAATATCCTTTTAGCATCCGTATTACTCCCCCTTATTTAGGGATAACAAGTACCCACAATTTGGGCTTTTTATGAAGAAATACGAAAAATATCCTATCATCCTTATTACTCCCCCTTATTTAGGGATAACAAGTACCCACAATTCAGGCTTTTTATGAAGAAATAAGACTCCCCCTTATTTAGGGATAACAAGTACCCACAATTCAGGCTTTTTATGAAGAAATACGAAAAATATCCTTTTATTATCCTTATTATTTTCCAGTTATCCCCCTTATCTGGCCTGGCGATAAGAAGTACCCACAATACAAGATTTTATGAAAATATATCCTTTTATCATCCTTATAACTCCCCCTTATCTTGGGATAACAAGTACCCACAATACGGGCTTTTATGGAGAAATACCAAAAATATTCTTTCATTATCTTTATTACTCCCCTTTATCTGGGGATAACAAGTATCAACAATATAGAATGTTATGGAGAAATACAAAAAATATCCTTTGATTATCCTTATTACATCACAACCTCGTTATAACACGGTTCATTATAACACGGTTATGGATATAACACAGTTTCAGGATGGATCCCAAAAATGTATAGTTTATATAGAAAAATGACCATAAATGGTCATTTTTCTATATAATCTATACATTTTTGTTTGGATATAACACGGTTGTTTAACTAACACGGTTTCTGCTTTGGACCCCTTTAATAGTGTTATAAAGAGGTTGTAGTGGACTTCCTTTATCAGGGGATAACAAGTACCCACAAAACATTTTTTTTTATAAAGAAATATGAGAAATATCCTATTATTTTTCCCATTAATCTTGAGGAGGGTCACTCCATTATATACCTTCAGGACAATAGTATCCATATGGACACAGCCCTCCTAGTGGGTCATATGAGTCATCGGGGTCTGGAACTCCCATACCACCAAAGCAAATAAACCCAGCATGACAATCTCCGGCTATCACACCACCAACACAATACTTGCCTGAAATAGTTCAACACATACAGTAATATTTGAAACCAGAAATATTCTGAATGATTTGATTGATTAGTTGCATCAGATTAACAAGTCTGTGTAATGAAGACCCCCCCTAAACCCCACTTTATGTAGAGAAAACTGGGGTTTTGGAGGTATACATTTTTTTTTATTTCTGCTCCAAGACATATGTTGTGGGTACTCGTTAGAACTGCCTCAATGAGGCAGTTCTAACGAGCACCCACAACCTATGTTTGCAGTATAAACAAGAAAAATATCATGGATTTCATTAGAAAAGTAGCTATTTTAGAGATGTGAAAAAATGCACTATGTCCCACAGGTTTGTTATCACAATGGGCTGGTCTGAAGATAAACCCTTATACTGCTGAATAAACTAGTTTATCTGACTATCAGCCAATCAAATTACATGATGTAATGTAGTCATTCAAATTTACAAACTGAATGACAAACAGTGTAGATCTTGATCAGTAGTCAGTATGAAATGACAGAAGGGGAAGAGATACATAAAGATATTGTTAACCATTTTCTCCTAAATGTTATCTTCCCCGCTTGTACAGGAGGAGTCCATTTTGAAATCCAGGGATGTCAGAAACAATTATTTTTCTACCCATTTTGTTTCAGATGCAACATTCCGTTCCTGGCACTGCTGTCAAGTGTTTCTTTCCAATGTAAAGATAAAAAAATCTGAATTATAGCAATCAAGTTTCTTTTAATCTGAAATATTTTGACACTAAAAAGGTTCACAGTACTAGATCAAGAGCACACCCACTTCTCAGTGATGACCACTAATTGGTCAATACATTACGATAACTCACCCGTGCGATATAGTGCAGTTTTTACATCTCCAAAATGGCTGCTTTTCTGGTGAAAATCCATGATATTTTTCTTATAAATGCTCAAAACATAGGTTGAGAGTACTCGTTAGAACCGCCTCAGTGAGGCGGTTCTAACGAGTACCCACAACATATGTCTTGGAGCAGAAATAAGAAAAATAATGTATACCCCCTTAAACCCCAGTTTTCTCTATATAAAGCGGGGTTTAGGGGGTCTTCATTTCACAGACTTGTTTACCTGATGGTACCACCAACAGCACCAAAACTATTGTGTCATGTTGAAATCTACATCAGGCATTGTACTGTTTTGAAGTCACAGGTGCAAGTTGGCACACTTGACTGTCAAACATGACTGACTTGTTTTCATAGTGCTTTGTGACACATCACAAAAACACGCCTATATGATTTTGATCCCCTTAATCACTTTTATATAGTAAAACTGGGGTTTATAGGGGTAAACCTTATTTTTCTTATTTCTGCTCTAAAATATAGATTGTGGGTTCTCGTTAGAACTGCCTTGATGGGGCAGTTCTAATGAGTACCCAGTCTATATTTTGAGCGAATATAGATTGTGGGTACTGGTTAGAACCACATCAATGAGGCTGTTCTAAAGAGTACCCACAGTCTATATTTTGAGCAGAAATAAGAAATATATCACAATTTTTCATCTGAAAATTTTTGTTCTTTGGTGGTAAAATTTACAATGTATTTGAATAGGTGTGTTTGGAGTACATCCTTGCCTTAAAAGACAGAGGTAAATTAAAATCTTTGATCTGACAATTTGGAAATCATGTTTTTTTAGTTAAATGAAGAGGGCATTGCAGCTGTTTTACGTCCCCGTCAACACTGTAAAGGTTATTTTGGAGACATTGTTTCCAATTTTGTGGGACTACCCAACATTGGGATGAAATGACATCTCAAGCCCTGCTTCCCAATGAAACCAATAGGGTTTATAAGCATGGACGGTCCGACTTGTACCGCATTGCCTGGGCAGGCTTTGATCCTCTTAGCGGTTTACCAGTACTTGTGGGTGGTCGGTTTCAGCTCTGGGTGGAAGCATCATGCAGGCCATTTATTTCTTCAAGCACCCATAGGCAGGGGCTCTAATGTTGCAGCTGAAACAAAATGGGTAAAAAAAAATATTAAAAACAAATAACAACAAAAACAAGCACCTAAAGGATAACCAAAATGTGCTTGATTAAGACAGGTGCTTGCTTAATACAGGCAAATTTACATGCCTTTGCCTTTTTGGGGAACCAAATGCCTGCTTGCTTAAGACAGGTTGCTTGCTTTATAGAGGTGGCCGCTATGGCAGGTTTTACTGTACTTACCAGCTATACAGTCCCAGCAATCCTCAGCCGTCTCCAGACCATATGCTGATGAATCTGTGTACGTGCCATTGGGACATAAGATTGGATCGGAAGTGTTCCCGGGACAGTAGGAGTAGGCTGGGCAATACTCGGGGAAAGTTGTGTTCTGTACACAGTAATACCCAATTGGACATGGTTCACAGGATATTTCTCCTTCTGCTGGTTGGTAGGTACCTGTAAAGAGTTTGATTTGTTTGATTTGAGGTTTAATGTCCCCGTCAACACTGTAAAGGTCATTTTGGAGACATTGCTTCCAATTTTGTGGGACTTTTACCCGAAATTGAGATGAAATTACATCTCAAGCCCTGTCGCTCAATGGAACCAAAAGAGTTTATAAGCATGGATGGTCCGACTCCCACCACTTGTCTGGGCAGGCTTAGATGCTCAAAGGGCTTTACCAGTACTCGTGTGCGGCCGGTTTCAGCTCTGCGTGGAAGCATCGTGCAGCCCATCTATTTCTTCAAGCCCTGATGGGTGGGGGCTATTTTCAAACAATGTCGATCCAGATCCTGCTGATCAGGATCTACATTGTTTGTCATTCAGATTATGAATTTGTTGCAATAATTTGCATCAAGTAATCTGATTGGCTGATAATTGGTAGTGGGTGTGGCATATTAAAATATTAAGCAGGACAAGGCTTAACTAGAACATCATGCTAACAAAACAGAAGAGAAGGCAATGATCAGAAATCGATACAATGAACCCATCAGAGACACCAAAGGGCAAGAAACACAAACATGAAATGACTGTACCCTAATGGAAACATCACTAGCAGAAAGCCAAAAAGACAGTCACTTTCCCACAAAATGACCAATAGGCTATCCAAAACAAAAGGCATAGGTGATGCACACATTGAAAGACAAACCACAACAAAAACAAACTGCGACGGAAGAATCGCCTTGGAACGGTCAGTGAAAAGTATTTCAGTGGGGGGCTTTAATCGCCCATACTTCCGTCACGATTTATACAAATAATTTGTCCAGTCCACATGAAGGCTTCCTAACTCATCAGTGCAACAATTCCGAGAACACAAAAATCAAACAACCACAGAGATGAACCAAAGGTGAGGACAGCAAGAAGGAACTAAAATGCTGGAGCAAAAAATAACCAACAGTTAGACTCTGATGGGCGATAGGCACTGAAATACTGATAAGCCTCACAGGTATCAGCTGTAGCAGTATTTACCAGGGAATAAGTGGAGATAAGCTTCTAGGGGATAATGAGTTAATAACTCTGTAGTGGACAATATTTAGAAATGCCACACTGAGGTGATTCTAACAAATATACACAACACCTGTTTCTTGGGGTTAATATGATATTCTTGAATAATACATTAATCCATCTTATCAAAGTCAGTGAATCATGAAATGTATGGCAAAGTAAAATATGGCTGCTTGCATTAAAGTTGCCATCCCTTGATGCAAGTTTGAACCAAATATCATTCATGACACTCTAATAGTTCTTGAGAAATGGGCTTGAACATTACGGTGAACTCCAAGGTTGATGCAACAGTTCACGAAGACAGTGAACATTTAAATATAGGTCAGGGTAAAATATGGATGCTTGCATTAAATTTGCCATCCCTAGATGCAAGTTTTTACCATCAATAACGAAGCTCCAGTATTTCTTGAGAAATGGACTTGAACACAAGGGTAAATGCTGGGATTGGCACAACAGCTCACAAAGTCAGTGAACCAGGAAATGTAGGTGGAGGTCAAATATGGATGCTTCAATAAATGTTGCCATCCCTAGATGTAAGTTTGTACCAAATGTCATTAACCCATAAAATGCCAATCACAACAAGATGTGTTTGTGAAACACTGATGCCCAGGACAGCGCATGTTAAATATGAAAGCAGTATCACTAAGCAATCAAAAGGTATGGCCAATGTTCAAGTCTTAAAAAAGTAGGTCAAGGTCACAAGGTAAAAAATTATGGGATTGTTGAAAAGGTTTTGTGACATAGTATGCACATGTGAAATATGAAAGCCCTATCACTTACCAATTGAAAGTTATGGCCAATGTTAAATTTAATAAAAAAAGGTCAAACATCAAGGTAACAAGGTAAAACTAGAGTGATGACAATGTTTCTCTAAAAATAGCCATAGTGACCTTGACCGCGAAAGTAGATCTTGCTCAAGATATTATCATAAGCATCTTTTGTGTGAAGTTATATTAAAATCTGTTAATAAATGTAAGTGGTAGAGCGATGACAAAGTTTTTCTGAAAATAGCCACAGTGACCTTGACCTTGAGGTCATGACCTTGAAAGTCAAAGCAACTCGAGATGTCATCATAAGAAACATTAAAATCCATCAATAAATGTAGTTGCTAGAGTGATGGCAAAGTTTTTTCTAAAAATAGCCACAGTGACCTTGACCTGAAAGTCAAAATCGCTCGAGATATTGTCATAAGGAACATTTATGTGAAATTATATTGAAATTGGTGAAAAAATGTAAGCGCTAGAGCAATGACAAAGTTTTTCTAAAAATAGCCACAGTGACCTTGACCTTTAAAGTCGAACTCGCTCGAGGTATTGTCATAAGGAACATTTGTGTGAAGTTATATTGAAATCAGTGAAGAAATGTAGTCGCTAGAGCGATGACAAAGTTTTTTCTAAAAATATCCACAGTGACCTTGACCTTGAAAGTCGAAATCGCTTGAGATATTTTTGTAAGGAACATTTGTGTGAAGTTATATTGAAATCGGTGAAGAAATGTAGTCGCTAGAGCAATAACAAAGTTTTTCTAAAAATAGCCACAGTGACCTTGACCTTGAAAATCGAACTCGCTAGAGATATTGTCATAAGGAACATTTGTGTGAAGTTCTATTGAAATAGGTGAAGAAATGTAGTCGCTAGAGCGATGACAAAGTTTTTCTAAAAATAGCCACAGTGACCTTGACCTTGAAAGTCGAAATCGCTTGAGATATTGTCATAATGAACATTTGTGTGAAGTTATATTGAAATCAGTGAAGAAATGTAGGCGCTAGAGCGATGACAAAGTTTTTTCTAAAAATAGCCACAGTGACCTTGACCTTGAAAGTGGGACTCGCTAGAGATATTGTCATAAGGAACATTTGTGTGAAGTTATATTGAAATTGGTGAAAAAATGTAAGCACTAGAGCAATGACAAAGTTTTTCTAAAAATAGCCACAGTGACCTTGACCTTGAAAGTGGAACTCGTTCGAGGTATTGTCATAAGGAACATATGTGTGAAGTTATATTGAAATCAGTGAAGAAATGAGGTCGCTAGAGCGATGACAAAGTTTTTCTAAAAATAGCCACAGTGACCTTGACCTTGAAAGTCCAAATTGTTCGTGATATTGTCATAAGGAACATTTGTGTGAAGTTATATTGAAATTGGTGAAGAAATGTAAGCGCTAGAGCGATGACAAAGTTTTTCTAAAAATAGCCAATGACCTTGACCATTAGGCCATGACCTTGAAAGTCGAACTCGCTCGAGATATTTTTGTAAGGAACATTTGTGTGAAGTTATATTGAAATTGGTGAAGAAATGTAGGCGCTAGAGCGATGACAAAGTTTTTCTAAAAATAGCCACAGAGACCTTGACCTTGAGGTCATGACCTTGAAAGTCGAACTGCTCGAGATATTGTCATAAGGAACATTTGTGTGAAGTTATATTGAAATAGGTGAAGAAATGTTGGCGCTAGAGCGATGACAAAGTTTTTCTAAAAATAGCCACAGTGACCTTGACCTTGAGGGGGGGGGGTGTCTGGATGGACAACAATTATGGTACCACTAGAAAGGTCTTGCGACAAGGAGTGCATGTGTGAAATATGAAAGCCCTACTACTTACCAATCAAAAGTTATGGCCAATGTTAAAGTTTATAAAAGTAGGCCAAACGTCAAGGTCAAGGTCACGAGGTCAAAAATTATGGTACCACTAGAAAGGTCTTGTGACAAGGAGTGCACATGTGAAATACGAAAGCCCTACCACTTACCAACGGAAAGTTATGGCCAATGTTAATGTTTTTAAAAATTTTGAAAAAAATAGGTCAAAGGTCAAGTTCAAGGTCACGAGATCAAAAATTATGGGACCACTGGAAAGGTCTTGTGATAAGGTATACACATGTGAAATATGAAAGCTCTATCTATTACCATTCAAAAGCTATGCCCAATGTTAAGGTTTTTGTAGACAGACAAACAGACAAACGGAAAAATTTTGAAAAAAATAGGTCAAAGGTCAAGTTCAAGGTAACGAGATCAAAAGTTATGGTACCACTGGAAAGGTCTTGTGATAAGGTATACACATGTGAAATATGAAAGCTCTATCTATTACCATTCAAAAGTTATGCCCAATGTTAAGGTTTTTGTAGACAGACAAACAGACAGACAGACCAAAAACTATATGCCCCCGAATCTCTTAGATTCCGGGGGCATAAAAATTGTCCTCTGTTTTGCCGTCTGCCAGTTCCCTTAAAAGTCATCAATCGCAAACAGTGTGGACCCAGATCGGAGCAGTCTGATCTGGGCCCACACTGTTTGCTAGAATGCAAAAATAAAATATTTTTAAAAAGTTTAAAAGAAGATTCATTGTTTTTTCTCGGCAGCTTAAGGGTAAATGCAGCTTTTATAGTTGAATGTTAATGAGAATGGACTCTTATGTTAGGGTGAAAACTTGGACTGACACAAATGTTCACGGCTCAACGAACTACAGACAGAAAACCGTCCTCCTATATCAAACCAAAATGTTTTATCCAGACAAAAATGTATAGATTTTATACAAAAATGAAATGGTCCTTTTTTTCATTTTGATAAATAGCCATTTTCTAAATAATCTACACATTTATGTTTGGATATGACATGGTTGTTTAACCTTCAGCTTGCTGTCGGCACATTTATTCCCCCAAGGGGGTAGTCCAACTTGAGCAACTTATCATGCTCATAAGAAAGCAAGTACACTCTATCCGATGAGGTTCTTCTATACAGGAGGGATTGTTCTTTCTTACAAGGGCACAGGTTTTACCCACATTACCGGCTGTTTGGTTTTACACCCGGATATGACGTTAAAAATTGACGATCTTTCAGATACCAGTTTTCAATAAGTCACCCCTACCTGTTCTATCACAATTTTTTTTTATGCATAATAGACCCCATCCATCTAAACAACTACTGGTGATAAATATGTAAAGCTACACAATCTGTCAATTTTATACTACAAAGCACACACTGAGCGCTATTGTCTTGTATTTTTTTTTTTTTTTTTTTAGTGTCTTAAACGGTTCCCGGTCAGATCAGGTGTATTTGGAAGTCCATGACCCATAATACTTCCAGTAGAAATGGTGGAAGATGTCTTCCCTACAATGTGTCAAAGTATGAGCAGAATCGGTTCAGGTGCAAGGAAATTATGGCTGCCGAAATAAGGGTACCCCATCTAGAGAACGTGTGTGTGTGAATTCGGGTTTAACGTCGCTTTCAACAATTTTTCAGTCATATCACGACGGTGTCTGGTTGCGACAGGGAGCTCAATGCTCACGTTTATAGTGCTGCCTCACTGAAGTATCATGTCCCAGACACATTACATGATACCACACCCAGTCACATTATCCTGACACTGGATCGACCAGTCCTAGCTCTTCCCCGAAAACCTGAGTGCCAAGCGAGGAGCAGCTAGTACCATTTTTAAAGACTTTGGTATGTCGCAGCCCGGGATCGAACCCCAGACCTCCCGTTCCCCGGAGCGGACACTCTACCAACTGAGCTATCGGGGCCGGTCTAGAGAACGAGTATTGAATAAATCTCAGCATGCTAAATGTTAACAAAACACTGTTTCTGCTGTGGACCTAAAACAGTATTACAAACAACGAAGAGGTGTTATATCTCATCAAGAAAACACGCCTGATAATTCTGACCCCCTTGAATTCCACTTTCATAGAGTAAAACTGGGGTTTACAGGGGTAGACCGTATGTTTTTATTTCTGCTCTAAAACATAGATTGTGAGTACTTGTTAGAACTGTCTCGATCAGGTGGTTCAAACGAGCACCCACAATCTATATTTTGAGCAGAAATACGAAAAGTATCACAATTTTTCGTCTTAAAATTTTTATTTTTTCGGCAGTTATATTTACAATGCATTTATATTGGGGCGTTTCCGTAATGCGTACCTGGAGGACAAGCTACAGGATCAGCAACATTTTCAGGACAATAGAACCCTGTTGGACACAAGTAAGATGCTGGCATTGGGTCAATGATATCGTCAGCCCACGATGGACAATAGTATCTCTCTGCACACGGTCCTGCTGGGTGTGTGGCTGCTTGCTGGTCGCAAAAGAATCCACCAGAGCATGGGTGGCAGTCAGTGATGTCTGCTCCATGTGTGTCGTTCCTCAATGTTCCCGGGGGACATGGAGTTGCTGTCGTTGTACCTGCAATTCGATATACAGAAAAATTCCTATACTTTTGGACTGTTAAAAAGTGGTCTTTAAGACCATTTTTTGGACAGTGCCAAAGGTGGTCTCTTATCAGAAGGTATTGGGTGTAGAATACACAAAGATAAATTAACTGAAACCTTTTCAATTAGATTTTAAAAGCAGTTTCAGTCGTAATTTTAGGTGATCTTAGTAGGGGATACTTACTGTATGTACCATGCATTTAAAACTGTGAACGTAGGTAATATTTAGTCATTTATTTTTCTCTGCCCTTGACGTTTTTAAAATTGAAATAAATGCACTCTTTTTACATGTATTTATGCCACAAACATAACTTTTTTGTGTTATATCATATCCATCCTGATCTCAGCAAGGAAGCCTCAAAAAGTTGTGCCCAGTTCTTCAACATAATGATCCTAAGTATTGGGACAGATAGGCTTAAGCAAACAGTGAAGACCCAGATCAGACTGCTCCTGAAGGAGCAGTCTGATCAGGGTCTACACTGTTTGCCATTCCTTCCTGGATCATGAAACAAATTTGTTAAAATTTTAGGAGAATTACAGCAAGTCCTCAAGGTATCCAAATTTTTAGAATTTTTACGGTATTGTGTGTTTACTGATCCCAGCAAGGCAGCTTCAAAAAGTTGTGCCCAGTTGTTCAACGCATCATTGACTTAACAAACTTGTTATTGGTTTTGTGTGTTTCGGAGTTTTATGGCCTAGTCACACTAATTAGGTCACATTGTGCCAGTTAGTTTACCTAACCACACCTCCTGGGCAGGCATTAAAGTGGTTAATCAGTAGATTGCACATTCTTTCGCCAAAAACTCACAACTGCCCTTCTTGAATCAGTAGCAGGCAGAGAATGACCCTAGAAAAAATTTCATGAAACTTGCTAGGGGTAAAAATGTTAATAGTCCAAGCAAGTACAATATATAACATGATAGTGTTTTTGCTGAAAAAAATTGAGTAGTGCAAAAGCTACTCACAATTTTTCAGCAAAAATAATGATGTTGCACCATACTGAATGATTAACCTAATGTTAACAACCCCTTTTGCTTCAAGCAGAATGGATGCCCCTTCAGGGGAGGTAACTCCTGCAAGAGAATCTTTGTTTCCGATATCAATAGGGGTCAACTCTTAAAGGAAAGAATTTGCTCCGGAGGAGCAAATTCTTTCCTTTCTTAAAGGAAAGAATTTGCTCCGGAGGAGCAAATTCTTTCCTTTAAGAGTAGACCCCTTTTTCCATAGGACAGAGTTTATAGAAAAGTGAACAGGAAGTCCAAAAAGTTGTCTCCCTTTGAAAAATGGCAGAACAATCTGCCAAGTGTATCCATTCCCACTTAAAATAAATGGGCTCTTATCATTCAAATACAAACCTTCCAGACAGTAGCTTGCTATCGGACAAGGTCCATTAACAATATCATCCGGAGTGGGCGACGTTGAATTTTCCAAGCATAAATAGCCCGCAGAACAGTTCCCGCTTGGGGCAGACAATCCTGTCACACCACAATACTGGCCTGGAGGGCAGGCCAGACAATCTTCTACTGAAGCAATGGACTCGTGAGGATTGTATGATCCCATAGGGCAAGGAATCCCAGAGTCAGATGTTCCATTAAGGCAATAATATCCAGTAGGACATGGCAAGGTTAGGTTCATTCCATTGTTCGGACACGAAGTTCCCGCTTCGCAAGTTAAACATTCACCTGTAAAACAATATGGTATATTATCATATGACGTCGTTGATAAGCAGTGGATAACGTCGTGTAATAAAAATCGTGTGACTATATGTGTAATAACACTTTGGCGGGATTAAGTAACGTCATGACGACGTCCATGTCAACTATACATTTTTGTGGAAACATTGTCAAATTTCAAGGCGATAAATCAAATTTTAAAGTGGTCATATGAGAACAGAATCTAACAATCGTGGTCATCCAAAGGCTCGTTTCATAATTTTATATGAAATGACCACGAGTGTAAGATCCTCTTTATAGTTGATATTTGAGTTCTTGGACATGATGTGGGGCTAACCAACATCTTGACGGGTCAAAATAACAATATCCCATTATGATGAAAGCTGTTAACCCATTTAGTACCGGAACCCCAAAAACAGGTACCCTGGCAAACAGTGCAGGCCCAGATCAGACGCCGCACTGTGCGGCCTCTGATCAGGGCCTCCACTGTTTGCTAAAAGTTCAGTCATTTTCCTAATTAATTTTCATGAAATAACAACCTGACACTCCTAAATTTTGTAATGGACTCCTTGCTATATATAAGGAGGAAGATTCCATTTGGTAATAAAAGGGTTAAAGGCCCTGTCCCACTATAATGTTTTAGACAAATGTATTCAGACGCATAAAAATGTAGCTAATACGCTGGCATACGCTGAAGTTGAATGAAAAAAATTCAAGCGTATACCCATTTTTGGATGTAAATTTAGCGCACTACTTACGAGCTGGACCCGTATGAGTAACTTTTCCATAACTTATGCCTAGCGTGTATGTACCTTTTGATAATATTAGCTTATTCTTAAAAGAAATTGGACTTTTTCATACAATTTAATTTTGTTTCAGAATTTTATACATTATCATTCTGACTTTTTAACTGTTTAATATCCTCATAATTCTACATAGTTTTTGATCATTAGGTGATTGATGCTTATGACCCACAAAGAGGGTTGGCACGTCTTCAAACTCGAAAACATCATCATCATCATATGCCTAGCATGTACATAACGTCTGTAAGCATGTAATAGCATGTGCCTAGCATTTCTCTTGCACTCTTGACTTAAGCGCAACTGATGCACACCGTTGGTCTTACTTATACCGAACTTATGCATGGCGTGTTGAAGCGTATCGCGACAATCACATGAGGTCATTATTAAAGTTGAGGTTCTGTATATTCAAAGTGTCATAATGTGCCCTTCGGTGCCCCGTTACAATCATAATGTCATTTTCGACTTTGAACCAATCAGATTACTTGATGTAATTTATTCCTGCAAATTCACAAACTGAATATCATTCAGGGTAGATCCTGATCAGACTGATCTGGATCTACACTGTTTGCAAAGACACAGCAGGATAAGGGTTAACACTTTTGACGCCAACAACAATGAAAAGCCGATAACGATGCCAGAAAGCCATCTCTATCTCAAGCAGTTTGATTTGAGATTTAACGTCCCCATCAATACTGTTCAGGTCATTTTGGAGACGTCGCTTCCAATTTTATGGGACTTTTACCTGACATTGAGATGAAATGACATCTCAAGCCCTGTCGGCCAATGAAACTAATAGGGTTAATAAGCCTGGACGGGTCCGACTCTCACCGCTTTGCCTGGGCAGGCTTGGATCCTCTAATCGGTTTACCAGTACTCGTGTGCGGTCGGTTATAGCTCTGCGTGGAAGCATCATGCAGCAAATCTATTTCTTCAAGCCTGATGGGAGGGGAGCTGGAAAACAATCTCTATGTCAAGCAGACATGACAAATATGTTCATTTATAAATGAGATTTTTCTATTTGATTCATAATCTCTACCTATTTGATGGGATATGACAGTTGTTTTACATGGATTCTGGCTATTTTTTTTTTTTTTTTTTTTTTTTTTTTTTTTTGGTTTTGGTTTCACGGCCCTTTCAAGATTATTTCACTCATATCGAGCAGATCGTTAATCAGAGGTGGGCGAAAACCTGAGTACCGAGAGAAAAGCCATCTGACCTTCCATTGCAGAACTTAGCATCTCGCCTGTGATCCGAGCGAGGCTAGAACCCACAGCGGTGAGAGACCTAATGACTAAGAGTCAGCGCTCTTATCCACTAGGCCACAGAGGCAGTGACATGGTTTCTGGCTATGATGTAATTGCCATTTTTTATACAAACACTTACCTAGGCCGGTGCTTGGACTGTAGAAGCCGGGAAGACATGGAAGTTCATTGACAGCTCCCTCTGGGCAATAATACCCCATCGGACAAATGTAACCTACAATGCCATCTGTTGGGTTTGGTACGCTGGAGCCAATCATACAGATGTAGCCTGCCTGACATTCTAGACTGTAACCTAAAATACACCACAACCTCATTATAACACGGATCATATACAGTCGAACTTCAATGGCTCGAACACCTTTGGGACCTCGAAAATCTGTTCGAGACGGGGGTAGTTCGAGCCACTGAGGTTACTGTCAGGAGGCATAACGAGATACTTTTAGACATCTTTTTCGGTGTTCTATAATGAAAATGTATGCTGTGTGTACTCATTAGAATCGCCTCATCGAGGCGATTCTAATGAGTACACACAGCATACATTTGCAATATAAAAGACTAAAATCTCCTTAATTATCCCCCACTATTTCTTATGTAGAGGATTTCGCTAGGGACTCAAGAATGGGTTCGACATATCCATGGTAAACGAGCCATCGGTGTTCGAGCCATTAAAGTTCTACTGTATAATAACACAGTTTGGATATAACCCCGATTTCAAGCTGGATCCCAAAAATGTGTAGATTATATAGAAATGGTCATTTTTCTATATAATCTACAATTTTTGTTTGGATATAACACGGTTGTTTAACTAACATGGTTTCGGCTTTGGATCCCATTAATAGTGTTAAAGAGGTTGTGGGGTATGAAGAAGATAAAATCAAATTTTCATCATGATTACTCTAAGATGTCCTTTTGTTGTTTTACACCCCCCTCAATGCTATTTAGGCCATTTTCGAGACGTTTCCAATTTTGTGGGGCTTTTTACCTGACACGTAGATGAAATGACATCTCAAGCCCTGCCGCCCAAACAGACCAAACGGGTTTATATGTAGGGACGGTCCGACTCAGGCAGGCTTATATCCTCTAAGTGGTTTACCAGTTCTCATGTGCAGTTGGTTTCAGATCTGCGAAGAAGCATCATGCAGCCCAATCTGATCAGGGCCTGCACTATTTGCTAACTGAACTTTCTGTCAAAAATAGAATAAAAACAAAAAAAAGGCCTGACACCCCTTATATGACAAACAGACTTGTCCAACATATAACAATGGAAGAGTCCACTAGTATACAATGGGTTAAAGCATTCCCTTTTTATTTTACATACGGTAACTACATTTTTACTGTGCAAAAAGGACAATCCATTACGAAAACACGCCTATACAAATACATTGTAACCTATATCGCCGAAAAAATGAAAATTTAAGATGAAAAATTGTGATATTTTTCTTATTTCTGCTCAAAATAAAGATTGTGGGTACTCGTTAGAACCGCCTCAATGAGGCGGTTCTAACGAGTACCCACAATCTATATTTTAGAGAAGAAATAAGAAAAACAAGGTATATCCCTGCAAACCCCAGTTTTACTATATAAAAGTGGGGTTCGAGGGGGTCAAAATTATATAGGCGTGTTTTCGTGATGACCTAGCAAAAATGTTCTTTGTTGTGATTGATTTGAGGTTTAACATCCCCGACAACACTGTAAAGGTCATTTTGGAGACGTTGCTTCCGATTTTGTGGGACTTTTACCCAACATTGAGATGAAATGACATCTCAAGCCCTGCCGCCCAATGAAACCAATAGGTTTTATAAGCATTCACGGTCCGATTCGCACCGTTTTGCCTGGGCAGGCTTAGATCCTATAAGCTGTTTACCAGTTCTCGTGCAGGGGTCGGTTTCAGCTCTGCGTGGAAGCATCATGAAGCCCATCTATTTCTTCAAGCCCTGATGGGTGGGAGCTGTCAAAAATGTTCTGTTGAGATTATTTTTGCACAGGCATTATAACCCTTATCTTGCTGTTCACGACAACCTCTATCTTTGCAAACAGTGTAGATCCAGATCAGATGGCTTCTGAAGAAGCCATCTGATCAGGATCTACACTGTTTGGCGTTTAGTTTATGAATTTGTAGCAATGAACTACATCAAGTAATTTGATTGGTTGATAGACAGAAATGGGTGTGGCTTAAATGAATATTCAGCAAGATAAGGGTTATTAACACTATGATAACCCATCTGTGTATTTAAATGTTGACTTTCATATCTCTAGAAGCAGCGTTTTTCATTTTTCAGATGAAATTTTTTTATTTTTCCTGTTCCTGGTCCAAACATAGACTGTGAGTGCTTGCATTACGAAAACACGCCTATATAAATACATTGTTAATTTTATTGCCGAAAAAAAAGAAAAATTTTGAGAGGAAAAATTTTGAGGTTTTTCTTATTTCTGTTCAAAATATGGATTGTGGGTACTTGCTAGAACTGCCTCATTGAGGCAGTTCTAATAAGTACCCACAATCTATATTTTAAAGCAGAAATAAGAAAAATAAAGTTTACCCCTGTAAACCCCAGTTTTACTACATAAAAGTGGGGTTCAAGGGGGTCAAAATTATATAGGCATGTTTTCATGATGGTTAGAAAGCCTCATTGATGCTGTTCTAACAAGTACCCACAATCAATCTTTTTGAGCAAAAAAAAAAAAAGAGTAAAATTATGTATATTGCTAAACCCGACTTAAAGAGAAATTTAGAGGGGTGTTCATTTCACAAACTTGTTTTACCTGATAATGGCCAAAGGCAGGAAACACTTCATAGTCTTTGAATAAATTGACCTGACCCCGAGGTTAAAAAAAACTTTTTTCATGCTCAACTCAGCTGAGCATGAAACTTGTGGTGCTCATAAAAAATTAAAAACAAAAAGAAGTTGAGCGATTTTCTTTTTCAGATAGCAGAGTATGTTATTTGTCCTGCTCACAAATTTTAAAATGCCAACAATTGTTGGCATTTTAAAATTTGTGAGCAGGACAAATTTCATGCTCAAGTGAGTTGAGCATGAAAAAAGTTTTATAACCTCGGAGCCAGGTTCTTTCAATTCACATAAACTCTGCAAAACAACCATAACTCCTGAAAAATGATTATTTGTGGTTCTTTATCACTTTCAAAATGTAATTACAATGACTTAATGTTGTTAAAAAATTACTGTAACGATCCCAAGTATTGGGACAAACAGGCCTAAACAAACAGTGTAGACCCAGATCAGACTGCTCCTGAAGGAGCAGTCTGATCAGGGTGTACACTGTTTGCCATTCCCTCTGCAATTTTTTGCCTCCTTGGATCGTGAAACAAATTTGTTTCAATTTTAGGAGAATTACAGAAAGTCCCCAAGATGTACAAATTTTTTGGATTTTTTCGGTAATGCAGATAAATATTTGTCATTTTTCCCCTTTTTATGTATAGATGACATAATAATGCATGCATTTACATAAATGTGTGATGTACACGTGTATGTGTGATACATGTAAAATGAGGTCAAGTCATAATAAGCAGGCTTTATTCATGTACTACTCTATAGTGACAGGGATCAAACCCATAAAGCCTTGGTCACCAATCAGATTTTGTTTATTTGTTTGGAGTTTAACTGCCCAATCAGACCCAGATCAGACTGCTGTGTGGACCCAGATCAGACTGCTCCTTTAGGAGCAGTCTGATCTGGGCCCACACTGTTTGCCTGTGTGCAAAAATATTTTCAAAAAGTTTGCAAGAAGATTCAGCAGACAATATAAGCAAATTATTCAGCAGACGACATAAGCAGATGACATCTCGGCATCTTAAGGGTAAAGCATGGCTCCAGAAAAGGCACTTTTTCGTTCGAAGAGTACTGATATTTTCTTATTTCTAAGCGAAAACATATGTTATGGGTACTTACTGAGCACTTTAGTAAGTACCCACAACATATGTTTGCATGCAGAAGTAAGAAAAATTATATTAGGATACCCATTTTTATCTGGGGCTATGAATTAAGGCTTGAAATTTTAGAGAATTTTTTTTTTTTTTTTACTACCCAAGTACCAAACAGATGTGCAGGTTGATCTGAACCTTTGTTGTTCACAACCGGCTAAAACAGGCTTTCTCCAGAATAGCTTCATAAGTTATGTGGTGATAATGCTTACAATCAAATGACATTAAACAACAAACCAAATCACACAATCAAAATCACACATCTTTCACAAATATATCACTACACCTCCAACAACAAACCAAATCACAATCTAAATCACATATCTTTCACGAATACACTGCAATGCAACCTCATTATAATACTGTTCGATAGAACACGGTTTGAATATAAAACTGTTTCAAGATGGATCCCAAAAATGTATAGATTACTGTATTTGACCTATTTACCGCACATGCTCCTAAAAGCGCACACCCAACCAGCTTTTTCTGGAAAAAATACACAAGCGCACACTTTACAGTAACCTCCCAACAAATTCATATTGAGTTTTGCTGCATCTTTGACCCGGACAATCATATGTATATGTGGTTGACCCCTATGCTTAAATTCAACTCTATAAAATAATCATATCGGAATCTTTTTTTTTTTGTATTTTTTTCGTATCGAGTGTGCGCTTATTAAGTAGATTTTTCACCACAATATTTTCATACAATTTTTAATAAACTAAGCGCACGGTGCGGTAAATAGGTCGAATACGGTATATAGAAAAATGACCATAAATGGTCATTTTTATATATATTCTACACATTTTTATTTGGATATAACACTGATGTTTAACTAACACAGTGTTTGCTTTGGACCCAATTAATAGTGCTGTAAAGAGGTTGTGGTGTATATCACGACACATTCAACAGTAAAGGGGTTATAAAATCTGCTATGATACAATGTAGAGGGTGTTTTGATGTTCATTTAGCAATGCTTTCTCATTAGGAAAACATGTGCGTGTGAAATATTGGCATCCAACATGGTGTCAGAAAAGATGAATCTTAGGTGAAAATGATAGCATCTTTCTTATTTCTGATTTCACCATAGATTGTGGGTGCTCGTTAGAACTGCTTCAATGAGGCAGCTCTGATGAGTACCCACAAGCTATGTTTTGGAGCGAAAATGAGGACACATCACAAAAACATGCCTATATGATTTTGACCCCCTCAAACCCCACTTTTATATAGTAAAACTGGGGTTTGCAGGGGTATACATTATTTTTCTTATTTCTGCTCAAAAACATAGATTGTGGGTACTCATTAGAACCGCCTTGTCAAAGGGGGTTCTAACAAGTATCCACAATCTATATTTAGAGCAGAAATAAGAAAAATATAGAAATTTTTTATCTGAAATTTTTTGTTTTTCCGTGGTAAAATTTACAATGTATTTGTATAGGCGTGTTTTCGTAACGATAATATATACCCTCCATAAACCTCACTTTTCTCCATATGGGCCCCGTCAAGCAATTTTGGTACTTATCGCCTATGCGAGCAGCGAAGGTTCAGGCGAGCCTGTGCATCCGCTCTTACGACATGAAAGCCGTAACAAAGGAAAGATGCATAGCCTGAAAAAATCCCCGCCTATGGTGGGATTCGAACCCTGGCTGCTCAGGTGATAATCCACTGCTCTTACCCCTGAGCCAAAGAGTCGACTCCCTGACGCAGTTGTCAGAGAGAGGTTATAAACCTAGAAGCTATGCATATGATCTACCAAGGTAGATAATGGAAGGGAGGTAACACACCCCCTCTTCAGGAAGTCATCATTTATGATGACGTGAAGGATGCCAACTTCGGCACAAGCCAATTCTGGCATGTAAAGTCCAATCCCGGATGAGCCCCAATCTTACGACATGAAAGCCGTAACAAAGGAAAGATGCATAGCCTGAAAAAATCCCCGCCTATGATAGGATTCGAACCCGGGCTGCTCGGGTGATAGTCCACTGCTCTTACCCCTGAGCCAAAGAGTCGACTCCCTGACGCAGTTGTCAGAGAGTGGTTATAAACCTAGAAGCTATGCATATGATCTACCAAGGTAGATAATGGAAGGGAGGTAACACCGTGCAATCTCGCCAGAACCTTCGCTACTGGCTCATACAAGCAGTTAATCAAGAGGAACCTTCAGACAGAAAGCCATATCCCTGGCTCCTCTGAATGGCTGGGCATGCACAGTTAAAATTTGTCATGACGGAATTCTCGAAGAGACAAATTCGCTTGGCGGGGCTCATATAAAGTGGGGTTGAGAGGAGTCCTGGTTTCATGGACTTGTTATCGTGATCTGTTTCTACAGAGGTTCAAACATACAAAATTAAACTTTTGCACATGCGTAAACCTTCAAACACTGCAGAAAATTCTAGTGTAGACAATCTTTTTTGCCCATTATTTTTTCAGCTAAAAGAAGGCTTAACATTTTATGTGAAACATTTGCAGATGATTCACAATAATGTCAAGCCTTACTTTCACTGAAAAATGAGAAAAAAATAATTTAGAAATGCTGTCTGCAAACTGGAAGCGTAGCATTAAAAACAAGTTTAACCCTTTAACAATGGGTCCCACTGAAACAAGAGCCGTCATCAGACAGCACAGCTTGCCTGGGAAAGTGTCTTTGAGGCCATGGGTATAGGTGGGGGTATTGCCAAATAAGCCTTCGGATCTATATCTGTCATCATACAAAATACAAACCAAATCCATTGCCTAGTTAGGAAAATATGAGCTATAAAAATTGTTAACATGTTAAGAAAAAACTTTTAAGGTAAAATTGCAGTCTGTGACCTTGACCTTGAGGTCATGGGAATGGGCAGCGACTTTCTGAATAAAAACTTTGGACCTTTATCTTAACATCATACCAAATATGAACCAAATCCATCGATGGTTTGGGAAATATGAGTTCTAAAAAATTTCACCGTCTATAACCTTGACCTTGAGGTTATGAACGTGGGTACTGCTGAAAAGAATCTATAATCATACCAAATACACGTACACTATATCACATGCAATACCAATGTGTTAATTAAAGCCATTTTGCACCCAACATTCAGTGACACATAAAACCTAACACATCAATTCCTTAACACAAATCAGCTCTTTAAAATGCCATTACGAAAACACGCCTATACAAATGCATTGTACACTTTACCGCCGAAAAAAAAAAAAAAAGAAATTTTAAGAGGAAAAATTGTGATATTTTTCTTATTCATGCTCAAAATATAGATTGTGGGTACTCATTAGAACCTCCTCATCAGGCGGTTCTAATGAGTACCCACAATCTATATTTCAGAGCAGAAAAAAGAAAAAAAAATACCCCTGAAAACCCCAGTTTTACTATATAAAATTGGGGTTCATAGGGGGTCAAAATTATATAGGCATGTTTTCGGGATGTAACAAAATTTCATGCTTAACATGAAAACGTACACTCAAATCAGCCTGTACATCACTGTAGGATAATAACAGCCTTCCTTCTCCCTTAACTCTTATCCTGCTGAATAATTAATTTTGCCACACCATTTCCGACTATCAGCCAATCAAATTGCTTGATAAAATGTATTAATCTAAATTCACTAACTGAATGACAAACATTGTAGAACATGATCAGATGGCTTCTTCAGAAGCCATCTGATCTGGATCTACAATGTTTGCAAAGTTAGGGCTTACTGTATTCAGCAGAATAGGTGATATGCCTTCATCCCTTGGACATCCATACAGCTAACATTGAAGACCGATCAGGCTACATATATGTCAAAGCTGACATTGTGTCATGTTTGGTTGCACATCAGTTTGTTAGACTTTCCATGAAACTGGCGAAAGTACCAGCTGGTATTTGGGTTTCTTTTTTGCATAGGCAAACAGTGAAGGCTCTGTGCAGTCTTCCAGGGGTCTTCCCTGACTGCATAATATACAGTAAAATTCCTATATTAAAACCACCTTTAGTGCTGTCACGAAATGGTCATATTAGTGAGAGCTGCCTTAGTTTGTTTTGTTTGTTTTGGAGCTTAATGGCCTAGTCAACACCATGAAAATGAAGGTCAGCGGAGTCGGTCAGTTTGCCTCACTTTTCCCAAACAGGCTATACTATACGTAAGTGGTTAACCAGTACAGGGCACATTCTTTCACCAGAAACTGACGACTGTCCTTCTTGAATCAGCAGAAGGGAAAGAATGACCGTAGAAAATATTTCTTGATATCTCAACAATAGAATGTTGCCAAATCGGAACGCTAAAACACAAGTCGGATGCTCATCTGACCAAGCTACTGAACCAGGTGTACAAGGAAGTCTTGTGTTTTTATTCTTTTTCTTTTCAGTAGTTCTACTACCCTTTCATCAGAGGTGGTGAAAACCTGAGTATCAACAGAAAAACCACTTGACCTTCCGTTTCAGAACTTGGCATAACACGTGACCCAAGACATGCTGGAATGCACAGAAGTAACAGACCTAATGTTTTAGAGTTGGCACTCTTACTCACTAGGCCCATTGGGGAAGTCTTATCAACCAATATAGCAACTTAAAGGTCGACTTGAGACCAGCAAATGGAGTTCTTAATAAGGAAGCATTTTTAGTATTAGGTGGTCTCAAAAATGGAATTTTACTGTAATAATAAAGAATGCAATCTCTATAAACTTGGAACAACGGCAAACTCAAATGATCATTAAACGCAACGTAACATAGGACTATTTTCCCCTCCTTCTTCAGATTCATCTCACACATTTAACCCTTGACCTGCTGAATATTTAAATATGCCACACCCACTACCGATTATCAACCAATCAGATTACTTGATGCAAATTATTGCAACAAATTCATAAACTGCATGACAAACAATGAAGATCCTGATCAGATGGCTTCTTCAGAAGCCATCTGATCTGGTTCTGCATTGTTTGAAAGATCAGACATATCCGGGCTCAGCAGGACAAGGGTTAATGCTTGTAAACACAGCTGCAAAGTCTCAGGCAAAACACCAGAAGTTGAGGGATACTTAAAATAATTCACATCCTTTTCAACAATTTTAGATCTGCGCCTGACAATATCCCATGATTCTTTGTAAAATGTGCTAAACGTGGATCCGAAAATATTTTGTTGGTATGCTTGTTTTAGAGGTTAACAATACAGTAAACAGCATTCAGGCTATGCTAGGCCAGTCATTTAACCTAAGCCTGGGCAGATTTATTTCATATAATTTAGCCACAACCATTTCTGACTTTCAACCAATCAGGTAACTTGATGTAATTCATTCCTACAAATTCACAAACTGATTCTAAAACAGTTTAGAAACCGATCACATGGCTTCTTCAGAAGCATTCTGATCTGTATCTACACTGTTTGCAAAGGTAGAGCATATCCTGTTTCAGTAGGACAAAGGTTAACCAGAAAACTACATCTGAAAATGTCGTCTGCTTATGTCGTCTGCTGATTTTTTTTTTTTTTGTGCGAACTTGTTAAATAATTTTTTGCATACAGGCAAACAGTGTGGGCCAAGATCAGACTGCTCCTATAAGAGCTGTCTGATCTGGGTCCACACTGTTTGTAAAAAGTACTTTTAAGGTAACCTGCAGATGGCAAAGCAGACGACAATTGTGGTGACTGGTATTTTACAGGATAGAATGCTCATTTTTCTATATGATATATAAATTTTATTAATAACATTTCTTTTATATAATTTAAAAATATAACAATGTTGCAAAGCCAAAAGCATTTTTTTGTTTGTTTGATTTGAGGTTTAACGTCCCCGTAAACACTGTATAGGTCATTTTGGAGACATTGCTTCCAATTTTGTGGGACTTTTACCCGACATTGAGATGAAATGACTCCTCAAGCCCTGCCATCTGCATAGCCAAAAGAAAAAAGAATTGGCTTTGCATTACAGCCTAATTGGTATGAAAAGATTGCAGTGTAATTATGCTTTTATAGAGATATATTAAAGAAAAATATTGAATTACTTTGAATTATCTTCAGTTATCCCCCATTAACTGGTGTTAAGCAATCTGAGAATACTTACTCAAAGTTTGTATAACTCCTTGAGCTAACAAATTGAAGAAGTTTATAATTTTTCATATCAGATAACTAAGAATAATCACTACACTTTGAATACTGCAAACCCAACATATTTTTTTGCAAGTAGGAACTTTTTGCAATTTTTACAAGAAGAAAAACATTGCAAAACTAGAGAAAGAGACCAGTGGGTCACGTATACCCACAGCCAGCGCTACCCTCTGATATATCTTTCAAGCTTGTATGTAATATGAATGAAGAAGTGAAGAAGCTATAAGAATCTATAAATGTGCTTGTAAAAGCTAAACCACACATAAAATATCTAAATGGACCTAGGGGGTGAGGGCATCAAATTTACTAATGGCGTGAGGGCATCAATGTTACTGAAGCAGAAGGGTGGGGTATGCATTAATGAAATCTTTGGACTGGTATGCAACATCGATGCAAGTATCAATTGAATTTGACTTAAGAGTTTAGAAAATACAGGCATCTATTAACTTTGTCATAAAACTTTAACCAAATATAAAATTTCTAAGTCTGTGACCTTGAGGTCAAGGTCACCATGGGTGGGGGAAGGGACATACATCATGAAATCTTTGGACTGGTATGCAACATTGATGCAAGTAGCAACTGAATTTGTCTTAGAGTTTAGAACATACAGGCATCTATAAACTGTCATAAAACTTTAACCGAATGTAAAATTTCTAAGTCTGTGACCTTGACCTCAAGGTCACTGTAGGGGGTGGGACATGCATTAATGAAATCTTTAGACCAGTATGTAACTTCAGTGTAAGTATCAACTAAATCTATCAAAGGGTTCAGAAGATACAATCTCTTAGAAACTTTGATGCAAAACTTTAACCAAAATGTTAACGACGGACGGATGGATGGATGGAAGGACAGACACATTGAAGGACGGACGAATGGCAGGACGAAAACTATATACCCCCATAAAATGATCTCGCTATAATAACACGACTGTATGCTTCACTAAAACTGTATACTGCACTAAAATGCATGACAGTGAAGTTGCTTAGAATCAGTAAGGCCAGAAAATTTCAAGCTTTGAACTGGTTTGTCATACATTGTCACTGTTGTTAAGCTGAAAATGTCATGTCATAAAAATCACAATTATACCACACATGCAAAAATACATGGATACTGGCGCATAATTTCAGGACGCCTTCCACGACAACCCTATGCTTTCTATCAAAATTCTTTTGAACTTCTGCCACAATAAAATGTGATCTACAATTGTAATATGATACAATAATGATTCTAAGAATTGGGATAGATAGGAATGAGCAAACAGTGCAGACCCAGATCAGACTGCTCCTAAAGGAGCAGTCTGATCAGGGCCTACACTGTTTGCCATTTCGTCTGCACCTTTTGGATTCCTTGATGGATTGTGAAACTAATTTGTTAATAATTTTTGGAGAATTACAGCAAGTTCTCCAGGTGTCCGAATTTTTAGGATTTTTACAGTAATCGGAATCTTACACTCGTGCTTAATTACCATATCAAATATAAACTAAATCCACCATATTATTAGCATCACGAAAACAAACCTATATAAATCTGACCCCCTTAAACCCAATTTTTATGCAGTAAAACTGGGATTTGCAGGGGTATACATTATTTTTCTTATTTCTGCACAATAACATAGATTATGTGTACTCCATCGAACCGCCTTACCGAGGCGGTTCTAACGAGTATCCACAACCTATGTTTTGAGCAGAAATAAGAAAAATATTGAAATTTTTCATCTGAAAATTTGGATTTTTCGTTGGTAAAATTTACAATGTATTTGTATAGGCGTGTTTTTGTAATGGGAAAATATGGGCTCATTAACACTTAAACCAAAACTTTTAATATAAAACTTCTCAAGTCATGACCTTGACCAATGGTTTGGCCATTAACCATTTTATGATTCCTTAATTCATTAAAACATATATTTTATGTCCAGATAAGCTTTAGGCAGAGCTCTGTCAGACATATCTTATAGCTTTGGCTGTTACTGGGAGTATGGTCACATAGATCTTCCTGTACATTACAAAAACATGCCTATACAAATACACTGAAAAATTTACCCCCCAAGAAATATAAAAAATTTAAGTTGAAAAATTGTGATATTTTTCGTATTTCTACTCAAAATATAGATTGTGGGTACACTTTAGAACCGCCTCATTGAGGCGGTTCTAATGAGTACCCACTATCTATTTTTTAGAGCAGAAATGAGAGAAAAAAGGTTTACCCCTGTAAACCCTTGTTTTACTATATAAAAGTTGGGTTCAAGGGGGTCAAAAGTATATAGGCGTGTTTTCGTGATGATTCATTATAACATATTTTATGTCCAGATAAGCTTTAGGCAGAGCTCTGTCAGACACATCTTACCGCTTGGCTGTTAAGCCCCGGTCCCACAGACCTTGCGACTGCGATGCGACCTCTCTGCAACTGATTTCGTTGCAACTGGCCCGCGACCTTTGCAACTGTTGCAACTAAATTTGCTCCGTAAATGTGATCGCCGACCCGTCGCCGACCGGTCGCCGAACAATCGGCGATTAATGTTGCCCAAAGTCGGCGATTGATCAGCGACTTGTCGCCGAAGAATCGCCGTATGATCGGCGACTGACTTGCAACAAGTGAAACATGATCGGGGACTAGTCGGCGATCAATCGGCGACTCTTCAGAGACTGGATAAAACCGATCGGCGACCTGTCGGAGACTTTTTTTGCGCTTTTTTTTTTTTTTGACACAGACAGAAATAAACTAAATTTTCGACGGCTGAGAGTCTTCTCTGGGCTGCTGCAAGTCCTCGTCAGTCGAAATTGGCGACCGAGCCTTGCCTACCGTTTTTTTCGGCTGCGCCGCCGTTTTCTTTTGCCCGCCTCTCCGAACCATGTTGCCTCTTTGAAAGCTGTCGTCGAAATGATGCTAGGATGTTAACAGTTTTTTATTGTAGTTGGCGCTATAATCGTTCGGTGGTTTTAACACCTTTTTACAGCTTATCGGCGACCAGTTGCAGACCAATCGCAGATCAATCGCCGACTTATCAGTGATCAATCTCCGATCGATCGGCGACCCATCGCCGAACAGTTGCCGAGTGATTGCCGATAGGTCGTGGATCGATCGCGGATCAGTCGGCGATTAGTCGGCGATCGGTCTGTGACCAGTCTCCGATTAGTTGCAATAGGGTTGCTAGAATTTACAGCCAAATTTGCATAAATTCGGTCGGGGATCGATCGGTGACTGTTCGGCGATCGATCGGAGATTGGTCTGCGACGTCTAAAAAACCATTGCAACTAGTCTGCGATCAAAATCAGTCGCAGCCAGTCTTTTGTGCATGCACAAAAGACGATCGGCGACTAAATTTGATCGGCGACCTACCCGCGACCTTGCTGCAACCTTTATAAAACCTCCGTGCGACTTCTGAAACCGCTCCGCGATTGCCATTTTTTTTTAGTCGCAGAAAGGTCGCATCGCGGTCGCAAGCTCTGTGGGACCGGGGTTTTACTCAGAATCTGAACACATTATCTTCCATCACGTGAACAAGTCCGTAATATGACCCCCCCCCCCCCCACACTAAACCCCAATTAATATAGAGAAAACTGGGGTTTACGGAGGCATACATCATTTTTCTTATTTCTACTCCAAGACATAGGTTGTGGGTACTCGTTAGAACCGCCTCAATGAGGCGGTTCAAACATGGTTTTTGCTTCAATGAGGCGGTTCAAACGAGCACCCACAACCTATGTTTCTAGGATAAATAAGAAAAATATCACATTTTTTTCATCAGAAAAGTAGCCATTTTGGAGATGTGAAAAGTGCATTATTTCGCATGGGTGTGTTATAGTAAATGCCTGTAAATCCCGAGATATATAACTTACCATTCTGGGAGCTCTGTGCTGTGCAGTAATTCCCTGGTTTACATGGTTCACAATCAGTCAGGTTGTCATTGCCAACGCCAGTTGCTATAGTACCCGAGGGGCAGGGAGTGGGTTCAAAGCTACCCTCAGGACAATAGTTGCCGATAGGACACTGGGCATTTGGTGGATTCGGCTCTACTGTACTACCGTTGCAGTAAAACCTGAAAAACAAAACATTTTTGTTTGTTTGATTTGAGGTTGAACGTCCCCATCAACACTGTAAAGGTCATTTTGGAGACGTTGCTTCCAATTTTGTGGGACTTTTACCGGACATTAAGATGAAATGACACCTCAAGCCCTGTCGCCCAATGAAACCAATAGGGTTTATTAGCATGGACGGTCTGCCTCCCACCCCAGTTCCTGGACAGGCTTAGATCTGCTAAGCAGTTTACCAGTACTAGTGTGCGGGCCGGATTCAGCTCTGCGTGGAAGCATCATGCAGCCCATATATTTCTTCAAGCCCCTTTGGGCAGGGGCGTGAAAAACAAAACATGGGCACATACATTCATCAATATGTGTTTTAACCCTTATCCTGCTGAATAATCATTTTAGCCACACCCATCTGTGACTTTGAACCAGTCTGATTACTTGATGTAATTTATTCAAACAAATTCATAAACTGAATGTCAAACAGTGAAGATCCTGATCAGATGGCTTCTTCAGAGGCCATCTGATCTGGATCTACACTGTTTCCAAAGATAGGGATTGTCGTGAACAGCATGATAAGAGTTAATGTCTTATTTTATTTATCTCCTTTTTTTTTTTTTTGTTATTCTTCATGTTTTGATTTGTTTTTAAATTTTTTATTTATATGAAACTGTTATCATGAAAATTTGTTTTACAGCCATTTAACATAACAAAAATATGCCTATATAATTATGACCCCCTTGAACTCCAATTTTATATGGTAAAACTTGAGTTTACAGGGGTATACAATAATCTATTTTTCTTATTTCTGCTCTAAAATATAGATTGTGGGTAACTCTTTAGAAATGCCTCAATGAGGCGGTTCTAACGTGTATCCACAATTTATATTTTGAGCATAAAATTTACAATGTATTTGTATAGGTGTGTTTTGGTAATGAAGATTATTTTTCTTTCAAAGTCCTTAAGCGTTCACAAGACCAAGGTTGAGACAGTAGTTCCAAGATAAACATGCCTGACATTCTGTGGCATTCGATAACTTACCCTGGATAACAAAGTCCTTCAGGGTTCACAAGACCAGGGTTGTGACAGTAGTACCGAGATAAACATGCCTGACATTGTGTGGCATTAGATAACTTACCCTGGACAACAAAGTCTTTCAGGATTCACAAGACCAGGGTTGTGACAGTAGTACCCAGGTAAACATGCCTGACATGCTGTGGCAATAAATGACTTACCCTGGATAACAAAGTCCTTCAGGGTTCACAAGACCAGGGTTTTGACAGTAGTACCCAGGTAAACATGCCTGACTTTCTGTGGCAATAAATAACTTACCCTGGATAACAAAGTCCTTCAGGGTTCACAAGACCAGGGTTTTGACAGTAGTACCCAGGTAAACATGCCTGACTTTCTGTGGCAATAAATAACTTACCCTGGATAACAAAGTCCTTCAGGGTTCACAAGACCAGGGTTTTGACAGTAGTACCCAGGTAAACATGCCTGACTTTCTGTGGCAATAAATAACTTACCCTGGATAACAAAGTCCTTCAGGGTTCACAAGACCAGGGTTGTGACAGTAGTACCAAGATAAACTTGCCTGACATTCTGTGGCAATAAATAACTTACCCAGGATAACAAAGTCCTTCAGGGTTCACAAGACCAGGGTTTTGACAGTAGTACCCAGGTAAACATGCCTGACTTTCTGTGGCAATAAATAACTTACCCTGGATAACAAAGTCTTTCAGGGTTCACAAGACCAGGGTTGTGACAGTAGTACCAAGATAAACATGCCTGACATTCTGTGGCAATACATAACTTACCCAGGATAACAAAGTCCTTCAGGGTTCACAAGACCAGGGTTGTGACAGTAGTACCAAGATAAACATGCCTGACATTCTGTGGCAATAAATAACTTACCCAGGATAACAAAGTCCTTCAGGGTTCACAAGACCAGGGTTTTGACAGTAGTACCCAGGTAAACATGCCTGACTTTCTGTGGCAATAAATAACTTACCCTGGATAACAAAGTCTTTCAGGGTTCACAAGACCAGGGTTGTGACAGTAGTACCAAGATAAACATGCCTGACATTCTGTGGCAATAAATAATTTACCCAAGATAACAAAGTCCTTCAGGGTTCACAAGACCAGGGTTGTGACAGTAGTACCAAGATAAACATGCCTGACATTCTGTGGCATTAAATAACTTACCCTGGATAACAAAGTCCTTCAGGGTTCACAAGACCAGGGTGACAGTCTGTGGCAGTAGATAACTTACCCTGGATAACAAAGTCCTTCAGGGTTCACAAGACCAGGGTGACAGTCTGTGGCAGTAGATAACTTACCCTGGATAACAAAGTCCTTCAGGGTTCACAAGACCAGGGTGACATTCTGTGGCATTAGAAAACTTACCCTGGATAACAAAGTCCTTCAGGGTTTACAAGACCAGGGTTTTGACAGTAGTACCCAGGTAAACATGCCTGACATTCTGTGAAATTAGACAGCATGGTTCTGTTGTTGAAAGTCCCTGCAGGACATGGGTATTCATTGGCCCTGACCACTGAGCCTGGGCAGTAGTACCCTTCAGGACATTCGTAGCCTGCCAGGCTGCCGATAGCTCCATAGGCATTGTCACAAAAATAACCTGAAAACAATGGAATCAAAGTCCTAATAGCACAGTTCGGTTCATTATCTCTGAGTGTTGGTCAGAAAAATTGTCCTGAAATTGGACTAAGATTCTTTCATTTATCCCTTAAATTCCTGGCACCAGTTGTTCAAAGCCTCGTAAACTTAACGAGCTCGTAAGTGGGCATATTGTTAAATGTTATAGCAAATTCAATATCTAAAATTTTGGTTTTTTTGCTGAAAAAAAATGTAAGCAGCTTTTGCATTTGCAAAAGCTGCTCACATTTTTTTCAGCAAAAATATTAGCATATTTGCTATAATAAAAAATGATCAAAGTTTTAACGATATGTAAACTAACGATGTTGTTAGTTTTGAACAGCTGGCCCCAGAACTATAAGCAAACAGAGTAGACCCTGAAAATATACGACCTGTGGCACGTTATCTTTGTCAACACAGTTTGCCAATGCCCCTTTTGGGACCATAGGCATATACTGGTTAACCCATAAGATCCCAATCATGACAATTGTCATCTGCTTTGTCGTCTGCCGCTAACTTTAAAAGTCCTTTATTTGCAAACAGTGTGGACCCAGATCAGACTGCTCCTGCAGGAGAAGTCTGATCTCGGCCCACACTGTTTGCCTGTATGTAAAAATATCTTTAAAACTTTAGAAACGTTTGCTAGAAGATTCAGCAGATGACATGTGCAGACAACAATTTCAGATGTTGTTTTTCTCGGCAGCTTAAGGGTTAATCAATTTAATGTTAAAAACACAGTATGGTACCGTAATGATCGTAAGGATTGGGACAGAGAGGCCTAAGCAAACAGTGCAGTCCAAGATCAGACTGCTCCTGAAGGAAGGTCTACACTGTTTGCCATTCCCTCTGCATCTTTAGTTAGTTTATACTAATTTATTTTAGTTTGATTGCAATGAAAGCTTCAAGCTAATTTGAATCACTCTCAATCTGGAACACTCATTCTGGATGTAATCACCCGTGCAAGAGAAAGGCAGTGAATTTTACATCACAGCTACCAATTTACACCTGGGTGGAGTGGGGCAGTGGCATTACGTGTCTCCAGTGGCCGGATTCAAACCCACAACCTCTTGATCATAAGTCAAACCCGCTAACCACTGAGCTATCGTAGTTGCCCTCCGCACCTTTCTGGACCCCTCCCTGGATCATGAAACAAATTTGTTTAAATTTAAGGAGAATTTCATTAAAGTCCTTAAGGTGTCCGACTTTTTAGGATATTTTCGGTACTTTCGGGTCCTTTATTCTCATTGTGCAATAATTTCAGTCATTTTTTGGGTCAATTGTTTGCCATTAGACCCAAAGATATTGAGCTCAGTGCTGATGTCCATGTGACTATAATTGATTTGAACGAAATACAAGCAATGGCTATTTATAGAAAATAGCAATATTATTCTTATCAATGTGAGGTCAGAGTTTTTGTGTAAGAGGGTTATGTATAGAATCTGGACTGGAATCATGTATTGGGTTTGGCAAATAGTGTAGATCCAGATCAGATACTGCAAAGATTACACACTGTTTGCCAGTCATCTGATTAGGGTCTACTTAGATTGCAGGAATTTAAGAGTTTAACAAAACAGGGCCATACTCAGAGACAATCCCATCATGAAAACACACCTATATAATTTTGCCTCCACACCCCTTTAACCCCACTTTTATATAGTTAAACTGGGGTTTATAGGGGTAAACATTATTTTTCTTATTTCTGCTAAAAAATATAGATTGTTGGCACTCGTTAGAACCACCTCAACGAGGCAGTCCTAATGTGTACCACAATCTATATTTTGAGCAGAAAAAAAGAAAAAATATTACAATTTTGTCTTAATATTTGATTTTTTTTCGACGGTAAAATCTACAATGGATTTGTATAGGCTTGTTCTCATAATGCAACTATCCTTGCTGTCAGTGGTTTGATTCATTTGTTTGTTTGTTTGTTTGTAGTGGAGTCTAATTGCCCAGTCAACACTATTTAGGACATTTTGAGCCAGTCGATTAACCATTCCACACTTTTCCTGGGCAGGCTTATATGTAAGTGGTTAACTAGTACAGCGCACATTCTTTCGCAAGAAACTGACAACTGCTCTTCTTGAATCAGCAGAAGGGAGAGAATGACCGCAGAAAAGATTTCATGATCAATCTCCATGAAAGAATGTTGCCTACCCAGCAGGTGTCGAACCCATGTCATCCTGATTACCAATCAGACACACATCTGACTGAGCTTGATTAAAGATGTTTTAAAAATAACTCAACATGACATCCCTATAATTATTTTGAAATAGGCTCCTTTAATACAAAATGCAGAGTACTCCACATCACGAAAACGCGCCTATATAAATTTGAACCCCTTGAACCCCACTTTTATATAGTAAAACTGGGGTTTACAGGGGTAAACCTTAATTTTCTTATTTCTGCTCTAAAATATAGTTTACAATCTATATTTTGAGCAGAAATAAGAAAAATATCACACTTTTTCATCTTAAATTTTCATTTTTTTCGGCGATAAAGGTGGCGATGTATTTGTATAGACGTGTCTTCGTAATGATTTAGGACAAAATGGGTTTAACCTCTACCAGCTTCTGGACTAAATTCAGCAGACGAAAATTTGTTGATTTTTTTTTCTTATTTACAAAAGAGAATTTGCATGAGATGTCAGGTCCTGTTTTCTAGGAAAACTGAGAAAAATATTTCAAAATGATGTTTGCCGAAAAAAATACCCAGCATGCAGAGCGCTAATGACCTGCAAAGGATTTTGAACTCATAATGACACAAGGGAGAGGTATATGACCCAAAAAGTTGAATTTTATCTTATCCCTCAGTGTAAGAGGGCCCAATTCACCCATCTGGGGAGCATCACGTGAACAAGTTCGTGAAATAAAGACCCCCCCTAAACCCCACTTTATATAGAGAAAACTGGGGTTTATGGGAGTATATATTATTTTTCTTATTTCTGCTTCTAGACATAGATTGTGGGTACTTGTTAGAACCGCCTCAATGAGGCGGTTCTAACAAGCACCCACAACCTATGTTTGGAGTAAAAATAAGAAAAATATCACAAATTTTCATCAGAAAAATTGCCCTTTTGGAGGTTTGAAAAACGTACTATATCATACTGATGTGTCATCGTAATGGTGAGTGAGTGAGTGTTTGAGTTTTATTTCTCACCAACAACTAAGGTCATACGTAGACGGGGCCTCGGTTTAAAGACTCATCCCAAAGTCTGGAGAAGCCCGGGATCGATCCTGAGACCCCTGGTTTACAAGGCGAGTAGCTTAACCACTACACAACGGAGGCTTCTCACCCATCTGGGGAATAACACTGACACGTGCATGACCTCTTACCTTCAGGACATGGTTTACAGTCATCACGCTGGTACTCATCCTGGAATGTTCCATCTGGACATATTATCTCATCAGCACTGTTGAGAGGGCAATAGTAACCTGGCGTACATCGGTAGTCATAGGGGTTGGGCTGGGTCTGGCCCGCAGGACAGTAGAAACCTATAGAATAGGGCATAATTTTTATTTATTATCCATTAAATAGAAGTGATATTATATGATAGAAATAAATTTTATTACATGATGTTATCTACTAAAAAACAGTGATATTATATGATAGAAATAAATTTTATGACATGATGTTATCCACTAAATAACAGTGATTTATATGATAGAAATAAATAAAATATGGCATGTTTCTGGAAACCAAACAAACAGCTATATTACATCCCAACAAATATGTACAAAATGACCATTCAGGGTCTTCTTTAAATACAGTTGATACATTTTTGGGATCAATCTATAAACCTTGCTATGCCAAGAATTGTATTTTATCATATGACTTTGCGTCTAAGAATGTAATATGGTCATGTAATAAATTCAATAATCCACTAGTGGCTTAAATATGCAAATTAGTTATATACGCTCCATAGTGTTACATGTACCACTTCCTTAACAGCATCATGTTTACTAATGGCAGAATAGGCGGTTCTTTCTAACGAGTACCCACAATCTATATTTTGAGCAGAAATAAAAAAAAATATTGAAATGCTTGTAGTGAGTGCCCACAATCTACATTTTGAGTAGAAATAAGAAAAATATTACAATTTTTCATCTTAAAATTTTCAGTTTTTTTGGCGGTAAAGTTTACAATGTATTTGGAAAAGCATATTTTCGAAATGCGAAATTCAGTTGTACATTACCTGCATCACATTCACCGCTGACTGCCGAGAGTCCACTCCCATTACAGTAGAACCCTCCGTCACACGGTGTACATTCTGGAGCTTCCTTCAGCTTCTCCGTCGGCGCGTATGTCCCGTTTCTACAAGGCTGTGGATCTCCCGTACCCTGGGGACAGTAATATCCAGGGGGACAGGGCAGTTGCTGTGGACTTGTTGAGCCAACCGGACAATAATAGCCTTCATCACAGTCGCCCTGTGGTTCTGGTAATCCATCAATACTACAATACTGGCCTTTCGTACATAGTATCTCTGCTGTTGAGGCTTCGGGACAGTAGTTACCGGCACGACATATGCCACCATCAGTGACAGGCTGAGGAAAAGAAAATACAAGTTTACTGAATAATTTGACACTAATAATTAGACAAATCTTCTATCTTAATCAACTGAAACATAACAAGCAGGGGCCAGTTGTTCAAAACTAACAACACTGTTAGTTAATGATTGTTAAAACTTCTATCATTTAAGGTGAATGGGAACACCTTCAGGGGAGGCAACTTCTGCAAAAGTATTTTTGTCTCCCATGTCAAAAGGGGTCAACTTTTAAAAGAAAGAATTTGCTCCTAAGGAGCAAATTCTTTCCTTTAAGAGTAGACCCCTTTTTCAGTGCGACAGGGCTTATAGAAAAGCGAACAGGAAGTCATGGGAGTTGTCTCCCTTAGAAAAATGGCGAAAAAATCTGCCAAGTGTTCCCATTCCCCTTAATATGGCAAAAATACTAATATTTTTGCTGACAAAATGTGTGTGGCTTTTGCATATGCAAAAAGCTACTCACATTTTTGCAGCAAAAATATCCAAAATTTTAAATATAGAACTTGCCTGAACATTTCTACTAATGAGCTTGTTAAGCTAACGAGGTTTTGAACAACTGGACTCGGTTGTTTATACATAGAAGAATGAAAATAAGAAGTATGCAAAACAATGTTACTTAAAGGTGCATTATTGAGCTACCGGGTCTCCAAATTTTTTTTCTGGTTTTTATCTTCAATGCATACTCCTTTGTCATGTGTACACTTTTGAAGCCAAATACAGCTTCAGAACTTTGTGAAAATGGTCGTTTTCATTCGTGTTTACCCTTCGCTCTGAACATGTGTTCGGAATTTCTGTTCTAAAAATAAATCTGTCACTTTACACATACATAGCGACAGTATCGTCTCTGAGTGTCATTACTTATGGCATGGTATTCAACGTCATATTTTTTTCCGATTCAGGCATGGCCTAAGAAAACAAGGCCAAAAATGAATGTCGCATAACCTCATATAATGGGATTCTATTTTTGTCACAAACTAAAAAAAGATCTAACTAGTTTTCGAAACCTAGTTAGGGAATCCCTCTCAAACTCGTTTACCTGTCATCATAATTGTTCGCATTTTTGCATAAAATACATTCATTTGTATTGTTTTAAAGAAAAATACCGGCTATATGTATTTTATTTTTGGAAGCATTTTTTTCCAGATAGCTCAATAATGCACCTTTAAAAATAAATGATGTTTGATAAAATAAGAATGCACATAAAAAAGTCATTTTCTTGTATTAAACCAGCAAACATCCCATACTGTTCATAAACATCACAAATGGACAAAATAGTGATGTCAAGAGAAAGTTTTGGGATTGCAAAAGTTCCAAAAGGTGTTTAGCATGGGAAATATAAGAAAATAAAAAAAATATAGAAAGGAATACAATGTCATGCTAACAAAGGGTAATATTTAAGAGAGAGAGACAGTGTGTTTGATTTGGGATTTAACAACCCAGTCAACACTATTTGGGTCATTTTGGAGATGGTGCTTCCAATTTTGTGGGACTTTTACCCAACATCGGGATGAAATGAAACCTCAAGCCCTGCCGTCCAGTGAAACCAAAAGGGTTTATATGCATGGACAGTCTGACATGCACCACTTGCGTGGGCAGGCTTAGACCTCCTAAGCCTTTTATCAGTACTCATATGCGTGGTCAGTTTCAGCTCTGCTTGGAAGCACCGTGCAACCCAATCTATTTCTCAAAGCCCTCATGGGTGGGGTTGAGAGAGAGAGACACACACACACAAAGCGAGAGAAAATGAGACAAGAGAGAGAGAGACAGACAGAGAGACAGAGACAGTCAGAGAGAGCGTTCAACAAGCACACAAATTTTCAATCACCACAGAAACAGCAGCTGCATATTACATATTAGCTCTTCTCCTAAATGCACACAAGCTTCACCAAAATCTGAGGCAAAACTATTAGCACACAAAGTCAAAACCTCAAAAAAATAATGTTAACCCTTATCTTGCTGAATATTCATTTAAGCCACACCCATTTCTGTCTATCAACCAATCAAATTACTTGATGTAATTTATTGCTACAAATTCATAAACTGAATGCCAAACAGTGTAGATCCTGATCAGATGGCTTCTTCAGAAGCCATCTGATCCGGATCTACACTGTTTGCAAAGATAGGGGTTGTTGTGAACAGCATGATAAGGGTTAAAGCACACATAAAATATGAACTATGAACTAAGTCTGGTGTATCTTTCCTCTGTGATGTCATGGTGATAACATGCCCATGTGAAGTGGAGACATCCATTTCTTTATACGTAAAATATTAACCCTTATCCTACTGAATAAATTAATGTAGCTACACCCATTTCTAACTGTCAACCAATCAAATTACTTGCTATAATGTGTTGGTTAAATTCACAGACTGAATGACGAAAAGAGCAGATCCTGATCAGATGGCTTCTTCAGAAACCATCTGATCAGGATCTACACTGTTTGTAAAAAAGTTTGGGTTTTCGTATTCAGCAGGATAAGGATTAAAAAATCTCAAAGTCTGTCTGTAAATGTCTTGTCACTGAGCTGTGATAAACCCAATGTCGGCGGGGAAACCCGTAAAGGGGTACCTTGGCAAACAGTGCAGGCCAAGATCAGACACCGCAGAATGTGGCATCTGATCATGGCCTGTACTATTTGCTAACAGAATTTTCCGTCAGAAATAGGATAAAAACGAAAAAATAGGCCGGACACTCCTTATATGACAAATGGACTTGTCCAATATACTGCAATGGAAGAGTCCACTAGTATACAATGGGTTACAACAAACAGTGGCATCTTCTCCACAATATAATATATGAATCAAGTAAAGTGACTCACATGACGAAAAAACACTATATAATTCTGACCCCCTTGAACCCCATTTTTATATAGTCAAAGTGGGGTTTACAGGGGTATATCTTATTTTTCTTATTTCTGCTCCAAAATATAGATTGTGGGTACTCGTTAGGAGGCGGTTCTAATGAGTACCCACAATCTATATTTTGAGCAGAAATAAGAAAAATATTACAATTTTTCATCCTTAAATGTTTGTTTTATTGGCGGTAAAGTTTAGAATGTATTTGTATAGGCGTGTTTTCATAATGATTAGAAAACAGGTACTTACAGAGACCAACAATGGCTCTGGCAAGCCTGCATATAGACCTCATTTTATCTAACCCCTTATATACTGGTGGACTCTTCCACTCCTATTTGCTGGACAAATCCATTTGTCATATAAGGCATGTCAAGCCCTTTTTTTTTTATTCTATTTCTGATGGACAATTCTGTTAGCAAATAGTGCAGGCCCTGATCAGACACCGCATTCTGCGTCGTCTGATCTGGGCCTGCACTGTTTGCCAGGGTACCCATTTAGGTTCCTCCATGCAATTCACCATATTAGCATTATTCATAATTTGCTGGCTCCCAGCTTGCACATTGTCAATATTGGAAAAACAGGTAACCAGACCCCCCTGACCTTAAAAGGTCAGGGGGGTCTGGTTACCTGTTTTTCCAACACTGATAACCTTCAGACTAGGAACCAGCAGATAATGCAAATAAGTTGAATGGGTTAGAGGGTGATTTTCCTTTTCTGTGTTCTGCCTTTATCTGTGAACGCAAACTTACTGAAACTAAAGTGAATGATACCTCCGAAAAAAAAAATAAGTTGATTTATCTACCTTCATGTATCAGGGAAAACATTTGCTCCCTGAAGGAAGCTAATTCTGTCAAGGAAAAAGGAAGCTAATTCTGTCTTTCTAAGAATTTACTACTCAGACAAACCAAAAGAATGAAATGTGGATTTCCTTTTCTGTGTTCTGTTTTATCTGTGAACACCAACTTACTCAAATTAACCCTCATCCCACTGCATAAATTAATTTAGCCACTCCCATTGCAGATTTTCAGCCAATCAAATTACTTACTAATATAATATTTTCATGCAGTTCATAAACTGCATCACAAACAGTGTAGATCCTGATCAGATGACTTCTTCAGAAGCCATGTGATCTGGATCTACACTGTCTGCAAAGGTAGGGGTTGTTGTGAACAGCAGGATAAGGGTTAATGTGAATAACTCCCCCAAAAATCAGTTGATTTATCTCCCTTCATATGTTAGGGAAAAATTTGCTCCCTGAAGGGAGTTAACTCTGTCTTTTAACCCTTACAACCATGCAACTAGCAGTTTAGAAATATGACATAGATTGTCGGTTCATTTAAGAGCAAATAAATCAAAACACAATGAATGCAGAACAAGAATTGGCATCACAAGTGACTTGTTTGTCAAAGTACAAAGAATTTGTTTGTTAGTTTGATTTGAGGTTTAACGTCCCCGTCAACACTGTATAGGTCATTTTGGAGATGTTGTTTCCGATTTTGTGGGACTTTTACCAGACACTGAGATGAAATGACATCTCAAGCCCTGTCGCCCATGAAACCAATAGGGTTTATAAGCATGAACAGTCTGACTCACACCATTTTACCTGGGCAGGCTTAGATCCCCTAAGCAGTTTACCAGTACTCATGTGCAGTCGATTTCCGATCCCCTAAGCAGTTTACCAGTACTCATGTGCAGTCGATTTCGGCTCTGTGTGGAAGCATCATGCAGTCCGGCTGTTTCTTCAAGCCCGGATGGGCGGGGGCGATCAAAGTACAAAGAAACTGTAATGTTGAATACTGGTAAATTCTGCTTCACACAGAAAATCAGGGTGGAGCTTAGCCATAGTAAAAAAATATATACCACTGCAATCCAAACTTCTTCAGATCTGCGCTGCATATTCAAAAATGTTAACATTACGTCAGTTGTCTGTAAGTTTCAGTCAATCAACTGAGAAGGACTAGCTATGCAATCATTCCGCCCACATTGTCAACCAGTTCAGAAGAACATGACAGAAAGTTCAACAGGGTGCGACTAAGATTTCGGTGCGTCTGATTTTTGTTGCAAACAACACCCAATGTAGGACTGGGAAAATTGAAAAGTCTTAATTGCTAAACTGCTGGTTGCATGGTTGTAAGAAGCCAAGAAAAACTACATCCCAAAATGTCATCTGTTTCTGTCATCTGCATCTTATTGTAAACGTTTTAAAAATATTTTTGCATACATGCAACAGTGTAGACCCTGATCAGACTGCTCCTAGAGGAGCAGTCTGATCTGGGTCCACACTGTTTGCAACAATAACTTTTTAATTTGCCAGCAGACAACAAAGCAGACGACAATAATTCTGATTGGCATCTTAACGGATAAGAATAGCCCCACATAAACTAGAAGAATTAAATGTGATTTTCCTTTTCCGTGTTCTATTTTTATCTGTAACACTTATTCCAATAAAGTCAATGGTTACTCCCCATTTGATTTGATTTTAACTCCTTTCATATCCCCACTTATCTCAAGCTACTCTTTACTCCTTATTCTGTCGCATACGAGTATCCCCACATTTGGAATGATTTCCAATCCCTTCTGTTAGCATTGTTTCTTTGAATAAAAAAAAGTTCCTGGCGTCCATTACCTTGGAAACCAAACATTTACAAGTTAAAAATGAAAATAAAAAAAAAATCTGTGATTTCAAAACACATTCACACAACAAATAAAACTTTACCAGAATCATAGGCTGTAAAAAGATTCAAGTCATCACGAATGTTTTACTAATCATATAATGTCTCTGTTGTTTAGTGGATAATGTCATGTGATTAAAATTGTATGACCACACCTGTAACACATGTATTCCATGACGACCCTAACATTTCTATGGAAATTCTTTGGCAAAAAGATCTTAATAAAATCTTTTTATGATAAACAGAGTCTTACACTCATGGTCATTTCATTTGAAATTTATGAAACGAGCCAGCGGCTCGTTTCATAAATTTCATATGAAATGACCACTCGTGTAAGATCCTCTACATATATTAGTCAGATTTCAATTGTTTAGTCACCTCTGGGACCGTGAAAATTTGTCCCAGGTAGGGGTAGTTCGGGCAACTGCAGGTTAATTATAGCAAAATTCCACTATTAAGACCACCTAAAATTAAGACTAATTCTGCTTTTAAAAGCTTATTAAGAAGGTTGCAGTTACTGTCTTCGTGTTTTCTTCTGGCCAGGGACCACCTTTGGGCTGTTCAAAAGTGGTCTTAAAGACCATTTTTGAACACACCCAAAGGTGGTCTTAATATAGGAATTTTATTGTATAGTGCCAGGTAAGAAAATATTTCTGTGACTATTTACTCATATCTTTTAAATGTTCAGTAAAATAATATGCCTGTTGTGTGTACTCATTAGAATCAAATGAAACACAAATTGTGGGTGCTCGTAGAACCCCTCAATGAGGCGGATCCAACAAGCACCCACAATCTATAAGGCTCAGGCCACTGAAGAAAATAAAGTAAACCGTTGTAAATCCAACTTGTATTTATATAAAGTGGTCTTATAAGGGTGTTCACTGCACCGACTCGGAAATGTGACATGAAAGATTTTGGGCAAAAATGATGCACAAAAATTTGTCATTAGCTTGAATAACAAAACCATAAGACAGCATCACGAAAACATGCCTATATAATTTTGATCCACTTGAACTCCACTTTTATATGGTAAAACTGGGGTTTACATGGATAAAACTTATTTTTCTTATTTCTGCTCTAAAATATAGATTGTGGGTACTGGTTAGAACCGCCTTGATGAGGTGGTTCTAATGAGTACCCACAATCTATATTTTGACAGAAATAAGAAAAATATCACAATTTTTCATCTTCAAATTTTCGATTTTCAGTAGTAGAATTTACAATGTATTAGTATAGGCATTTTTTCGTAATGAAGGCCGGAATTAGAAATAAATATTTATAGCTACATGTATATACGATTAAAATACTTTTCCAAACTATACAGGTTATTTGGAAGAAACCGACATATAGCAAAGAGCCTGAATGTGGAGATTAATGTCCTTAACTATTCATTTTTTTAGATAACCAGTAACTGAGATCTTCAGGTAGAGACAGAAAATGTTGGTTGGTACCTATTGCTTTGTCTCTGGTCAGGCCAATCAGAGTCTAACTGGTGGTTTTCCTTTACTCCAGCGTTTCAGTTATTTCATGCTGTTGAGTCATTAATATTGTTTCATCAAATGTAATCATTACAAAAACATGCCTATATTAAATACATAGTAAACTTTACCTCCGAAAAATCTAAATTTTTAGATGAAAAAAATGTGACATTTTTCTTATTTCTGCTCAAAATATAGATTGTTGTACTCATTAGAACCGCCTCACCAAGGCGGTTCTAACAAGTACCCACAATCTATATTTTAGAGCAGAAATATGAAAAAATAAGGTTAACCCCTGCAAACCCCAGTTTTACTAAAAGTGGGGTTGAAGGGGGTTAAAATTATATAGGCGTGTTTTCGTGATGAGTTTGATTTTTATGTCCTCGGAGATGTTGCACTAATGAGTTAGAAAGCCATCATGCTGACTGAACAAAATAGTTGTTTAAACCACAACAGAAGTAAGGGCGATGATTGCTGCCACCCAAAATCGATGTAAGCCCCCAAGTGAAATACTTTCCAAGGCCGTTCTTCTGTCGCTGTTTATTTTTATTGTAGTTCGTCTTTGAATGTCTGTATCGCTAACATGTATATATTTTTGTTTTGGACAGCCAATTGGCCATTTTATGGGAAAGTAACTGTCTTTTTGGCTTTCCGCTAGTGAGGTTTCCATTAGGATCTAGTTATTTCATGTTTGTGTTTCTTTCCCTTTTGTGTCTCTGATGGGAGGTTTGGGTTAATTGTATCGATTCCTGATCATTGCATTCACTTCTATTTAGAACTTGGGCACACTTGTTCAAAGCTAACAAAGTCATTAGTTAACATGTCAATCAAACTTTGATCATTTACTGGCACATGGCAAATATGCTAATATCTTTGCTGAAAACATGTGAGTAGCTTTTGCAAATGCAAAAGAAGCCTCCGTGGTGCAGTGGTAACGCTACTCGCCTTGTAAACCAGGGATCGCAGGATCGATCCCGGGCTTCTCCAGACTTTCGGATGAGTCTTTAAACCGAGGTCCCGTCTCCGTATGACCTAAGCTGTTGGTGGGACGTAAAACTAAAACTCACTCACTCACTTTGCAAATGCAAAAGCTACTCACATTTTTTCAGAAAAATATCTTAACATTGGCCAATGTACCGTTTAACATTTTTGTCACTAAGATGCTTGGTAAGCTAACTATGCTTTTGACCCATTTTGTACCGTAAACCCCAAAATTGGTACCCTGGCAAACAGTGTAGGCCCAGATCAGAAGCCTCAGAATGCAGCGCCTGATCAGGACCTACACAATTTGCAAAAAGCTCAGCTATTTTCCTAATCAATTTTGAAAATAGAACCTGGCACCCCTTAATTTTGAAATGGACTCCTCCCATATATTCGGAGGAAGATTCCATTTGGTACAAAAAGGGTTAAATAACTGGGCCGAGCTGCGAGAAGACACTCACCCTGTCAGTATCTGATCCACTTGTGCAGTAATACCCAGCAGAACAGTTTCCTGTTGGAGCTATATTCCCTATACCTTGACAGTACATTCCTGCTGTACATAAATCACAGTCTGCCAGTGACTTGCCTTCTGTCTCGTTGTTGAATGTTTTCGGAGGACATGGGTATAGATGCTGATCAGTTGTATTTTCGAGACAATAGTAACCTTGAGGACAAGGGAAGATACTGTAGTCAGTTGTATTGGCTTCACAATAGTAGCCAGGTAGACAGCCTTTACAGTGGTCCTGATTGGTCAGATCTTGGTATGTGCCAGCTGGACAGCCAATCGGAAGATCCGATCCTTCTGGACAGTAGCTTCCTGTAGGACACTCATGGCCAATGATTGGATGGACTGTGCCAGTAGGGCATTGGCTACTGTCTAACATGAGTGGGTTGGCTCTGTCAGCTCCAGAGGTACAGTAGTAACCCGCTGCACATGGTCCAGAGGGAGCAGTCAAGTTTGTACCTGAAATAAGAGTGAGTGAGTGAGTTTTAGTTTTACATCCCACCAACAGCTAAGGTCATACGGAGACGGGACCTCAGTTTAAAGACTCATCCGAAAGTCTGGAGAAGCCCGGGATTGATCCTGCTATCCCTGGTTTACAAGGTGAGTAGCGTAACCACTGCACCACGGAGGCTTCTACCTGAAATAAGAATACACAATTATGAAAAAGATTGTATTTCATACAATTTATGAAAATACTTGAAGTTTAAACAAGTGTATCAAAAATTTGTGTACCAATCATCACTTTAACAAGTCCATGTAATGAAAATCCCCCCAAAACACCATTTTATGTAGAGAAAACATATACGAACGCATTTTTCTCAGAAAAGCAAAAATAATGTACAAAGCCTCAAATGCATTGACACCCCAATATATCAATCAAATGCTTCATTTAAGGGGAATGGGAACACCTGGCAGATTTTTCCGCCATTTTTCAAAGGGAGACAACTTTTGGAACTTCCTCTTCGCTTTTCCTTAAGCCCAGACCCACTGAAAAAGGGGTCTACTCTTGAAGGAAAGAATTTGCTCCTCAGGAGCAAATTCTTTCCTTTAAGAGTTGACCCCTATTGACATGGGAGACAAAAATACTTTTGAAAGAGTTGCCTCCCCTGAAGGTGAACCCATTCCCCTTAAGACCCTCCAATTATACCCTTCCGTCCTTAAGATCCATAGGTACCATAAATTATTAAGGCCACAAAAAGAACTGTTTAAGCAGAGCTTAGTTTATTCAGGTCCAGTGGTGTGGAACAATTTACCAGACAGACTTGGTGTAGTACTCACCTTGACAATATTGTGTGGCTGTACAAGGAGTACACACCAAGGCTTCAGTGAGACAGACTTGGTGTAGTACTCACCTTGACAATAGTGTGTGGCTGAACAAGGAGTACACTCCAAGGCTTCAGTGAGACAGACTTGGTGTTGTACTCACCTTGACAATAGTGTCTGGCTGTACAAGGAGTACACTCCAAGGCTTCAGTGAGACAGACTTGGTGTAGTACTCACCTTGACAATAGTGTGTGGCTGTACAAGGAGTACACTCCAAGGCTTCAATGAGACAGACTTGGTGTAGTACTCACCTTGACAATAGTGTGTGGCTGTACAAGGAGTACACTCCAAGGCTTCAGTGAGACAGACTTGGTGTTGTACTCACCTTGACAATAGTGTCTGGCTGTACAAGGAGTACACTCCAAGGCTTCAGTGAGACAGACTTGGTGGAGTACTCACCTTGACAATAGTGTGTGGCTGTACAAGGATTACACTCCAAGACTTCAGTGAGACAGACTTGGTGTAGTACTCACCTTGACAATAGTGTGCGGCTGTACAAGGAGTACACTCCAAGGCTTCAGTGAGACAGACTTGGTGGAGTACTCACCTTGACAATATTGTGTGGCTGTACAAGGAGTACACTCCAAGGCTTCAGTGAGACAGACTCGGTGTAGTACTCACCTTGACAATAATGTGTGGCTGTACAAGGAGTACACTCCAAGGCTTCAGTGAGGCGTCTGACATTGCTGTACGTTCCCGCAGGACATCCCTGCCAATCATACCCAGTACCATTAGGACAGAAATAACCCTCCGGACATTCCGTCATAACTGTTGATATGTCGCCGTCGACTACCATGTCTGGTACACAGTAGAAACCTGAAATAAACAATGCACAAAACTGTTCATTGACCCTTGTCCTGCTGAAAAATTAATTTTGCTACACCCATTTTTGACAATCAACCAATCAATTACTTGTTCAATTTACAAACTGAATGATAAACAGTGTAGATCCAGATCAGATGGCTTCTGAAGAAGCCTTCTGATCTGGATCTACACTGCAAAGGTAGCTTTATCGTGGTTGGGGAGGACAAGAGTCAAAGCAAGATCTTGGCTTTTGCAAAGCTCAATGTTGGCCAGAAATTATCTGAGGAGGATTAATGAAACCAGAGGTGCAAACAAGATATGGATAACTTTTCTCATATCTTGTTAAGAAATGTATGTTGCAGGTACATGCTCCTCATGGTGAATCAAACAATGACGCAAAACATGTTGAATGAAAAAATTTTTAACGAGGACTGTTCAAATATGAATGCAAGTAGAAAATTTTCTCATGCACTAATGCGAAAATCACCTGGAAATAAATATCACAGCGTAGAAAAACATTTTAACTATACCTTGATACCAAACCTGTTAAAATCCATGCACTTTAGTCATGTATATCGTTCGATAAACACTGTCTACTCTTGTATACTAATACAAAAGATGGTATAAGAAGGTCAGAGTACGCCGTTGAAATACGGTCCTATATTAAGAATCATTGTATTCTTGGTATACGGTGCAAAGACATTTTTTATGAAATATGTTCGGTTTATGAGCATAATGAAATGTCTTTTCCGACAGTTTTTCGTTGGTGTAAGAAATTCAGCTGTGGGCTAGGCTCAACAGAAGATGCACCACATGATCGTCGGCCGAAAAGAGCAACATCTTCCAAGATGGTTGCTAGAGTGAAAGAAATAGTTGCTACCGATGCACGATACACCACTAGGCAAATAGCTAGTATGGTTGGCATCTCATTAGGAGCAGCTCATACAATTCTGAAAGGGGATTTGAAAATGAGAAAGATCTGTGCTAGATGGATTCCCCATCTGTTGACAGATGAGCAGAAAAAGACACGCGTTCAGTGCGCCAAGAAGTTGCTTAAAAAGTTTCCAAATTAAAATGCACGGTCTTTCGCTAATGTCGTCACAGGTGACGAGACATGGGTTCACTTTTTTGAGCCAAAACGAAAGATTCAGAACAAAATATGGGCAACAAAGTATTGCAAAGCGGACCATGAGCTTCAAGAAGGTATTGTATGCCATATTCTTTTCAAATCAGGGCCCTGCTAATCAGGTTGCTGTGCCTAAAGGCAAATCTGTAAATGCGAAGTTTTACAAGAATAAAGGTCTTCGAAAATTGAAGAAATATTTCAAAGAACGAAGACCCGCAACAGGTTTGGCCAATGTCAGATTGCTACATGACAATGCGTCTTCGCACAAGGCGTTCATTGTGCAAGACTATCTGAAGCAGGAAAAGGTTGTTGTACTCCCTCACCCCCCGTATTCCCCTGACCTTGCCCCGTGTGACTTTTTTTTTTGTTCCCGTGGCTGAAAAAATACCTTTCTGGTTGAAAATTTGTACAGCGCAAACACCTCGGTTCTGCAATATTTCAGTGCGTTCATAGTATACCTCGAAAAGACTACCAAAATGCATTCAATGATTGGATCAGAAGACTGAAAGTTTGTATATCTGTTAAAGGGGATTACTTTGAGGGGCAAATATAAATTTTTCATCGAAATCTATCATGGAATCATTTTTATGTGCTTAGTTGCAATTTCATATTTGAACAGTCCTCGTATTATCTACCCCGAAAATGTCCCGTTAACTTTGTACAGAAGTTACCAGTCAATATTTTTCCATACTCTTTGTAGTCAAGGGCATATTGCCCATAGATAAGCAGACACGTTCACAATAGAACTACTTTCAAATTTTTCCATTTTGAGGCGAAAAATGGGCAGCCATCTTGTCGAGCGTATCGACTGAAAGAATATAAACAAAACAAATATAGGTTGTGTCAAAATGCTGTCAAATTTGACTGACTTGCAATCTGTATAGATTTCCAAAAATCTTTTTTTGGAAATCAGGATTATTTTGAAAGAAATAGAACGGACACTTTGGAAAACATGGCCTGCTGCACTGGGAAATGTCAATGTTTTTAATAACATATAGCTAATGATCAATGAGAAAATTTTATGAATTAAAACAATCTATTTTCTGAAAAAAAAAAAAAAGATTATTAATTCATAGACTTTTGTGTGTGTTTTGCATGTGAACAAAATTGTTTAGAAGAATTTGAAAAAAAAAACAACAACAACAACAACAACAAAAACAACAGCCAAGTACAGCATGGCCAATAGGTATTATTCAATGCTCACCTTCAGGGCAAGTGGTACACTCCCATTGTCCAACAGCATCGGTGTATGTTCCCGCTGAGCAGTCCTGGGGGGTGACACTCTGAGTAGGACAATGCTTCCCGATTGGACAGATAACTTCAGACTCTACCTTACTACCAGTGGGACAGTAGTACCCTGAGAATATAGATGTACTATAAGAATCTTATATGGGTGTGAGGGGTGGATAGAAAAATCCGTCCCAAGGGTCACTGTCCGGCATCACGAGGCTTGCTGAGTGATGCCGGACAGTGATCCCGAGGGACGGATTTTTCTATCCACCCCTCACATCTATATTGGATTCTTTTTCTTGCATACCTTCCATTTCTTAGCGCGGAATTTCAATGCTGCAGTCACTTCGGTTACCAACGTCCACCATATTGTGTTGACACTGCAGGAATGTAAAGTGACGGCACGGATTGTGCATGACGTCAACCTTAACGACGGCGCACACAAGGTCGTAATCAACCAGTGCATTTATCAAACACGTGATTATATTCGATTTGGGGTCGGAACACCAGGGTCAGAACATATATTTCTATCCCAGGGTAAAATCACGGATTTCCTTGTCTGGTGTGCAAGAAAATATTTAACCCACTGCATGCGGGAAACGCCTAAAGGGGTACACTTGGCAAACAGTGCAGGCCCAGATCAGATGCCACAGAACGTGGCATCTGATCTGGGCCTCCTCTATTTGCTAACAGAATTTTCCGTCAAAAAAAACGACACCCCTTGTATGACAAACGGACTTGTCCAACATATAGCAATGGAAGAATCCACCAGTATACAGTGGGATAACCTAAGTATTTGGATGCCACACATTCTAAAATTTGAACAACAACTATTTACTTCCCCATGTTGTGTCTACAAGTACATGGATGAGTGACAGACAGTCTAGACCCTGACGGGATGCCACATTCTGCAGCCGGCAAAATTTTGTCTAATCGCAATGAAATTTACACAAACCTACATGCAAGACGAGTGAAAATTTTAAGCATTTTCCAGACCTGGAATGACAATAAACATCTGCTTGACAGAAAAGTCACACAAAATGTCGGAGCATATATTTTTCATTTGTCTGCTCATATGCTGAATTTTGTTCTGTGATTTGAGGGGAATGAATACCCATGGCATATTTTCCTGCTTTACATCACAACAAGTCTGTGAAACGAAGACCCCCTAAACCCCACTTTATACTGAGAAAAGTGGGGTTTATGGGGGTATACATTATCTGCCTTATTTCTGCTCAAAAACAGAGATTGTGGGTACTCGTTAGAACCGCCTCAACACATAGATTGTGGGTACTCGTTAGAACCGCCTCATTGAGGCAGTTCTAACGCGCACCCACAATCTATGTTGAAAGCAGAAATAAGAAAGATGTTATCATTTTTACCTAATATTTATCAGTTTCTGACACCATGTTGGACGCCATTATTTCTTACGGACATGTTTTCCTGCTGCTTTTGAAAGGATCTGGGTTATTCAGGTTATTTTTCTTCGATTCAGCAACATGGACAAAGGTGTCTTCTCTTAAAGGAAATAATTCTTACTTTGAAGGGTAGCCAAGACCCGCAATAAAAAGAACTCTATTTCGCAGGAGCCGCCTCCCCTAAACATTAGTCTCATTCTCCTTTAGGCTTACAGGTTTAATTATTTAAATGTTTGAATTACCTTGTTTGCAATCCCCGGACACAACTGTCAAACCTTCACCATTACAGAAATATCCTGGTGTACATGAAGTGCATTCTGGGGAAGCTGTCAGCCCTGGTGTATTGGAGAAAGTGCCATTAGGACATGGGGTGGGGTATTCTGTTCCGATTTCACAATAATGACCCACTGTACACTGTTCCTGAGTGGCGTGGATACTTCCTATTGGACAATAGGATCCAGGGAAACACTGGCCAACTACAGCAGTCAATCCTGCGGAAATACAAACAGAAATTATGATTACATGTACAATCAAACATCAACTGCTCGAACACCCTTGGGTCCATGAAAAGGTGTTCATCACAATTATGTACAGTCAAACCATGTGACATAGTGCATTTCTTTCTCTTCTCCAAAATGGCTGCTTTTCCAATGAAAATTTGTAGTATTTTTCTAATTTATACTCCAAACATAGGTTGTGGGTGCTCGTTAGAAATAACGAGTACCCACAACCTATGTCTAGGAGCAGAAATAAGTAAAATAATGAATAACCCTTTAACCCCAGGTTTCTCTAAATAAAGTGGAGTTTAGTGGGGTATTCATTTCACGGACTTGTTAACATGATGTTTCAATAGCTTGAACACCCGAGAGTCCATGAAACTGTGTTTACTGAAAGTTGAGGATATGAAACTGTGTTCAATGAAAGTTGAGTCCATGAAAATGCGTTCATTGAAAGTTGATTTGTTTGTTTGAATTGGGGTTTAACATCCCGTCAACACTATTTATGTCATTTTGGAGATGTTGCTTCCAATTTTTAGGGACTTTTACCCCATATTGAGGTGAAACGACATCTCAGGTCCTGCTGTCCAATGAAACCAGAAGGCCTATATGCATTGGATGATCGGACTCACACCGCTTTGCCTGGGCAGGCTTAGTCCTTCTTAGTTGTTTACCAGTACTCGTGTGTGGTCAGATTTAGCTCTGCGTGGAAGCATCATGCAGCTCAATCTATTTCTCCATGCCCCGATGGATGGGGGTGAACACTGAAAGTTGAGTACATGAAACTGTGTTCATTGAAAGTTGAGTCCATGAAACTTTGTTCATTGAAAGTTGAGTCCAGGAAACTGTGTTTATTGAAAGTTAAGTCCATGAAACTGTGTTTATTGAATGTTGAGTCCATGAACTCATGTTTATTGAAAGTTAAGTCCATGAAACTGTGTTTATTGGAAGTTAAGTCAATCAAACTGTGTTTATTGAAAGTTAAGTCCATGAACCTGTGTTCATTGAAAGTTGAGGCTATGAAACTGTGTTCAATGAAAGTTGAGTCCATGAAACTGTGTTCATTGAAAGTTGAGGATACAAAACTGTATTCAATGAAAGTTGAGTCCATGAAACTGTGTTCATTGAAAGTTGAGGCTACGAAACTGTATTCATTGAAAGTTGAGTCTATGAAACTGTGTTCAATGAAAGTTGAGTCCATGAAACTGTGTTCATTGAAAGTTGAGTCTATGAAACTGTATTCACTGTAAGTAAAGTCCATAAAACTGTGTTCAATGAAAGTTGAGTCTATGAAACTGTGTTCAATGAAAGTTGAGGCTACGAAACTGTATTCATTGAAAGTTGAGTCTATGAAACTGTGTTCAATGAAAGTTGAGTCCATGAAACTGTGTTCATTGAAAGTTGAGTACATGAAACTGTGTTCACTGTAAGTAAAGTCCATAAAACTGTGTTCAATGAAAGTTGAGTCTATGAAACTGTGTTCAATGAAAGTTGAGTCCATGAAACTGTATTCATTGAAAGTTGAGTCTATGAAACTGTGTTCATTGAAAGTCGAGTCCATGAAACTGTGTTCATTGAAAGTTTGAGCCACTGAGTTTGCAGTAAAAATTGGAAAAAATTGAAAAGATTTGAAAGAATGTCCTTTTTCACAAATATGTTTAATAAATCCAAAAGAGGGCAACATTACTGTAATTTTAAGTGTGTTTTTTGTTGTTGTTTTTTTATTATTTTATTTTCTTTAACCCTCATCCTGCTGATCATGACAACTGCTGATCACAACTCCTACTTTTGCTAACAGTGTAGATCCAGATCAGATGACTTCTTCAATCAGATGGCTTGTGAAGAAGCCATCTGATCCAGATCTACACCCTTTGACATATAGTTTGTGAATTTGTAGGAATAAGTTACATCAAGTAATCTGATTGGTTCAAAGTCAGAAATGGGTGTGGCTAAATTTATTCTTCACGGGATAAGGGTTAATTTTGAAAACAATGTTGTTCCAGTGTACAAGTAGTTTAAAACATTTATAATAAAGAGTTTCTATAAACTGATACATCTAATGTTCATCTTTAATGTTTTCTTTCTCTTCAAAGTCAACTTTTATAGCTTATTCTAACACAGGGCACTTATATATGAGCCAGCGATAAGACAATAAGACATGTGCTCCGAAATGAAGACTCAGATCAGCCTGTGCATCCGCATAGTCTGATCAGAGTCTTCAATGTGTGCTCTTAGGATAGCTAAGGGCTCAATGCTCCTTCATGCAGCAAGAGAAGTCTCTGGTCAGACTATATGGCTGTCCAGGCTGATCTAATTCTTCGCTAGGTGCACATGTAAGTTGTAGGAAATGCTGTGCCCCGGATCATATGTAATAGAAAGGAACTGTGATTTATTCTGCAACAAATCTCTGGGCAGAAGAGGGTAATGTGAAAAGATGCTGTTCAATAACATCACTGGTAGATTCTATGACGTTACTTTTCTTGCAATAAAAAAATTACAAAAAGACGTAATTGTGTGTTATACAGTCAAAACCACTGGCGAGAATTCTTCTAACAATGATGAAAGGTTGGCAGAACTTGAAGGAAACAACAAAATTATTTTTGAGTGTGTTATAATTGGAGCGTGATAGCTCAGTGGTTAGTGCACTTGCCTCTGATGCTAGAGGTCCCGGGTTCGATCCCCGGCAGCGGCAATAAAATTTCGGTGTCCGAACACGCTCCATTGGCATCATTTGCAGGGATGAATGTCATAAAGTGCACCGTCCTTCAGATCGTGACGTTAACTGAAGGCCCCCTGTGCAGGGAGAACCATCCCCTGTGCAGGTTAAAGATCCCTACCGTAATTACATGATTACTGTGTAGGCTTTCATCCTGTAAAACCTGGAGTGTATGTAATATACACCTGCGGTAATGGTCAAATGTATAGATAGATAGATAGATAGATAGATAGATAGATAGATAGATAGATAGATAGATAGATAGATAGATAGATAGATAGATAGATAGATAGATATAGATCCCCTCTCATGTTTGATTTCTAAAGTAATAAATCACAGTTTGCTGGTCCATAGTAAGTAGCCAAGTCATCCGCGCTACGTGATTTGATCTACTGTACAACTGTCCGCCAACCAGTGATTTATTTACTCAACAAATCACCGCTACAGCTGATCTATGGAGTCCAACAGCTCAGTGGTTAAGTGCACTTGCCTCTGATGCTAGTGGCCGACAATTCGCTCCTCGGCGGTGATTATTTCAACGTCCGAACACACTCCATTGGCATCATTTGCAGAGATGAATGTAAAACAAGAGGACCAAGATGGTCCTGTATCGCTCACCTGAGCTAACAGATTCAAAGTTTCAGGAAGTGCCAACCTATCCTGACGGATTTATTTGAACACAAGGTGATGACATGGTAAGCATTTTCGGCAATCAAGTAGAATGTAACTCTAAGATAAATCAGCTGACCTCACCGATTTTCAAACTGATTCAAGCTTTAATTCCTGACTTGCTTATATGTAAGTTTCAAGTGACAAGGTCGAAAATCGGCATTTTCAGTGATATAAGGGATGTAACTATGATAAATGGGCTAATTTGACTAGTTTTCGAACTCATTCAAGTTTTTATCCAGCCACCTTACATAGATGTATAAGTTTCAGAAAGATCCAATCAAAACTGAAGGGGCTACAGTGATGACACGGTATTCGAACTCATCCAAGGTTTTATCCCAGGCCACCTAACATATAAGTTTCACAAAGATCCAATCAAAACTGAAAGGGCTACGGTGATGATAAGGTAAAAAATCAGCATTTTCAGCAATCAAACGGACGTTACTCTGTGATAAATGGGCCAACTTGGCTGGTTTTCGAACTCATCCAAGATTTTATCCCCAGCTACATTACATATAAGTTTAAGGAAGATTTCATCAAAACTGAAAGGGCTACGGTGATGACAAGGTCAAAAATCGGCATTTTCAGCAATCAAAGGGAGGTTACTCTATGATAAATGGGCCGACTTGGCCAGTTTTTGAAGTCATCCGAGGCTTCATCCCCAGCCACCTTACATATAAGTTTCAGAAAAATCCGATCAAAACTGAAGGGGCTACGGTGATGACAAGGTCAAAAATCAACATTTTCAGCCATCAAAGGGACATAACTCTACGATAAATGGGATGACTTGGCATGTTTTCAAACTCTTCCGAGATTTTATCCACAGCTACCTTACGTATAAGTTTCAGAAAGATCTGATCAATACTGAAGGGGCTATGGTGATGACAAGGTCAAAAATCAACATTTTCAGCAATCAAAGTGACGTAAATCTATGATAAATGGGCCAACTTGGCCGGTATTCCAACTCATCCTAGGTTTTATCCCCAGTCACCTTACATATAAGTTTCAGAAAGATCCGATCAAAACTGAAAGGGCTACGGTGATGATAAGGTAAAAAATCGGCATTTTCAGCAATCAAAGGGACGTTACTCTGTGATAAATGGGCCAACTTGGCCGCTATTCCAACTCATCCTAGGTTTTATCCCCAGTCACCTTACATATAAGTTTCAGAAAGATCCAATCAAAACTGAGAGGGCTACGGTGATGACAAGGTCAAAAATTGGCATTTTCAGCAATCAAAGGGACATTACTCTGTGATAAATGGGCCAACTTGGCCGGTTTTCGAACTCATCCGAGATTTTATCCCCAGCCACGTTACATATAAGTTTCAGAAAGATTCCATCAAAACTGAAAGGGCTACGGTGATGACAAGGTAAAAATCGGCATTTTCAGCAATCAAAGGGAAGTTACCCTATGATAAATGGGCCGACTTGGTCGGTATTCGAACTCATCCGAGATTTTATCCCCAGCCACCTTACATATAAGTTTCAGAAAGATCCAATCAAAACTGAAGGGGCTACGGTGATGACAAGGTAAAAATCGGCATTTTCAGCAATCAAAGGGACGTAACTCTAGGATAAATGGGCCGACTTGGCCGGTTTTCGAACTCATCCGAGGTTTTATCCCCAGCCACCTTATATATAAGTTTCAGAAAGATCCGATCAAAACTGAAGGGGCTACTGTGATAACAAGCATTTTCCCATTGTAAGTCTATGGGACCTTGTGATTGCCATAGCAACCAAAGTTTTCATGCGATTTCAAAAAAAAATCTTATGTCATTAATGCCCCACCAGAGGCATGCTACAGATGAGAAATGATTGAGATCAGCCTGCAGGCTGCAGAGATATAGCTGCTCAAAAGTGTGGACGGACGACAGACGGACGGACGGACGACGGAGGACCCACTATACTATAAGCTCCCCTGGAGCCTTCGGCCCAGGTGAGCTAAAAAGTGCGCTGTCCTTCGGATCTGGAAGTTAACTCGGGATCCCTTGTGCAGGTTAAAGACCCCTACCATAATTACTTGATTACTGTGTAGGCTTTCCGAGTAATGGTCAAATGTGACTGATCGCAGTAAAAGTAGGTAGATAGATCTACTTCTTAACCCTTATCCTGCTCATTACGAAAACACGCCTATACAAATACATTGCCATTTTTTGGCCAAAAATTAGAAATTTTAAGATGAAAAAATGTGATATTTGTTCTTATTTCTGCTCAGAACATAGATTGTGGGGACACGATAGAACCGCCTCGACGAGGCGGTTCTATAGAGTACCCACAATCTATGTTTTGGAGCAGAAACAAGAAAAATAGGTATACCCCCAAAAACCCCAGTTTTACTATATAAATGTGGGGTTCAAGGGGGTCAAAATCATATAGGCGTGTTTTCGTGATGGTTCAAGAAAACCATTTTTTTTTACAAACAGTGTAGATCCAGATCAGATGGCTTCTAAATGCCATCTGATCAGGATCTGCACTGTTTGAAATTAAGTTTGTTAATTTGAAATTAAGTTTGTTAATTTGTAGGAAAATACTATATCCTGTAATCTGATTGGCTGATAGTCAGAAATGGGTGTGGCTTATTTAAATATTTACCTGTTTCATTACAGTAATACCCTCCAGTACAGTTTGTACACTGTGACTCCATGTGTAAACCTGCTGTTGAGCTGTAGGAACCCTCCGGGCAGGGCACTGGGTCTGCTGTGCCCTGGGGACAGAAACTACCAGCCGGGCATTCATCAGCCTGGGCACCCTGGTTGGGGGTCGTGGATTCAGCCCCGTATCTACAGTAATAGCCGGCAGAGCAGGGATTCAGAGGGACGGTAAGTCCAGCCTGGTCACAGGCCATTCCTCCAACACAGCTTGTACAGTTGTCTTGATGTGTGAGTCCTGTAAAAGAAGATTCAGACATCAGGAAAACACCCATATAGGATATCATTAGGAAAACACACCCATACAAATACATTGCAAACTTTACTACAGAAAAAACTAGAGAAAGCGACCAGTTGGTCATGTATACCCCCGGCCAGCGCCATACTCTGATATAGCTTTCAAGCTTGTATGTAATATGAATGAAGATGTCAAGAAGCTATAAGAATCTATAAATGTGCTTGTATAAGTTAAACTAAACATAAAATTTCTAAATGGACCAAGGGAGTGAGGGCATCAAAGTTACTGAAGGAGTGGGGGTATCAATGTTACTAAAGCAGTAGGTGGGTTATGCATCAATGAAATCTTTGGACTGGTATGCAACATCGATGCAAGTATGAATTGAATTTGTCTTAGGGTTTAGAACATACAGGACCTGTAAACTTTGTCATAAAACTTTAACCAAATGTAAAATTTCTAAGTCCATGACCTTGAGGTCAAGGTCACCGTGGGTGGGGGAAGGGACATACATCACAAAATGTTGGGACTGGTACAATGATGCAAGTATCAACTGAATTTGTCTTAGGGTTTAGAACATATAGGCATCTATAAACTTTGTCATAAAACTTTAACCAAATGTAAAATTTCAAAGTCTGTGTCCTTGATCTCAAGGCCACTGTTGGGGTGGGACATGCATCAATGAAATCTTAAGACCAGTATCTAACTTCAGTGTAAGTATCAACTAAATCTATCAAAGTGTTCAGAAGATACAATCTCTCAGAAACTTTGACGCAAAACTTTAAACAAATGTAAAAATTTCTAAGTCGGTGACCTTGACATCAAGGTCACTGTGGGGGGTTGGACATGCATCAATGAAATCTTTAGACCAGTATGTAACTTCGGTGTAAGTATCAACTAAATCTATCAAAGGGTTCAGAAGATACAATCTACTAGAAACTTTGACGCAAAACTTCAACCAAAATGTTAACAGACGGACGGATGGATGGACGTTCTAACATTTTGGGTTTAAGAGCTATTTCTTTTGTTTGGTTTAAGGGCTAACCTCCTAAACCTTTTGTTTACGGAATAAGTCTATTATTTTCCAATTATTTTTCTATTGTTATCTAATCCTAATACTAGCCCCTAAACCCTGGATCTTCGCCCAGACAGACGGAAAGACGGACACATGGAAGGACGGACAACGAAGGGATGAATAGCAGAACGAAAACTAAATACCCCCATAGCATACTTCGTATGCCGGTGGTATAAAAACATTTTAAGAAGGAATCGGTTAATAAATTCAAGAATACATGAACACTCATGTAAGATCCTCTATTCACCTTATTTGCATTATCTGCTGGTTCCTAGTCTGAAGGTTATCAGATTTGGAAAAACAGGTAACCAGACCCCCCTGACCTTGAAAGGTCAGGGGGGTCTGGTTACCTGCTTTTCCAATATTGACAATATGCAGGCTGGGAGCCAGCAACTAATGCAAATATGGTGAATATATATTATTTTCCTAATTCCGGCTACAAGACATAGGTTGTGGATACTCATTTGAACTGACTCAGTGAAGATTGAATTGCCTCAGAGAGGCAGTTCTAACAAGCAACTACATAATTTCTAATTAATGACACAAAAATAGGTTGTGGTTGCTCAATAGAACTGCAATATGTAAACACGCCTATACAAATACATGGTAAACTGCACCGCAGAAAAGTCTAAAATTTTAAGATGAAAAATTGTGATATTTTTCTTATTTCTGCTCAAAATATAGGTTGTGGGGACTTGTTAGAACAGCTTTATCGAGGCGGTTCTAACAAGTACCCACAATTAATATTTTAGAGCAGAACTAGAGCTGCCACATAACGGGCGCCAATTATACCCCCGCATGCGTTGTCAGATTTTACAAGTATTTGACCTTGAGGAAGGTCAACGTAAAGGTCAAGGTCATGTTTGTGTATATCAATCTTAAGTACTAGTGGCAAGGTGTGTGGTGTGTGAATATTAAAGAAATCGGTCAAAGAATAAGGAAGTTATGAGCAATGTTAAAGTTTTTTGTAACGGACCAACGACGACAGACGACAAGCTGACTCCTATATACCCCCTTCAAACTTCGTTTGCGGGGGTATAAATAGGAAAAACTAGAATTTGTTTTTCTTCATAAACACAGATGTCTCCCCCGTTTTTGACCTCTTAGTATGACCCTGACATTTGAGGTATTGAGCTGGGTCTTGTGTGCAACACATCATCTAATGAAGATGAACATTTCTGCATAGTAACTTTAAAAAGTTCATAGAGAAATAAAAAAGTTATTGGCCATGCACAAAAAAAAAACTTTTTTACCTTTGACCTCTAAGAATGGCCTTGACCATTGAGGTACAATACATCGTCTCATGATGGTTAACATTTCTGCCAAGTAATTTAATAATCCATCAAAGAATAAGGAAGTTATTGACTGCCCCTTTTTTACCTTTGACCTCTAGGTATGACCTTGACATTGGAGGTATGGACCATGGTCTTGCACATGACTCATGGTCTAATGACGGTGAACATTTCTGCATGGTTACCAGAAATAAAAAAGTTACTGACTGGACACAAAATTTTTTTTTTTATTATTTCTGACCTCTTAGTATGACCTTGACCTTGGAGGTACTGACCTGGGTCTAGCGTGCAACACATCGTCTCATGATGGTTAACATTTCTGCCAAGTAATTTTACAATTTATCCAGGAATAAGAAAGTTATTGACTGAACACTAAAAAAGGCCCCTTTTTTTACCTTTGATCTCTTAGTACGACTTTGACATTTGAGGTACCAACTTGGGTCATGCACGCAACACATCGTCTCATGGTGGTTAACATTTCTGCCTAGTAATTTCAAAATCCATCTAAAAATAAGAAAGTTATTGACCAAACCTAAAAAAGGCCCCTTTTTTACCTTTAACCTCTATGTATGACCTTGACCTTTCAGGTACCAAACTGGGTCATGCCCACAACACATTGTCTGATGGTGGTTAACATTTCTGCCAGTCTGCCAAGCAATTTCAAAATCCATCTAAAAATAAGAAAGTTATTGACCAAACACCAAAAAAGGCCCCTTTTTTTACCTTTGATCTCTATGTATGACCTTGACATTTGAGGTACCAAACTGAATTATGCATGCAACACATCGTCTCATGATAGTTAACATTTTTACCAAGTAACTTCATATTCCATCTAATAAAAATAAGCAAGTTATTGACAAAACACGAAAAAAATGCCCCTTTTTTTACCTTTGACCTCTAAGTATGACCATGACCTTTGAGGTACCAACCTGGGTCATGCACACAACACATCGTCCTATATTGGTTAACATTTCTGCCAAGTGATTTTAAAATCCATCTCAGAATAAGGATGTTATTGACCAAACACAAAAAGGCCCCTTTTTTTACCTTTGACCTCTAAGTATGACATCGTCTCATGGTTGTTAATATTTCTGCCAAGTAATTTTAAAATCCATCTGAAAATAAGAAAGTTATTGACCGGACACGATTTGCTCATACATTCATACATACCGACAAACTTCCAAGGGAGATAATTCAAAAAGTATAAATGTGAGAGTTATAGTTCTTGCGCACTGCACATCGACTAATACTGATTAATATTTATATGAAGTTTCGTGAAGATAGCTAAAACGGTTTTCAAGTTATAGAGCGGACAAGAAAGTGTGACAGACGGATGGACAGACAGACCCTCGGACAGACGCCCTGGGGAAAAACAATATGTCTCTCCGAAAAAATTTTTTGTGGGGGAGATATAATAAGGTGTACTCTTGTTCATGGGGGACAAAATTATATGGGCATGTTTTTGTGATGTGCCTCAGTGAGGTGGTGAATTGCCTCAGTGAGGCAGTTCTAAGGAGCAACCACAACCTATTTCGGTGTCATTAATTAGAAAATAATACAAACTGTTATAAGAAAAATAACCGTGTTAGAGATACAGAGGACCCGCATTATAACGGCAGTATTTGCTCCCTATTATTGTGCCATTAAAATGAATTTGTCATTATAAAGAATCCCAGTTAGGAGTATGATAGGTTATAAAAGGTCTTTTCCACATCATTACTCCAAGAAACAAATGTATATAGACATTTGTTAGAATCGCCTCAGAGATGTATATAACATTTGTTTCTTGAAATATTAAATTACAAGAATCTTTCATGAATATGGATTCGATTTGGACATTTCCAACCCGAGGGAATCCTATGTTGCTCGGAATCGAGGCTAAGCCTTGAGCAAAGAATTCATTCCATTGAAATTAAGAAATAGATCAGCTCTAACTGTGATTTGTTGTGTAATAAATCACAGTTTGTCGGTCAGTTGTAAAGTAGACAAATCACGAGCGGGTAGTGCGCGTGATTTGTCTACTTACAACTGACCGACAAACTGTGATTTATTACACAACATAACACTGGCTAGAGCTGAAATCGGCAATAATGTTGTTGTTTCCTTCAAAATCTCACAACCTTTCGCCATTGTTAGGAGAAATCCCGCTAAAATTATCGACTGAAACACATGCATTTATATCCTTTTCAAACGTTTTCGATGCGAGAAAATGATGTTACACCGTCTAACGTCAAGTAAATCGACTAGTGACGTCATAAATTTGCAGTTTTAATGACGTCACACGTCACGCTCTTCCGAGCTGTGATTTGTTGCAGAATAAAACACAGTTATTTTGCATTGCCTATATAGGCGCGCTGTGTTAGAATTGTTGTTATAATGAGTTCTGCCGTTATAACAAATGTAGGTATAAAGAGGACTGACTGTGTGAAAGAATGAACTTTCTTGCACACCAGACAAGGAAATCCATGATTTTACCCTGGGATAGAAATTTATGTTCTGACCCTGGTGTTCCGACCCCAAATCGAATATAATCGTATGTTTGATAAATGCACTGGTTGATTACAACCTCATGCGCGGCGTCGTCATGTGTGACGTCACTAAACATTCCTGCTGTGTCATCACAAAATGGCGGACTTCGGTAACCGAAGTGACAGCAGCATTAAAAATTCGCCATAGAAATGGAAGGTATGCAAGAAAAAGAATCTAATACGGATGCGAGGGATGGATAGAAAAATCCGTCCCTCGGGATCACTGTCCTGCATCACTCGGCAAGCCTCGTGATGCTGGACAGTGTCCCTCGGTACGGATTTTTCAATCCACCCCTTACACCCATATAAGATTCTTATATTGTCACACAGATGAGTTATCATAATAAGTCTTATCAGGGTTCCTACCTGTTATATTGTTGAAAGTTCCAAGCGGACAAGGATACTCATCAGCATATTTTGTGCCCTCTGGGCAGTAAGATCCCTCAGGGCAGACAGTGGAACCATACCAGGTGACAGGGCCAAATGTAGCATTGCAGTAATAACCTTCAGGGCAAGCTTTACATGATGGCTGGGTTGGCATATCCTAGAAAAAAAAAAGAGCATGACACATCACTGTAGCATGATAATTTTCATTCAATACACCACAACCTCTTTATAACACTATTGTTGGGGTCCAAAGCAGAAACTGTGTTAGTTAAACAACCGTGTTATATCCAAACAAAAATGTATAGATTATATAGAAAAATGACCATTTATGGTCATTTTTCTATATAATCTATAGATTTTTAAATGGTCATTTTCTATATTATTTATAGATTTTTAAATGGTCATTTTCTATATAATCTATAGATTTTTAAATGGTCATTTTCTATATAATCTATACATTTTTAAATGGTCATTTTTCTATATTATCTATAGATTTTTGGATAAATGGTCATTTTTCTATATAATCTATACATTTTTGGGATCCATCTTGAAACTGTGTTATATCCAAAACCATGTTATAATGAACCATGTTATAATGAGGTGGTGGTGTATCAACCATTCTTCACTAATTGTTGTCACCGTAAAGTCCATGTGATGAAAAACTTGTGCTGTGAGGCCTACATTATTGGTACTCTTTACAGCCACTTCACTGAGGCACCCACAATCTAAATTCTACAGTCTTAACCCATAAAATGCCAATCATGACAATTTTCGTCTGCTTTGTTGTCTGCTGGTTACCTTAAAATTCATTTTTTTTGCAAACAGTGTGGGCCCAGATTAGACTGCTCCTCTAGGAGCAGTCTGATCTCTGCCCACACTGTTTGCCTGTATGCAAAAATATTTTTAAAAAGTTTGCAAAAACTGAGCAGACGACATAAGCAGACGATATAGATGTAGTTTTTCTTGGGGTCTAAGGGTTAGTAAATAGATATGTTCACTGAAATGCAAAAGCTACTTAAATTTTTTCAACAAAAATATCAGCATTTTCCCCCATTAAAGATCAAAGTTTTAACAAATAACATCATAAGTTTTGAACAGCTGGGCCAAGCTCTTTAGCCAACACATATTTGAGTTAGGATTCATCAGCGGGTGGGTGTGTTTTACGTCCAACCAACAACTATAGTCATATTGAGATGAGACCTCTGTTTAAGGGGAATGGCAGTGAACCTGGCAGATTTTTCGGCCATTTTTTTCAAAGGAAGACAATTTTCGGGACATCCTGTTCACTGTTCTATGAGCCTTATCAACTGAAAAAGGGGTCTACTCTTAAAGGAAAAGAATTGGCTCCGCAGGAGCAAATTCTTTCCTTTAAGAGTTGACCCCTATTGACATGGGAGACGAAAATACTTTTTCAGGAGTTACCTCCCTGGAAGGTGCTCCCATTCCCCTTAAAGATTCGTCCAAAAGTCTGAAGAGGCCTGGGGTCAAGTCTATGACCCCTGGTTTATAAAGTGAGTAGCTTTACCACTACAATCCGATCAGGCTTTACTTTTACAATTGTAAAGATAGGCCCCCCACCCAACATGGCTTGAAGAAATAGATGGGCTGCATGATGCTTCCTTGCAGAGCTGAAACCATCCGCACAAGAGTACTGCTAAACAGCATAGAGGATCTGAGCCTGCCCAGGCAAAGTTGTGCGAGTCGGACCGTCCATGCATATAAACTCTGTAGGTTTCATTGGGCAACAGGGCTTGAGATGTCATGTAATCACAATGTCAGGTAAGAGTCCCACAAAATTGGAAGCAAGGTCTTCAAAATGACCTATATAGTGTTGACGGGGATGTTAACATCAAATCAATGGAACAAAACAAAAATAACCTATTCATGGTTCATACAAATTTTTTCAGACAAAATTCCCTGACATTTCCCTGACTTTTCCCTGACATGAAAGCATTTTTCCCTGACATTTTGGTTTGCATAGTTACTATAGATGACAACTTATACAGGTGGGGCAGGGCCCCGGCGCACCCAGGGAGACCCCCCCCCCCCCCCCCCAAGTTGGTGTCAATGAATGCATCTCTTTGTAAGGAAAAAGATCAATATATGGTTAAGGGGTGGGGATCTGTAAGGTTTCCAAGATATTGGGCCTTTTATGAAATGGAGGGGGTGGGGCATGACCCTGGCGCATCCCATGGGACCGCCAGGTTGGTGCCACTGAATGCATTTTATCAAAAGGAACAAGAATGTATATGGTTTAGGGGTGGGGATCTGAATGTTTTCTGAGATATAATGCCTTTTGTGAAGTCGAGGGGTTGGGCAAGGCCCCAGCTCACCCCGGGAGACCCCCCAAGTTGGTGTCATTGAATGTGTCTCTTCATAAGGAACAAGAGTATATATGGTTTAGGGGTTGGGATCTGTAAGGTTTCTGAGATATTGGGCCTTTTATGAAATGGAGGGGGTGGGGCATGACCCCGGCGCATTTGGGAGGACCCCCAGGTTGGTGTTACTGAATGTGTCTTATCAAAAGCAACAAGAATATCTATATGGTTTAGGGATGGGGATCTGAATGGTTTCTGAGTTATATTGCCTTTTATGAAGTGGAGGTGGGGATTGAATCATTAGATATAGCCATCACCAGATTTGCTCAGGAGGTAAGGGGTGCAAATCCCTTTCAGTTTCTTCTATATGGAATTTGAAAAAATATGTAGAATATAGATATATGCATACCATTTAAAGTTATGCTTAAATTGCTGTAAGTGTGATTACAGCTTTCATGAAAAAGGAAATATTTGAAGAAACTGCCTTAACCTTTACAAATTGGTGCCTACCCAGATCAGAAAATTCCCTGACATTTCCCTGACATTTTCCAAATTTCAAAATTTCCCTGACATTTTGTAAAATTCCCTGACAATTCCCTGACCTTGAAAAAAAATTTTTTTCCCTGACTTTTCCCTGACGCGTATGAACCCTGCTATTGTAAAGATATACTTCTTTCTTACCTGGTAGAGTCCTGAGGGACAGGCCTCGGGGGCATCTTTGCCACCTACACAGAAATATCCCTCTGGGCAGCTGTAGTTGGCTGGGGTTGCCTCAGTCTGACCCTCTGGGCAATAATACCCTGGGGAACAGTCACCAGTGGGCTCTTCAAGACCAGATCCATTACAGTATTTTCCTGGAAAAGATAAAATTTGAGACTGCAAGGGCTGCAAGGATACAGTTACCTCACGATACGATACATATCGCAATATTTGTGTCATGATACAATACGTATCGCGATACACTTTCTGGCATGAAAAAGAAACTTAAAGCAAAGAAATTCCTTAAAATCAGCCGTAAGCAATACTCAAAGATAATTCTTTGGTAGAAATTAACTGTAATATACATGACCAATGGAAATAAAAGTAAAAATAGTAACATATTTGTAATGTGTTGTCACAAATTTATGCAAAACCAGCAAATTTTACATCTCATCTCTATCAAATAACTATGTTTGTTGTATCATATTGTCAAACTGCTTCACAATACGATCAGTGTATCGTTCATGATACTATAAGCGTATCGTCAGCAGATGTATTGCAATTACGATATGATTCAGTGAATCGTTGCACCTCTATAGAGATTACCCATTCTAATTTCCTGTTAACAGAATAACAGCACTATAATTAATTGTTGTAGATCATACATATAGAAAAATGCCTCCATAATTAAGGTATTTACGCAAACTCTTATCCTGCTATTCACGACAACCTCTTTATTTTTGCAAACAGTGTAGATCCTGATCAGATGGCTTCTTCAGAAGCCATCTGATCAGGATCTACACTGTTTGACATACAGTTTATGAATTTGTAGGAATAAATTACATCAAGTAATCTGATTGGTTCAAAGTCAGAAATGGGTGTGGCTTAATTGAATATTCAGCAGGATAAGGGCTAAGTATTCAGACATCTCAAGTCCTCACAACACTTGTTCTAAAATTTGTAAAAGCATAATTTACAACTGAATATTGTGTCTAAAAATAGCTGGATGAGTGGCAGTGTAGACCCTGATGAGATGCCACAGATTGCTCAGGCCTATCTGTCCAAATATATCTTTGACGCACAAACAGTTTTATTACATTTATTTTTCGCAATAATTCTTCACTATATCCGACGTTTCGGCTTTTTACAGCCTTTATCACGGAACAATTATTGCGAAAAATAAATGTCCAAATATATATGCTAAATAAGGTTTTTGTTTGTTCTGGAGTTTAATGGCCCAGTCAACACTATATTAGGTCATTTTTGAGCTGGTCAGTTTACCTATCCACACTTTTCCTGGGCAGGCTAAATAAGGTAGATCACACACATTAGACCACTACAGCCTAATTAGCCCATCTTGTTTGTTTGCCTGAACTGACGTTTAAAGTCCCTGTCAAAAGTAATTTTGGTCATTTTGGAGATGTTGCTTCCAGTTTTGTGGGACTTCTATCCGACATCGAGATGAAATGATATCATAAGCCCTGCCACCCAATGAAACCAAAAGGTTTATGTGCATTGGATGACCTTACTCCCACTGCTTCGCCTGGACAGGCTTAGTCCTTCTAAGCTGTTTATCAGTACTCAAGTGTGGTCAGTTTCAGCTCTGCGTGGAAGCATCATGCAGCCCAATCTATTTCTCCAAGCCCCGATTGGCGGGGGCAAGCCCATTTTATACTGAATGGAATATACCACTGTATATAGCAGGAGCCCATTTAACCCAGAAACCCCAAACAGGTAACTGGCAAACAGTGTAGGTCCTGATCTGACACCTTAGAACACGGCATCTGATCAGGACCTTCACTGTTTGCAAATTTAATTTGAAGACATCACAACCTAACCCCCTAAATTCTGAAATGGACTTAAGCTATATGCTACGTAAGATGGAATATTCCTGTTCCAAAATGACATCTATCATCACTAAAACATGTCATATAATTTTGACCCCCTCGAACCCCACTTTTATATAGTAAAACTGGGGTTTGCAGGGGTAAACATTAATTTTCTTAGTTCTGCTCTAAAATATAGATTGTGGGTACTCGTTAGAACTGCCTCTATGAGGCAGTTCTAACGAGTACCCACAATCTACATTTTGAGCAGAAATAAGTAAAATATCACAATTTTTCATCTTGAAATTTTCATTTTTTCGGCGATAAAGGTTACAATGTATTTGTATAGGCGTGTTTTCGTAACGCTTATCTCTAGAACTATTATTTTGCAGATGGAAATGTTTGATAGTTTCTTATTTCTAGTTCAAATACAGATTGTGAGTATTTGTTAGAACCACCTTTATATTGTGACATATTAAATAGAGAATACAAGGTTCGTGTCTTTCGGTATCAAGTTTATCAGGCAAGGCTTAGAGAACACTTGTAAAAATCGCGAGAGGAGGCAGTTCTACATGCATTCTCGAAGCCGAGCCTGATAAACTTGATATAAAATGACACAAATCTGGTATTCTATTTATCATTTTATCCCCTTTTATCATATGACATCGCGTCTGAGAGTGTAATAATGCCATGTAATATTTTCGATAATCCACTAGTGGATTAAATATGCAAATTAGCTAGACACGTCCCGTAACGTTACATGTACGACGTCCTAAAAGACGTCGCATTTACTAATGGCGGAATATTGACATTTTTGTAAACAATCGTGAATATAATACGTTTTAAATGTCATATGATAAATAGAATCTTGCATTCGTGCTCATGTATTATTGAATTTATTAATCTCGTTGAGGAAAAGGGATAAAATGCTCGGCAAAGCCTCGCGTTTTATCCCTTTTCCTCAACTCGTTTAATAAATTCAATAATACATGATCACTCATGTAAGAGCCTCTATATTCACTCTTTAAATATACAATTTACCATTAGTTATCTATTATCCTCAGTGCATCTCAACATTCCTGCGTGCAATAATTTGTCCATATATTTAGTACAAGCTGACTGTAATTTTTCCTATGATAATTTTTTTCAAGTATATCTTCCAATTTTTCCAGGTTTTATAACCATTTTTCCTGGTACTCCAGTTCATTCATAAGTGCAATATCACGTTGACGTGATACAGCTCACTTGTCCTGAGATAGAATATCTTTATCAGGTCACTGTATTACAATGCAATATATATAGGGGGTAACTGATGAAAATAGGCACAACAATAACAGTAGTATAGAGCACTTACCAAGAGTACAAATTTTACAATCTGCTAACTTGTCATTCCTCTCACTATTCAGGTAATACCCTGGGGGGCAGGGGGTACCCCCAATACTGGCCTTGGGGCAGTAATGACCCTTGGGACACACATCACCTTCAATACCATTGAATGGTCTGTGATACGTGGCAGCCTGAATACAGAAGTAGCCTGAAAGAAAAGAAGAATTTTGAAGAGACAAATATCTTTGAAAGTTTTAAATTCTGTATACCCATCACAAAAACATGCCTTTATAATTTTGACCCCCCTGAACCCCACTTTTATATGGTAAAACTGGGGTTCACTGGGGTAAACATTATTTTTCTTATTTCTGCTCTAAAATATAGATTGTGGGTACTCTATAGAACCACCTCGATGATTCATGTATTATTGAATTTATTAAAGGAGTTGAGGAAAAGGGATAAAATGCTCGGCACAGCCTCGCATTTTATCCCTTTTCTTCAATGAGTTCAAGAAGTTCAATAATACATTGTTGAGAAATTGACTTTTTAATCATTTTTCGAATGAGCCTCCATAGCACAGTGGATAAGAGCTCTGTCTCTTAATTATTGGGTCTCTTGCCTCTGTGGATTCAAGATTCGCTCAGGTCACTTGAGACGTCAAATCTATAATGGAGGGTCAAGTGTTTTTTGTCCGGGTACTCTGGTTTTAGCCCACCTGTGGTTGGAGATTGGCTTAATATAGATACAGGTTGGACATTACAGAGAAAAATGTTTATATGGTAAAAAGAATCTCACAGTTGTGATAATTTAGTATGATACCGGTATGCCGTAAAAATCCTATGAATTCGGACACCTTGAGGACTTGCTGTAATTCTCCTAAAATTTGTTTCATGATCCAACAGTCCAAAAGGTGCAAACAGCAGGCCTGGGGCCGAATACTTTCAAAAGTATTTGAATACAAATACAAATACTTTGCATTTCACGAATACAGAATACAAATAAAAATGCATTTTTTATGAATGTATTCGAATGAGAATACAAATACTTTGCAAATGTATTCAAATACTTTTAGAATACTTTTGACTACATTTCCATCAAAAGGGGTATATATACAGTAAATGGAAGACTTATACAAAACAAGAACAGCTGGTGACTGTAGTAATGTTTGGGTCATAGACAGATACACATCTTTTTGTTTTCTCTGGAACAATTTAAGACACAATTAAAGAAGGTGTACCTTATCTTGTATGAAACAGATCATTTGTAGTTTCTGGAGCATTTATTGATCAAAAGCTAATGATTAATAAATTACATTACATCACATAAACATCTATATAATTCTGACCCCCCTTGAACCCCACTTTTATACAGTAAAACTGGGGTTTACTGTAAAATAGAAGTGGAGGCAATGATCAGGAATCGATACAATCAACCCACAGCTCCCATCAGAGACACCAAAGGGAAAGACAACACAAACATGAAACAACAGACCCTTATGGAAACACAAACAGCGGAAAGCCAAAAGGACAGTTACTTTCCCAGAAAATGGCCAACAGGCTATCCAAAATAAAATAACATAAGCGACACAAACACCCAAAGACAAACCATAACAAAAATAAACCGCGACAGAAGAACCACCTTGGAACGGTCAGCGGAAATGAATTCCACTAGGGGGGGGGGGGGGGGGGGGGGGGGGGGCTTAAACCCATTTTTCTTTATTTCAGCTGTAAAATACAGATTGTGGGTAACCATAAGAACAATTATTAGGATAATGTATCACTTTTGAAAATTCTGCTTGATTATTGTGATGACTTTTTAACACATTTCTTCATAAATTTTATGATGTAAATAAAAGGTGATGATCATAATTATAAAGTCAGTTCAGTGAACTAGAGCTGTCAGTGAAACTGACTAGGGCCCCGGCAGCGCTATCAGAGGAGTAGGAAAATTTGTGGATGGACAGACGGACAGACAAACAGACGGATGGACAGAGTGATTACTATAGGGCACCCACACTTTCAGTGCGGGGCCCTAATTAAATCTCTTGCCATGACTAAAGAACTACTTTGTTTCATTTGTAATGTTCTCATTGTTAGTATTTATTGATGATTTTACTATTCTGTATAGTACGTGCAATTTGACATGAGACTGACCTTTATGCAAAGAATAAATTAGTCAATGTAATCGCCCAATATGTTGTTTTTCATAAGCTTCTCGTGCATTTTCGACATCTCGTGAATTGTAACCAATTAACCGGCCTCTATGTATTGACTACCGTAATAATATCGACCTCTTTTTTTTCGGCATTAAAATTTACAATGTATTTGTATAGACATGTTTTCGTAACTGTTGAAACTAAATAAGGGACGTTATTGTGTTCTATTTCTTTTGAGAAACAAGTGTCAAAGTTGGTCAGCATATAATAAAATAATCAGTTTGCCTTTTGCCTTCTATTTCTACTTTTGGGATTTCAGTTTTGCCTTCACTTTCATTTTACTACCTAGACAATTTCTTTTTTGGTGTATGATTTTTAAATGTTATCATCAGGGAGAATGTTCTTATCAAACAAAGCTCATCAATTTACCAGTATTTGGAATTACATACATGTGGATAATTTGTAGGTTTTGCTTTGGCTCAGTTGTAAAAACACTATGTCTTGCCCCTCTCTCTCTATCCTGAGGCAATCTATTGGAAGATGACATACAGGTAACTTTACAGATTAACACATCAATGCCTACAGAATCAGAATCAGAATTGTTACTGGTGACACGTCAAAAGACATTCATACACCAGGACCTGTGATGTGGGAAGTTAGTCCCTAGCTCTAACCAAAGAGGTAAATTTAGCTACACAATCATCAGCACATTCAGCTGTCGAAATAATCGAACAGGGAAGGGCATTCCAATCTCTAATGGTTCTGGGGAAGAACGACTCTTTATAAATGTCAGTTCTTGCAGTAAGGGTCTGAAACACCAACAAATGGTGATTTCTACAGTGTCTAGCTAGGGGAACAAGGTCATCTGTTGGAATGCTGGCAGCACCCTTTAGACCTTTGTATAATAGGATTAGCCTACTGTCTTTTCTCCTTTTCTTGAGAGACTCCCATTTTAATTTTCCAAGTATTCCAGTCATGCTCCCAGTTTCAAAGCAGTAATTGCCTGTTACAAATCTAGCAGCTCTATTCTGAACTTTCTCAATTTTATCGTTAAGGACCACTCCACTGGGGTCCCAGATACAACTACCATATTCCAAGATTGGGCGAACAAGACCTTTATATGCTGCCTCTTTAACATCCTGAGGGCACTGATGAAGATTTCGCCTCAGGAAACCAAGCGTTCTATTTGCCTTAGTACACATGTTGCTAATATGAGTATTCCATCTCAAGTTGTGTGAGATTGTCACTCCAAGGTATTTAATGGAGTCCACATTCTCGAGGACCGTTCCCTCTAAGGTGTAAGAAGCCTCAACTTTATTAGATCTCTTCCTAGTTATCTGCATATATTGCATTTAACTGGCTGAAATCTCATGCCCCATTTTCGGGCCCAACATCCTAATCTATCTATGTCAGCCTGAAGTTTTAATGAGTCATCTGTATCTCTATTTTCCCGGTAACAAACACAGTCATCTGCGAACAGTCTTATTTCTGAGTCAATGTCAGTGGAAATATCATTGATGTACAGGGAGAACAAAAGTGGACCAAGAACGGTCCGCGGGACTCCAGACAAAACTGGAGCCCACTCCGAAGATTCACCATTAACAACAACCCGCTGTTTTCTGTAGCAAAGAAAGGAATCCATCCATTTGAGGGTCTTCCCCCCAATCCCATAACCAAATAACTTAGATTTAAGTAGTTCATGAGGAGGGGTGTCAAAAGCCTTCTAGAAATCCAGAATAAATGTGTCCACCTGTCCCCCTTTGTCCAAGATTTTTGCCCAGTCATTAATAACTGTGCTTAGCTGAGTTTCACAACTGTGCCTTTTCCTAAATGCATGCTGTCTGTCTGACAAAAGTTTATGTTCGTCCAAGTGGGCCATGATGTTTGAGCAGACTATATGTTCCAGCAATTTACACAGAACACAAGTCAGAGACACAGGGCGATAATTACGGGCAAGAGCCCTATCTCCTACAGTTACATATACTATATAAATACAAATACTTTTATTCTAAAAAATCCACGAATACAGAATACTTCACGAATACTCAAAAATGTATTCAAATAGTATTCGAATAAGAATACAGAATACAATTACCCCAGGTCTGCCAAACAGGATAGCAAACAGTGGAGACCCTGATCAGACTGCTCCTTCAGGAGCAGTTTGATCTGGGTCTGCACTGGACCCTGATCAGAATGCTCCTTCAGGAGCAGTCTGATCTGGGTCTGCACTGTTTGCTTGGGCCTATCTCTCCCAATATTTGGGATCATTACAGTAAGATCATTTGAGCAGTATTATAAGAAAACCTTTTCCAGTCATCTTTTTTGAACAAATTTTAGTATACAGTCCAACCTGTGTTAAGCAAGCACCTAAAGGATAATAAAAATGTTCTTGCTTAAGACAGGTGCTTGCTTAATACAGGTTAATTTTAATGCATTTGCCTCTTTTGGGAACCAAAATGCATGCTTGCTTAAGACAGGTTGCTTGCTTAATAGAGGTGGCCACTATGACAGGTTTGACTGTATTCTCATTCACAGGAAGAGTCTTCCAACCATTTTAGTACCTGCTGTGCAATTTCCTGTTGGGGCGCTTAGTCTGGGCCTGGAGCAGTACATGCCCCCATCACACTCTATCATCCTCTCACTTCCCTCCGGACAATAGTAACCCTGGGCACACATGCCTCCACCATGGATCGAACTGGTCGGCTTGAACTGGGTAGCACCACCAGAGCAATAGTAACCGCCGCTGTGGAACATAAAAAATATAGTAAATATGTTCTATAAAAGGGTTATCCTTTGGATAGCATGGAATACACCACAGAACTGAAAAATATGGAGTGTACATGTTTTCTGGGCCAGACTAGCTAGTTTCGGCCAATTAGGCCTCATCAGTGACCCTCAGATATTTTCAAAACTCCACAATGGAATCAATGATCCCAAAGGACAAGAAAATACAAGATGTGTTTGTGAAACACCGATGCCCCCGGACAGCGCCTGTGCAATATGAAAGCCCCATCACTAAATTATGTCATGGTTGAGGCCACAAGGTCACGAGGTAAAAAATTATGGTACCACTGGAAAGGTCTTGTGAGAAAGAATACACATGTGAAATATGAAAGCTCTATCACTTACCAATCAAAAGTTATGGACTATATTAAAGTTTTTAAAAAGTAGGTCAAACATCAAGGTCAAAGTCACAAGGTCAAAAATTATAGTACCACTAGAAAGGTCTTGTGACAAGGAATGCACATGTGAAATATGAAAGCCCTACCATTTACCAATCAAAAGTTATGGCCAATGTTAAAGTTTTTAAAAAGTAGGTCAAACATCAAGGTCAAGGTCATGAGGTCAAAAATTATGGTACCATTAGAAAGGTCTTGTGACAAGGAATGCACATGTGAAATATGAAAGCTGTACCATTTACCAATCAAACGTTACGGCCAATGTTAAAGTTTTTAAAAAGTAGGTCAAATGCCAAGGTCAAGGTCATGAGGTCAAAAATTATAGTACCAATAGAAAGGTCTTGTGACAAGGAATGCACATGTGAAATATGAAAGCTCTACCATTTACCAATCAAACGTTACGGCCAATGTTAAAGTTTTTAAAAAGTAGGTCAAATGCCAAGGTCAAGGTCATGAGGTCAAAAATTATAGTACCAATAGAAAGGTCTTGTGACAAGGAATGCACATGTGAAATATGAAAGCTCTATCACTTACCAATCAAAAGTTATGGCCAATGTTAAAGTTTTTAAAAAAGTAGGTCATATGCCAAGGTCAAGGTCATGAGGTCAAAAATTATAGTACCAATAGAAAGGTCTTGTGACAAGGAATGCACATGTGAAATATGAAAGCTCTATCACTTACCAATCAAAAGTTATGGCCAATGTTAAAGTTTTTAAAAATGAGGCCAAAAGTAGGTCAAATTTCAAGGTGAAGGTCACGAGGTCAAAATTTATGGTACCTCTTGAAAGGTCTTGTGACAAGGAATGCACATGTGAAGTATGAAAGCTGTATCACTTACCATTCAAAAGTTATGCCCAATGTTAAAGTTTTTGCAGACGGAGAAACGGACAAACAGACAAACGGACAAACAGACAAACAGACGGACAGACCAAAAACTATACCCCCCCCAGAATCTTAGATTCCGGGGGCATAATAATCTACACTATGATGTAGGGCAGGGAGACGTTTTACTGCCGCCACACATTTCTCACACACTAGCTGTAGTGAAGTTAAATATGTTCTATAAAAGGGTTATCCTTTGGAAGCATGGAATACACCACAGAACTGAAAAAAACCTGTCAGTGGAGTGCTGTGGTGCCAGAAGTACCTTATTGCAAAATTTTATTGTAAGAAAATTATTTGAAGATAATTTTGGCATTTTAACCCTTGTTCTGCTGAGCCTGGATATGCCTTTTCTATGAAACAATGTAGATCCAGATCAGATGGCTTCTGAAGAAGCCATCTGATCAGGATCTACATTGTTTGTCATTCAGATTGTGAATTTGTTGTAATAATTTGCTACACGTAATCTGATTGGTTGATAATCGGTAGTGGGTGTGGCATATATGAATATTCAGCAGGACAAGGGTTAATGCTGTTAATTCTCAAAAATCATAATGAAGGCACTTGTTTTTGGAAATGCCTTACATGAAGCAAAAGAATGACCCTTTTCCTGCCTTGACCCTTGATTTTGTTTGTTTTTTTTTTTTAAGTTTAATGTCCCCATCAACACTGTAAAGGTCATTGGAGACATTGCTTCCAATTTTGTGGGACTTTTACCTGACACCGAGATGAAATGACATCTCAGCCCTGCCATCCAATGAAACCAATAGGGTTTATAAGCCTGGACAGGCCGACTCGCACCGCATTGCCCGGGCAGGCTTAGATCCTCTAAGCGGTTTACCAGTACTCGTGTGCGGGTCGGTTTCAGCGCTGCGTGGAAGCATCATGCGTCATGCAGCCACCTTAACCCTTGAATAATATAAGAATCTTACATGGGTATGAGGGGTGGATGGAAAAATCCATCCCGAGGGTCACTGTCCGGCATCATGAGGCTTGCCGAGTGATTCTGGACAGTGATCCCAGAGGGACAGATTTTTCTATCCACCCCTCACGCCCATGTAGGATTCTTTTTCTTGCATACCTTCCATTTCTGAGCTTGGATTTTTAAAACTGCAATCCCTTCGGTTGCCGACTACACCATATTATAATAATAAGTGATGTCATGTTATGTGCTGTGACGTCAACCTTCACTACGGCACATATGAGATTTTGGGTAAGAACACCAGGCTTAGAACAGAATTTCTATCCCAAGATAAAACTATGGGTTTCCTTATCTGGTGTGCAAGAAATTATTTTTCCACACCCACTTGTGAATATCAACCAATTAAATTACCTGAAACATGTACAGTTTATTCCCAAAAATCCACAATCAGAATGACAAACAGTGGTGATCCTGATCAGATGGCTTCTTCAGAAGCCATCTGATCTGGATCTGTACTGTTTGCAAAGACAAGGGTTATAATGGATAAGGGTTCACTTGAGCCCATAACCTAAATTTCTAAGAAAATACAGAGGACCCTCGTTATAAAGACAGTATTTGTTCCCCAATATTTGCTGTTGTATAAAATGGGTGCACGACATTTCGTCTAAACCCATTTCGTCAAATAGACACTTCGTCTAATACGACACTTGGTCTAAAAAACCAGTCTGGTACGACAATTCGTCGAAAAAAATATTAAGGATTTTAGACGAAATGTTGCACCTTTGTTATTTTTACATTTTTTTTCTTTTCGTTAGGCAATCTGCCTGTTGTCTATACTAATACAGATGATACTTTTCTTCGTTTCGCTCAAATATACTCATGGGGGGCGGTTTTAATGAGTATCCACAATCTATATTTTGAGCAGAAATAGGAAAAATAGGGTTTTCCCCTGTAAACCCCATTTTTACTATATAAATATGGGGTTCAAAATTGTATAGGTGTATCTGTGAAGGGGTGGGAAGCCTTTGTCACAAGGATACAACCTAAACTATTAACTTTGAAACAATAGAAATTTATTGTCACTACCAAATAAAGTTCAACCTTCATAGATCATTTGTCTTTCCTTACCATTATAATGTGCAAACAAAACTTAGCTGAAAATTTTTTTTAGACAAAACAAAATTAGACGAAAAACATTTAGACATTTTTAGACGAATTTAGACACTTTTCGACGAAATTTAGACGAAATGTCGGATTCGACGAAATGTCTTTTAGACGAAATGTCCTTTAGACGAAATGGGTTTAGACGAAATGTCATGGATCCGTATAAAATTTGCCATTATAAAGAATCGGAATAAGGAGTAATATTGGAAAACAAGAGGGCCATGATGGCCCTGAATCGCTCACCTGAATCCAAGATGTTGCAAAGCTTATGGAAATGAGGGATTCACTGCTTTAAGGAGATGTGGACCAAAGACTTTTATCTTTGGAGGCTATTTTTCATTGTAGTGGAATTTGAAGGTTTTTCTATTTTTAGCTCTGGTGTCCATTTTGTTTAACAGAGCAGAACAGTTCAGGCAATTTTGAAAGAGGGTCACTCAAGGAACATTCCTGGGAAATTATTTTCAAATCGGGCTATTTGCCTAGAAGGAAATGTCATTTAAAGGTTTTTCTATTTTTAGCTCTGGTGGCCATCTTGTTTAACAGAGTGGAACGATTTAGGCAATTTTGAAGAGGATCACTCAAGGAACATTCCTGTGAAATTATTTTCAAATAGGGCAATTTGCCTAGTAGGAAATGTCAGTTAAAGGTTTTTCTATTTTTAGCTCTGGTGGCCATTTTGTTTAATGGAGCAGAACGATTTTGGCAATTTTAAAAGAGGGTCCCTCAAGGAATATTCCTGTGAAATTCTTTTCAAATCGAGCCATTTGCCTTATAGGAGATGTCATTTTAAGGTTTTTGTATTTTTAGCTCTGGCGGCCATTTTATTTAACGGAGCGTAACGATTTAAGCAATTTTGAAAGAGCGTCACTCAAGGAAACTTCCTGTGAAATTGTTTTCAAATTGGGCCATTTGCCTAGGAGGAAATGTCATTGAAAGGTTTTTCTATTTTTTTTTTGCTCTGGGGGCCATTTTGTTTAACGGAGCAGAACGATTTAGGAAATTTTGAAAGACGGTCACTCTAGGAAGATTCCTATGAATTTCTTTTCAAATCGGGCCATTTGCCTAGGAGGAGATGTTATTTAAAGGTTTTTCTATTTTTAGCTCTGGTGGCCATTTTGTTTAATGGAGCGAAAGTTTTTTTAGCTCTCGCAGCCATTTTATTTAACGGAGCAAAACAATTTAAACAATTTTGAAAGATGGTCACTCAAGGAACATTCCTGAGAAATTATTTTCAAATAGGGCAATTTGCCTAGGAGGAGATGTCATTTAAAGGTTATTCTATTTTTAGCTCTGGCTGCCATTTTATTTAACGATTAAGGCAATTTTGATAGAAGGTCACTCAAGGAACATTCCTGTGAAATTATTTTCAAATCGGGCCATTTGCCTAGGAGAAGATGTCATTTAAAGGTTTTTCTATTTTTAGCTCTGGTGTCCATTTTGTTTAACGGGGCAGAACGATTAAGGCAATTTTGAAAGAGGGTCACTCAAGGAACATTCCTGTGAAATTATTTTCAAATCGGGCCATTTGCCTAGGAGGAGATGTCATTTAAAGGTTTTTCTATTTTTCGCTATGGCGGCCTTTTTGTTGAGCGGAGCAGAACGATTTAGGCAATTTTGAAGAGGGTCACTCTAGGAACATTCCTGTGAAATTCTTTTCAAATCAGGCCATTTGACTAGGAGGAGATGTCATTAAAAGGTTTTTCTATTTTTAGCTCTGGTGGCCATTTTGTTTACCAGAGCAGAAAGATTAAGGCAATTTTGAAAGAGGGTCAATGTAGGTGACCACTTGCCATTGCTACATGCTAAATATCTAAGCTCTGGGCCCTGTGGTTTCAGAGAAGAAGATTTTTGAACCTTTTATTTCCATTATGAGTATATAGGAGCTAAGGGGCCCCAGGGTGTGGCCAATTTGGACCCCAGGGTCATGATTGGCAGGAATTATGTAGGTTACCACTTGCAATTGCTACATGCTAAATATCTAAGTTCTGGGCCCTGTGGTTTCAGAGAAGAAGTTTTTTGAAGTTTTTTTCCATTATGAGTCTATGGGAGCGAAGGGGCCCCAGGACGTGGCCCATTTGGAACCCAGGGGCATGATTGGCAGGAATTATGTAGTTGACCACTTTCCCTTGCTACATGCTAAATATCTAAGCTCTGGGCCCTGTGGTTTCAGGGAAGAAGATTTTTTAAGCTTTTTTCCATTATGAGTCTATGGGAGTGAACGGGCGCCGGCGCATGGCCCATTTGGAACCCAGGGGCATGATTGGCAGGAATTATGTAGGTGACCACTTGCCATTGCTACATGCTAAATATCTAAGCTCTGGGCCCTCTGGTTTCAGAGAAGAAGATTATTGAACCTTTTTTTTTCCCTTATGAGTATACAGGAGCTAAGGGGCCCCAGGCTGTGTGGCCAGTTTGGACCCCAGGGGCATGATTGGCAGGAATTATGTAGGTGACCACTTGCCATTGCTACATGCTAAATATCTAAGCTCTGGGCCCTGTGGTTTCAGAGAAGTAGTTTTTTGAAGCTTTTTTCCATTATGAGTCTATAGGAGCGAAGGGGCCCCAGGGCGTGGCCCATTTGGAACCCAGGGGCATGATTGGCAGGAATTATGTAGTTGACCACTTTCCCTTGCTACATGCTAAATTCTAAGCTCTCGGCCCTGTGGTTTCAGGGAAGAAGATTTTTGAAGCTTTTTTCCATTATGAGTCTATGGGAGTGAAGGGGCGCCGGCACATGGCCCATTTGGAACCCAGGGGCATGATTGGCAGGAATTATGTAGGTGACCACTTGCCATTGCTACATGCTAAATATCTAAGCTCTGGGCCCTGTGGTTTCAGAGAAGAAGATTATTGAACCTTTTTTTTCCATTATGAGTATACAGAAGCTAAGGGGCCCCATGCTGTGGCCAATTTGGACCCCAGGGGCATGATTGGCAGGAATTATGTAGGTGACCACTTGCCATTGCTACATGCTAAATATCTAAGCTCTGGGCCTAGTGGTTTCAGAGAAGAAGATTTTTGAAGCTTTTTTCCATTATGAGTCTTTGGGAGCCAAGGGGCCAAAGGGCGTGGCCCATTTGGAACCCAGGGGCATGATTGGCAGGAATTATGTAGGTGACCACTTGCCCTTGCTACATGCTAAATATCTAAGCTCTGGGCCCTGTGGTTTCAGAGAAGAAGATTTTTGAAGCTTTGTTCCCTTTATAAGTCTATGGGAGTTATATGTTGCCATGGCAACCAGAATTCCAATCTGATCAGCCCAAAAACCTTATGCAGCTTTTCCCCCTACCTGATGATGCTTCATATGAAATTTGATCAAGATTGGCCATGGGGTATTAGAGAGTATACTTATTTGAAATTGTTTACGGACGGACGCACGCACGCAGGACGGACAAGTGATCCCAATAGCTCACCTTGCCACTACGTGACAGGTGAGCTAAAAAAACGGGCCTGCTCTCCTTACTTACTCCAAGAAACAAATGTTTAAGATATTTGTTAGAATCGCCTTGGTGAGGCGATTCTAACAAATATCTTTAACATTTCTTACTTAGAGAATTAGAATACAAGGATCTTGCTTAAATATGGATTCGATATAGGCATTTCCAACCTGATTCATGCCCAGCACCAATCGGAAACAAGGCTAAGGATTCATTCCGTTGAAATTGTCATTATAACGCGTTTTGTCATTAAAAAAAACGTTGGTATATAGAGGGGGTTAAATGTATAATAAAACTTGTCATAGTGGCCACCTCTTTAAAGCAAGCAGACAAGTTAAGCAAACATACATTCAGCTCCTGAAAAAAGCGAATGCATTAGAACGCCTCTGTATTAAGTTAGCACATATCAATTATCCCACAGGTGCTTGCTTAATACGTAAAAAAGACATCTTTCCCTGCTGAGCCTATTAGGAGAATGTATTTATAAAACTTTAATATCTCCAATTTAAGGCTTTTTTTATCATGGTCCTGTGACTGCCTTTTTTTCCCCCCGAGGAAACCACCTCACATGAACAAGTCAGTGAAATGAACACCCAACTAAACCCCACTTTTTATAGAGAAAACTGGGTTTTATGGGGGGGGGGGGTATACATTATTTTACTTATTTCTGCTCCATGACATAGATTGTGGGTACTCGTTATAACCGCCTCAATGAGGCAGTTCTAACGAGCACCCACAGCCTATGTTTGCAGTATACATGTAAACAATAAAAAATATCATGGATTTTCATCAGAAAAGTAGCCATTTTGGAGATATGAAAAAATGCACTATGGCACACGGATGTGTTATCGTAATGAGCTATACTTAACGAAAATAACTGACACCTTTCATAATGGCAATTACTGAGTTGTGTGAAAAACATTCCTTAAACAGTATCCTGCTGAATAAATTAATTTAGCTACACCCACTGTTGATTATCAACCAAAAGGATTCGATATAATGATTCATTCAAATTCACAAACTGAATGACAAACAGTGTAGATCCAGATCAGATGGCTTCTTCAGAAGCCATCTGATCTGGATCTACATTGTTTGCAAAGTCAGAATATCATGTTCACCTTATCTTGCTGTTCACGACAACCCCTATCTTTGCAAACAGTGCAGATCCAGATCAGATGGCTTCTGAAGAGGCCATCTGATCAGGATCTACACTGTTTGGCATTCAATTTATGAATTTGTTGCAATAAATTACATCAAGTAATTTGATTGGTTGATAGAGAGAAATGGGTGTGGCTTAAATTGAATATTCAGCAAGAGAAGGGTTAAGCGGAATAAGACCCAAAATATTGAAATAACTGCTTTCTGCTGAATTCTACTTATTTATCTGTGTGATACTTCAGAGAAGGTAGATAATTCTGCAAAGAATGGGGATGCCACAAACCTGCAGTTTCCTGTTGGAGCTGAGAGTCCAGTACTGGCACAATACGTCCCTCCTGTACATTGCTGGCAGGCATCGGAGTCTACCTGATTCTCATTTGGATTAAATGTTCCTACTGGACACTTGTAGAGCTCTGCAGCCGTTGTGTTTTCAGGACAGTAATGACCACTGGGGCAAGGTTTGTCCAGGTAGTCGGTAGAGTTAACAGTGCAGTAATAACCTGAAATGATATATACGGAAATTCCCCTGTTAAGGTCACCTAAATCTAATCAAATCTGAAGTATGTTGGAATGATATATCGTACCAAGTTTGAATAAAATTAATCAATTCGTTAATGAGATATAGTGCAGGCAAGCCATTTTTGTCCCAAAAATGGTCTGTTTCTCAGGCATGTGAAAAAATGAAAATTTTAAAATGAAAAATTGTGATATTTTTCTTATTTCTGCTCAAAGTACATGTTAGAACCACCTCGATTTTAACAAGTACCAACAATCTATATTTCTGAGCAGAAGTAAGACTAGAAAAGTGTCCAGACGACACGGATGCCCCCGCCAAGGGCCCCACCTCACCCCGAAAATCCATGTTACAAGAAAACTTTTTAAGTGTGTGACCTTGTCATCAGGAACATTTGTGAGAAGTTATATTGAAATTAGTGAAAAAATGTAAGCACTACAGCAATGACAAAGTTTTTCTAAAAATAGCCACAGTAACCTTGACCTTGAAAGTCGAACTCGCTCGAGGTATTGTCATAAGGAACATTTGTGTGAAGTTATATTGAAATCAGTGAAGAAATGTAGTCGCTAGAGCGATGACAAAGTTTTTCTAAAAATAGCCACAGTGACCTTGACCTTGAAAGTGGAACTTGCTAGAGATATTGTCATAAGGAACATTTGTGTGAAGTAATACTGAAATTGGTGAAAAAATGTAAGCGCATGAGCAATGACAAAGTTTTTCTAAAAATAGCCACAGTGACCTTGACCTTGAAAGTCAAACTCATTCGAGGTATTGTCATAAGGAACATTTGTGTGAAGTTATTTTGAAACCATTGAAGAAATGCAGGCGAAAGAGCTATGACAAAGTTTTTCTAAAAATAGCCACAGTGACCTTGACCTTGAGGTCATGACCTTGAAAGTCAAACTCGCTCGAGATATTATTATAAGGACCATTTGTGTGAAGTTATATTGAAATCAGTGAAGAAATATAGAAGCTAGAGCTATGTTGTGCGAGGGGATAATTAAAAAAAATTTAAGTCTGTGACCTTGACCTAGAGCTCATGGGCATGGGTGGGGGTATCGCTGAATAAAATGGACAGGTATCTAACATCATACCAAATATCAACTCAATCCATCGCACGATTTGGAAAATATCAACTCTTAAAATATCTAATTAAAAATTTCTAAGTCTGTGACCTTGACCTTGAAGGCATAGGCATGAGTGGGGGTATTGCCAAATAAACATTTGGACCTGTAACCATCATCATAGCATACATAAGCCAAATCCATAATATAGTTTGGAAAATTTGAGCTCTTTAAAATCTTTCACATTAAAATTGTCTAAGTCTGTGACCTTGACCTTGAGGGCATGGGTGGGGGTACTGCTGAATAAAACATTGTACCTATATCTATCATCATATGAACCAAAGCCATCATAAAAGTTCAGGTTCTAGCAGGTACAAATACCTTAACTGGAGTCTTTAACGTGGAAAATTTCTAAGTCCATGACCTTGACCTTGAGGCCATGGGCATGGGTGGGGGTATCGCTGAATAAAACTTTGGACCTATATCTATAATCATACCAAATATGAACCAATTCCATCAAATGGTTTGGAAAATATGAGTTCTAAAATGTTCAAGTCTACCTGTTACAAAAACCTTAACCTGAGTCTTTACCATTGAAAATTTCTTCTAAGTCTGTGACCTTGACCTTGAGGTCACACGCATGGGTGGGGGTATTGCTTAATAAAACTTTGGACCTATATCTATCATCATACCAAAGATGAACCAGTTCCATCAAATGGTTAGGAAAATATGAGTTCTAAAAGTTCAGGCTCTACCTGTTACAAAAACTTTAACCTGAGGTTACAGGATCACGTACGTACGTACGTACGTACGTACGTACACACACACGTACAGACGGACGTACACATGTACGCACGTACGGAAAACCCAAAAACTATATGCCCCCGGCATCATATGATGCGGGGGCATAAAAAGTAAGGTTTAACCCTGTAAACTCGAGTTTAACTATATAAAAGTGGGATTCAAGGGGATCAGAATTATATACCGGTAGGCGTGTTTTCTTGATGGTCATTTTGCTGTATGATCTATACATTTTTTGAAATCCTCAAACAGTGTTAATCCTTGTCCTGCTGAGCCCGGATATGCCTTATTTTCCAAACAATGAAAATCCAGATCAGATGGCTTCTGACGAAGCCATCTGATCAGGATCTACATTGTTTGCCATGCAGATTGTGAATTTGTTGCAATAATTTGCATCAAATAATCTGCTTGGTTGATAATCGGTAGTGGGTGTGGCATATATGAATATTCAGCAGGACAAGGGTTAAATACAAAATCATGTTCTGACCATCAGTGTTACAAACAAGTATATGTACAGAGAGTGATCATAAAATCTTTTCTAAGGTGATTCTCTCCCTTCCACTCATTCAAGAAGAGCAGTTGTCAGTTTCTTGCGAAAGAATGAAAGAATGTGCGCTGTACTGGTTAACTGCTTATGTATAAGCCTGCCCAGGAAAAGTGTGGATAGGTAAACTGACCAGCTCAAAAATTACCTAAAACAGTGTTGATTGGGCCGTAAAACTCCAATACAAACAAACAAACAAACAAACAATTTGAATTCTTACCTTCAGGACAAGCTTTGCAGTAATCCATGCCGGTCTGGTCCTGGTATGATCCTGCCGGACACTCGGTCGGCAGCTCTGACCCTTCTAGGCAGAAAGAACCCGCGGGGCAGAGCCCGCCTGATCCTGTATGCCCCCCTAAGAATGGACAGGTGGCATTTCCACCAACCACTGCATCCTCATCTGGGTTCGGTCTATCCACGCCATTCTGACACCAGTGTCCCGCGTTACATGGACCACTAACTACAGTGGCGCCCTCTGTGTCACAATACATGCCTGCGTCACATTCTGTGCACTGTGTGTACTGAAAGGAGAAACCAATACACCACAACCTCATTATAACACAGTTCATTATAACACAGTTTAGATATAACACAGTTTAAAGATGGATCCCAAAAATGTGTAGATTATGTAGAAAAATGACCAGAAATGGTCATTTTTCTATATAATCTACACATTTTTGTTTGGATATAACAGGGTTGTTTAACTAACACAGTTTCTGCTTTGGGCCCTATTAATAGTGTTATAAAGACTGCACTGAAAGGAGAAACCAATACACCACAACCTCATAATAACACGGTTCATTATAACGCAGTTTGGATATAACACAGTTTAAAGATGGATCCCAAAAATCTATATAATCTACACATTTTTGTTTGGATATAACACAGTTGTTTAAATAACACGGTTTCTGCTTTGGACCCATTTAACCCATTGTGGTACCTTGGCAAACAGTGCAGGCCCAGATCAGACCCCGCAGAATGTGGCATCTGATCGGGGCCTGCACTATTTGCTAACATAATTTTCCATCAAAAATAGAATAATAATAAAAAAAAAAAAAAATTGGCCTGACACCCCTCATATGACAAATGGACATGTCCGACATATAGCAATGGAAGAGTCCACTAGCATACAATGGGTGAATAGAGGTTGTGATGTACTGTGATCAGGTTTTCCACTGAATTTCATCACAAAGCTGCCTAGGTTGATAGATCATAGTCATCTTAACCCTTCTCTTGCTGAATATTCATTTTAGCCACACCCATTTCTGACTTTGAACCAATCAGATTACTTGATGTAATTTATTTCTACAAATTCATAAACTGAATGTCAAACAGTGTAGATCCTGATCAGATGGCTTCTTCAGAAGCCATCTGATCTGGATCTACACTGTTTGCAAAGATAGGGGTTGTTGTGAATAGCAAGATAAGGGTTAATAAGATCACAGTGAGCTTAGACATTTCATTCAAGTAATAAAAACAAGTCAGGGGCGTAGCTAAAAGAAAATTGTTTGTGCGCGAACCAAAGAAAATACTTAAAATAATAACTCTGTTTACCAAATGAGGACCATTCTTACAGGAAAGAATCGGGAGCAAATTCTTTCTTGTAAGTGCGGTCCCCATGGCAAAGGAGGAAACTCTGCTAGCTAACAAAATAGTGTTCGGTATATCCTAGACACATACAGTTTTTCCTCTTCTTCTCTCTGCTTCTTTTTCTTTTTTCTTCTTCTCCTTCCTCTTCTTTGTCTTCTACGTCGATTTTTACGTTTGTAATGTGTATGCAAGTGCGCATCTGCCTATAGCTAGCTAGGGAGGCCAGTCTTCAGGTTCTAGCATACTCAAACAAATGAAGGAGATTCCGAATTCGAGAACTCATTTACAGACAACGACTGTATTCTAAAGAAGACCTTACCATTGATCTTTTTGTCCTGGTACTGTATGTTCCTTTAGGACATGGTTGCCAGTCGTAGCCGGTTCCCTCTGGACAATAGTAACCAGCTGGACAATCAAACTTCACACTAGACACATCATTCTCCACAGCTCCATCAGGGATACAGTAATAACTGAAAATATTTAATTCACAGTTCTAGCTTGAAATACAGTAAAACCTGTCTTAGTGGCCACCTCTATTAAGCAAGCAACCTGTCTTCAGCAAGCAGGCTTTCAGTTCCCGAAAAGGGAAAATGTATTAAAATTCACTTGAATTAAGCAAGCACCTGTCTTAAGAAAGCACTTTTTGATTATCCCAAAGGTGCTTGCTTAATACAGGTTGGACTGTATACATCACAACCTGTTAATAACACTAATAATGGAGGTCAAAGCTGAAACCATGTTATCTCAATGTCTGTGTTATATCCAAACAAAAATGTATAGATTATATAGAAAAATGACCATAAATGGTCATTTTTCTATATAATCTACACATTTTTGGGATTCATCTTGATATCGTGCTATATCCAAAACAGTGTTATAACGAACCGTGTTGTACTCAGGTTGTGGTGTATAACTCTTCAGACATCTATCACAACAATTGTCATCTGCCTTGTTGTCTGCTAGTTATTTTTAAATTCATTGCTGCAAACAGTATGGACCTAGATCAGACTGACAGAAATGGGTGTGGCTTAAATGAATATTCAGCAAGATAAGGGTTAATAACCAAAGACTCAAAAAAATCAATCCCTTACTTAGATGCCCATCTGAGTTAATAGCTACAGAGGTTGGTTTCCTGGAAAAGTGAATGGTCATGGACACAACCAGTCGCTCTTCCAGGAAACCAACCTCCATAGCTGCATTTGGGACATGACCAGTCACTCTTCCAGGAAACCAACCTCCGTAACTAACTCAGATGCCTATCTAACTGGTGATCAGTGGGTTGTGGGTTTAACACCTGCTGCCTCAGCAACATTCTGATGTGAAAACCGATCACAAAATTTTTTCTTTGTTTATTCTCCTACTTCTGCTGGTTCAAGAAGGGCAGTTGTCATTTTTGGGTGGAAGACTGTGCACAGTAATCAGTTGCAGTAATCAGTTTAACCCTTTTGTACCAAATGGAATCATCCTCCTTAGGCGTCCAATTCAAAATTTAGGGGTGTCAGGTTGTGTTTTCTTCAAATCTATTTGGATAATAGCTGAACTGTTTGCAAACAGTGTAGACCCTGATCAGATGTTGTGTTCTGCGGCATCTGATCCTGGCCTACACTGTTTGCCATGGTACCCATTTTGGGGTTTCCGGTACACAATGGGTTAATGCTGAATTTCTGAAGATTTTACCTGGAAGATTCGTTTATTGTATGAAGCCCAGGCAACACTATTTGGGTCATATCAAGACAGTCAGTGAAGCCAAACACACTATTCTTGAGTAGGCTTATACATAAGCTGTTTACCAGTACTGTGGACATTCTTTCGCCAGAAAATGACAAGTACCCTTCTTGAATCAGCGGAAAGGAGAGTGATTTCATGATTAAATCTCCACAAAAGAATGTTGTTGACATGGCAGGCCTCAAGGTTGTCAGATGTCCATTCCACTGAGCTTCCAAGGCTTTCCCTCCAGGGACCAACTGGAGTATAATGCAACTTTCTTAGTGTATGCAGCTTTATGTAGCCAGCTATTATGCAGTTAGCTAAAGTTTGGACCCGACTGTGCAGACTGACCAGATCCTTAACTGTATGCCTATGTCAGATCATCACGAAAACACGCCTATATAATTTTGACCCCCTTTGAACCCCACTTTTATATAATAAAACTGGGGTTTACAGGGGTAAACCTTATTTTTCTTATTTCTGCTCTAAAATATAGATTGTGGGTAGCACTGGGTACTTGTTAGAACCGCCTCGATGAGGGGGTTCTAACGAGTGCCCACAATCTATATTTTGAGCAGAAATAAGAAAAATATCCCAATTTTTCATCTTAAAATTTTCAGTTTTTCAGTGATATTAGTTACAGTGTATTCGTATAGGCGTGTTTTCGTAATGTCCTTAATTGTATGCCCATGTCAGGAAGTATATTTGCCCACAAAACATGTATTAGTTATTTTGATTATTCATCATGTTAACAAGTCTGTGAAATTAACACCCCTTTATCTACCCCACTTTATATAGAGAAAACTGGGGGCAGTTTTTCAAAACTAATAACACCGTTAGTTCACAAATCATTAAAACTTTGATCAGTTACTATGGCAAATATACTAATATTTTTGCTGTAAAAATGTGAGTAGCTTGCAAAAGCTTCTCACATTTTTTCAGCAAAAATAACAAAATTTTAGATTGTACTTGCTAGAACAGTTACTAATTTGATCACTAACAAGCTTGTTAAGCTAATGATGCTTTGAATTACTTGCCTGGTGTTTACAGGGGTATACAGTATATTTTGTATTTCTGCTCAAAGACATATGTTGTGGGTATGCATTAGAACCACCTCAAACTGAGGCGGTTCTAATGAGCACCCACATTGCATCATTGGTGTAGACATACAAAAATATCACAAATTTTCATCAGAAAAACAGTTTTGGAGACATAAAAGAATGCCCTGAGTCACATAGTTGTGTTATCCTAATTTTGGCGGGGAACATGGGATCATGGGCCAGTTGTTCAAAGCTTAACGAGCTCGTTAGTGGTAAAATTGTTAACTGTTCTAGCAAGTACAATATCCAATAAACCAAAACCTCTTTATAACACTTTAAATGGGGTCCAAAGCGGAAACCGTTTTAGTTAAACAACCGTGTTATATCCAAACAAAAATGTGTAGATTATATAGAAAAATGACCATTTATGGTCATTTTTCTATATAATCTATACATTTTTGGGATCCATCTTGAAACCGTGTTATATCCAAAACCGTGTTATAAGGAACCGTGTTATAATGAGGTTGTGGTGTATAGTGATATTTTTGCTGAAAAAAAATACATTTGCAAAAGCTGCTTACATTTTTTCAACAAAAATATTAGCGTATTTGTTATATTAATAATGATTAAAGTTTTAATGATATGTTAACTAAGTAATGGTGATGTTAGTTTTGAGCAACTGGCCCCTTACTCCCTGCCTGAGAGTGATATTTGCCTGAGCGGTTTGGTGAGAGCAAACATCATTGTCAGGTGTGGAATGCAATTCCCATCTTCACTGTCAAGAACCAAAATGAAGAATGTTATACCGCAAAGTTTTTTCGAGACATTTTGTACTTTTTAAACGTTTCATAGTGTAAATTGTCAATGATGTAAAATAGCGATAATCATGAATTTTCTTGTAATTTTAAGGGGAATGGATATATCTTCTGGCAAGGCACTCCTGCAAAAATATTTTTGTCTCTCATGTCAATAGGGGTCAACTCTTAAAGGAAAGGAGCAAATTCTTTCCTTTAAGAGTTAACCCCTTTTTCTGTAGGACAGTTTGAAGAAACACAAACAGGTTCCAAAAGTTGTCTCCCTTTGAAAAATGGCAGACAATTTGCCCTTGCACTATCCAATTAAAAGAATACAAATTTCTTTGCAGTACAACAATGTGGCTTTTTTCAAAGACATGTCCCCCACAGCCATTAACTTTCATACAATACATACGTTTCAGGACAGATCAAGCACTCTGACTGCTGTTGTTGTGTGGTGTAGTTTCCAGCTGAACATACGATGGGCTCAGGGCTGGCCTCCGGACAATGGAACGCTTTCGGGCATCTTGAACCAGAAGGATTTGCAACAGTAGACCCTAAAATATAACAAGACATAGAATAATGTGTGTTTGCTGATCAGCCCAAAGGTTATAAATAGAGGATCTTATATGAGTGTTCATGTATTATTGAATTTATCAAAAGAGTGGAGGAAAAGGGATAATATGCAAGGCTTGCAGAGCATTTTATCCCTTTTCCTCAACGAGTTTAATAAATTCAATAATACATGAGCATGAATGCAAGATTCTATTTATCATATGACATTTGAAACGCGACTGTTCTTCCCGACTGTTTTACAAAAATTCAATTTTCCGCCATTAATAAACACGACATCATTAAGGACGTCATACATGTAATGTTACGGGGCATATCTAACTAATTTGCATATTTAATCTACTGGTGAATTATAGAATTTATTTCAAGGCGTTATTACATTCTCAGATGCGAGGTCATATGATAAATAGAGAATCTTACATGAGTAATAACTTCATTTTGAAATTTATGAAACATGCCTCTGGAGAGTTTCATAAATTTTCCCAGGAGAAGACCACAAGTGTAAGATTTTATTTCTCATGTAATGAATTTAACCCTTATCCTGCTGAATAATTAATTTAGCCACACCCATTTCTGACTTTGAACCAATCAGATTACTTGATGTGATTTATTCCTACAAATTCACAAACTGAATGTCAAACAGTGTAGATCCAGATCAGATGGCTTCTTCAGAAGCCATCTGATCTGGATCTACACTGCTTGCAAAGTTAGGGGTTGCCGTGAACAGCAGGATAAGGGATAAATTAAGTGTTATTGCAGGAGATCAAAAGGATTCAAACAGAAATGTAGGGCTATCATTACACACCAGTAACTGTATATTATTACAGTAGAAACTGTCTTAGTGGCCACCTGTATTAAGCAAGCAACCTGTCATAGGCAAACAGGCATTCAGTACCCCCAAAAGGCAAATGTGTTAAATTTCACCTGTATTAAGCAAACATCTGTCTTAAGCAAGCACATTTTGGTTATCCCTTAGGTGCTTGCTTAATACAGGTTTGACTGTACATTTCTATGACATGAGGTTATCCAAAACCGCGGCATTATAAAATGAACCTTTTATCTCGAATATCCAATTTGTTTGATTTGTTTGTTTTGAGGTTTAACATCCCTGTCAACACTGTAAAGGTCATTTTGGAGACGTTGCTTCCAATTGAGATGAAATCACATCTCAAGCCCTGTCACCCAATGAAACCAATAGGGTTTATATGCATTGACGGTCCGACTCGTGCCCACCACAGGTCAGATTCAGCTCTGCGTGGAAGCATCATGCAGCCCATATATTTCTTCAAGCCCGGATGGGTGGGCCCGTCGAATTACACTGGAAATGTAAATATTACTATCGAATACCCAAATGGTAATATTTACATTTCCAGTGTAAAGCCTAACATAAACTTACAGAAAACAATGTAGTTCAAGCCTCCATGAGCGCATCAAGTCACATGATTTCCGGTGACATCATGTGACGTCAGTCGAAACCATGGTCTGGGATACAGACTAAGCATTTTGCTTTAGGCGCCAAGTCTGCCATAAATCAAAATTTTACATTAAGTTAATAGACATTTTTATTCAAAACTTAGGCGCAAAGGCAAAAATTTAGGCACCTTGGGCGACTGGGCGCCTGCTAGTTCTATATGATCTGATTGGGCAATGGTGACGTTAACTCTGTTCCGCTCTTGGTAGAAAAACAGCGTGTAAATGTTTTTCAACTTTAACTCTTATCATGCTATTCACAACCCCTATCTTTGGAGACAGTGTAGATCTGAAGAAGCCATCTGATCAGGATCTACACTGTTTGACATTCAGTTTATGAATCTGTAGGAAAAACTTTCATCAAGTAATCTGATTGGTTCAAAGTCAGAGATGGGTGTGGCTAAAATGAATATTCAGCAAGAGAAGGGTTAAAAGTTTGCTCTAATAGCATTTTTTCGCCCAGTGATGGGGAGCAAAGAATGTAAATATATGAAATGAACTTAATTTTTCTGCTATTCATGAAAGTATGAATGACAGCGGATCGCTAGCAAAGTTCACATGAACCCCTTTGGGTTTCATTCACTTTACAGGCAACCTACTGCGTTCATACTTTCATGAACAGCAGAAAAATAAAATTCATTTCTTATTTTTTTTTTTCTTTTCAAAGTATCAACATTAAATATATTTTTCCTGCTCAAATTGGCAGAAATAATATTTGTACTGCACATAAATATTTAAATGCCAACAATGGTTTTATATAGTAAAACTGGGGTTTACAGGGGTAAACCTTATTTTTCTTATTTCTGCTCAAAATATAGATTGTGGGCACTCGTTAGAATCGCCTCTATGAGGAGGTTCTAGTTGGCACTCGTTAGAACTGCCTCTATGAATAGAGGCGGCTCTAACGAGTGCCCACAATCTATATTTTGAGCAGAAATAAGAAAAATATCACAATTTTTCATCTTAAAATTTTCATTTTTTTCCTTGATTTTTCATAATGTATATGTTTATGTCCAACCTGGCTGCAAACCCAAAAGACTGGTCTCCATCACGAAAACACGCCCATACAATTTTGACCCCCTTGAACCCCACTTTTATATAGTAAAATTGGGGTTTACAGGGGTAAACCTTATTTTTCTTATTTCTGCTCTAAAATATAGATAGTGGGTACTCCTTAGAACCGCCTTGATGAGGCGGTTCTAACGAGTACCGACAATCTATATTTTGAGCTGAAATAAGAAAAATATCACAATTTTTCATCTTAAAATTTTCATTTCTTCGACGGCAAAGTTTACAATGTATTTGTATAGGCGTGTTTTCGTAATGTTCATAGTACAGGGATTTATTTATATTTTGCAGGAGTTCAAAAATAAATTACATACCTTCTGGGCAGTAATATCCTGGTGCACACGGTCCCTGTACATCAGTGAGTCCATTAATTGTACAATAGTATCCAGCTGTACACGGTGTACACTGAGTGTCATTGGCCAGGCCAGTAGCATTAGAAAATGTTCCTGATGGGCACTTGATAGGGGTGTGTGTGCCTGAAACAAAAAAAAAGTACAGTAATAAAACATAATTAAGTTGACTAAGGCAAAAATTCATTTTTGTTTGTTTGTTTGTATTGAGGTTTTATGTCCCCGTCAACACTATTTAGATCATTTTGGAGATGTTGCTTCCAATTTTGTGGGACTTTTACCCGACATCGAGATGAATTGAAATTTCAAGCCCTACCGCCAAAAGAAACCACCAGGGTTTTAGGAGCGGTCTGACTTGTACTACTTTTCCTGGGCAGGCATAGACCTTCCCAGCAGACATTGACATGTAATGACATCTCAAGCCCCACTGCCCAAAGAAACCACTAGAGTTTAAGGACCGGTCAAACTCACACTACTTTTCCTGGGCAGGCTTAGACCTTCTCAGCAGTTTACCAATACTCAAGTTCAGTGGGTTTCAGCTCTAAGCGGAAGCACCATGCACTCCAAGCCCGGATGGGTAGGGGCGCACAAAATTCATGGTAAAATGGGCTGTAAAAAGGGATTTTAAACATGTGCATCCAGAGAGTGTGCACATTATGATACGCATTAGTGTGACATTATGTGGGCCCCGTCAAGCGATTTTGGTACTTATCGCCTATGCGAGCAACGAAGGTTCTGGCGAGCCTGCGCATTTGCGCAGTCTCGCCAGAACCTTCTCTGCTCGCTCATAGAAGCAGTGAATCAAGAGGAACCTTCAGACAGAAAGCCATATCCCTGGCCCCTCTGAATGGCTGGGCATGCGCAGTTAAAATTTGTCATGACGGAATGCTCGAAGACACAAATTCGCTTGGCAGGGCTCATGTATTCTTTCATGTCTCCAAAATGGCAATTTTCTGGTGAAATTTTGTGATATTTTTTTCATATTTATACGCCAAACATAGGTTTTGGGTCCTCATTAGAACTGCCTCATTTAGGTGGTTCTAAACAGTACCCACAACCTATGTCTTTGAGCAGTAATAAGAAAAATAGTGTATACCCCTGTACACCCCACTTTTCTGCATATAAGTGGGGTATGTTTGTTTGATTTGACGTTTAACATCTCTGGCAACACTATTTAGGTCATTTTGGAGACAATGCTTCCAATTTTTTTGGGACTTTTACCCGACACTAGGATGAAATGACATCTCAATCCCTGCCGCCCAATGAAACCAATAGGGTTTATATGCAAGGTCGGTCCCACTCACACCAATTTGCCTGGGCAGGCTTAGACCTTGTCGGCAGTTTACAAGTACTCATGTACTAGGTTTCAGCTCTGTGTAGGAGCACCATGCAGCCCAATCTATTTCTACAAGCCCCGATGGGCATGGGCCAAAAGTGGGGTTTAGAGGGGTGTTCTTTACACTGACTTGCCAGTGTCTTCGCTGTATGCTATTTATATGCCTGCTGAATAAATGCTCCTCCATGCCAACTTGAAAGGATGTTCTTATTACGATAACAAGTCTATGCAAGAAAAACCCCTTTAAACCCCAACTTCATGTAGAGAAAACTGCAGTTTGCCAGAGTATACAATTTTTTTCTTATTTCTGCTCCGAGACATACGTTGTGGATAGTTGTTAGAACCGCCTCAACTTATGTTTGGAGTATAATTAAAAAATATCACAAATTTTCTTCAGAGAAAAAAAAAATATTATAGAGATATGAAATAATGCAATAAGTCACATGGATGTGTTATTGTAATGTGAGAAAGTATATCATTTGATTTTTGTCTACACTTAGATCAAAGATTCCTTTTGGTTTGCTGTGGCTCAAAAACTGAAATCCATACCAATTAACAAACCATTCTAGTTAAGCTCAGAACATTTCAGTTGAAAGAAAGAAAGAAAGCCAATATACTACAATAAGAAAACCAATTTACAGACCATTCTAGTTTGGTACAGGTTTAAGCTGTAAGAAAGAAAGAAAGGAAGAAAAAGAAAGAAAGAAAAAAGAAAGAAAGAAAAGAGTAGAGAGGACATGGTGAAAGAAATAAAGAAAGAAAGCCAATTTACAGACCAATCTAGTGCGGTACAGGTTTCAGTTGAAGAAAGAAAGAGAGGACATAGAAAAAGAAAGAAAAAGAAAGAAAGGAGAAGAGAGGACATAGAGAAAGAAATAAAGAAAGCCAATTTACAGACCAATCTAGTGTGGTACAGGTTTCAGTTGAAGAAAGAAAGAAAGAAAGAGAGGACATGGAAAAAGAATTTACCAATTTACAGACCATTCTAGTTTGGAAAAGGTTTCAGTTGAAAAAAAAAGAAAGAAACAAAGAAAGAATTAAAGAAAGAAAGAAAGGAAGAAAGAGAGGACATGGATAAAGAAAGAAACAAAGAAAGAAAGCCAATTTACAGACCATTCTAGTTTGGTAGAGGTTTCAGTTGAAAGAAAGAAAGAAAGAACGAAAGAAAAAGAAAGAAAGAAAGACTCACCTTCTGGACAGTATTTGCCCTGGGGACAGATAACTGGGGAATCGTTGTCTGAGCCCGTCTCACAGTAGAAGCCCGGGGCACAGGGTCCAGTGACAGCTGTCTGACCTTCCTGGTCACAATAGTAGCCTGAAAATCAACACATTAGACTCTTGTGAATTTTAGGACAATTAACCCATTTTGTACTGGAGACCCCAAAAACGGGTAGCCTGGCAAACAGTGCAGGCCCAGATCAGACACAGCAGGACGCGGCGTCTGATCGGGGCCTCCACTGTTTGCAAAAAGTTTAGCCATTTTCCAAATAAATTCTGAAGAAAACACAACCTGACACCCCTAAAACTTTGAAATGGACTCCTGCTATATATAAGAAGGAAGATTCCATTTGGTACAAAAAGGGTTAATCTCTAAACCAGTCACTACACTCGTCTTTTTTCTCCCCGTAGGGCCATGTGTAGCTGGGTATTCCAGGAGGACGATTCCATTTGGTTCAAAAAGGGTTAATGAAGTGGAACTTCCATTTTGAGGTATTCATTGACTGTTTTAGGTCATATCACCTAACCATACTCTTCCTGACTGGTACTGGGCACATTCTTTACAACACAAAAACAAACCTATATAATTTTGACCCCCTTGAAAACCACTTTTATGTAGCAAAACTGGGGTTTGCAGGGATAAATCTTATATTTCTTATTTCTGCTCTAAAATGTAGATTGTGGGTACTCATTAGAACCCCCTCGATCCTGTTCCAATTTTATATCGATGCAAATTTAATTTAAATCCACCCAGTAGTTCATGATATACCTTGCACACAAGAAAGTGTCACACGGACATAATGTAAGTATTTTTTTTTCCTTCAAATTATTCATGATTAAGGGAACCTTTCAACAGATCCTTTATACAGGAACCTTCAACTCTTTCAGTCTGCAGTCTGCTACAGCTACCTATGCAAACAGGGCAGATCCAGATGAGATGGTTCTAGATTGTTTGAAAGCCTCTATAACCCTTATCCTGCTGCATAAATTAATCTAGCCACACCCATTTCTGACTTTAAACCAATCAGATTACTTGATGCGATTTACTCCTTCAAATTCACAAACTGAATGTCAAACAGTGTAGATCCTGATCAGATGGCTTCTTCTGGATCCACATTGTCTGCAAATCTAGAGGTTGTCGTGAACAGCGGGATAATGGCTAAGATTTTCACTAAACTTCAAATTTAACACTCTGGGGCCAGTTGTTCGAAACTAACGATGTCGTTAGTTAACATATCGTTAAAACTTTGATCATTAAATATGGCAAATATGCTGAAATTTTTGCTGAAAAAATGTGAGCAGCTTTTGCGGATGCAAAAGCTGCTCACATTTTTTCAGCAAAAATACCAAAATTTACGATATTGTACTTGCTAGAAGAGTTAACAATTTGACCACTAACGAGCTCGTTAAGCTAACGATGCTTTGAACAACTGCCCCCTGACCTCCCAGCAATAAGAATAGTGTGGCTTTTTTCTATAAACAACCGTTACAATCAGTGAAAGTCACGTGGACATCAACAATAGAAAGCTTCTGTGCTTAGCAACTTTGGGTCAATTTACAATCAACCTAAACGTGAATTTTTCATAGAGGATCTTACATGAGTGCTCATGTATTATTGAATTTATTAAACGAGTTGAGGAAAAGGGATAAAATGCGAGGCTTTGCCGAGCATTTTGTCCCTTTTACTCAACGAGTTTAATAAATTATTGATATAGAGGATCTTACATGAGTGTTCATGTATTATTGAATTTATTAAACGAGTTGAGGAAAAGGGATAAAATGTGAGGCTTTGCCGAGCATTTTATCCCTTTTCATCAACGAGTTTAATAAATTCAATAATACATGAGCACGAATGCAAGATTCTATTTATCATATGACATTTAAAGCGCATTTCATTCACGATTGTTTGCAAAAATGTCAATATCCCGCCATTAGTAAACGCGACGTCGTTAAGGATGTTGTACATGTAACGTTACGGAACGTATCAAGCTAACTTGCATATTTAATCCACTAGTGGATTATCGAAAATATTACATGGCGTTATCACACTCTCAGATGCGAAGTCATATGATAAAAATAGATACAAAATATAGTTAAATGACAACATCACCAAAACATGCCTATATAATTTTGACTCCCTTAAACCCCACTTTTATATAGGAAAACTGGGAATGCAGGGGTATATATTATCTCATGTCAGCACAAAAACATAGATTATGGGTACTCGTAAGAACCACCTCACCGAGGCGGTTCTAACGAGTAGGCGGTTCTTACGAGTACCCACAATCTATGTTTTTGTCCAGAAATGTTAAAAATATCAGAATTGTTTTACTGACAATTTTCATTTTTTGGTGGTAAAATTTTCTATATACGAGTATTTGAATAGGCATGTTTTCATGGTGAAATCCAAGGTTCTTTGCATAGCAAGCCCACTATACCTGTACAGTTTACAAGGAGCTAACTCATCACGTGAACAAGCCCATGAAATGAATGCCCCCTAAATCCAACTTTATATAGAGAAAACTAGGGTTTAGTGGGGTATACATTATTTTTCTTTTTTCTGCTCCAAGACATAGGTTGTGGGCACTCCTTAGAACCGCCTCAATGAGGCGGTTCTAATGAGCACCCACAATCTATGTTTGAGGCATTGATAAGAAAATTATCATAAATTTTCATCAGAAAAGTAGCCATTTTGGAGATATGTAAAAGGCAGTATGCTGCACGGGTGTAACTGACTATCGATCATCACTAAATACTAACCTTGTGTACAGTTGGTACATTCTGTGGCCTCCATGAGTCGGACTTGATTGGAGAATGTTCCTACGGGGCATTTGATTGGCTCAGTGGTGTTCTCTGGGCAGTAATGGCCAACTGGACACTCGTAAGCATCACTGTCTTGCATGGGTGTTGCCGATCGAGAACCATTTCTACAGTAAAATCCAGCACTGCAAGTCAAGTACGGTGTTGTAGTTCCAGCCATACAATAATGTCCTCCTGTGAAAAGTATAATTATGGACAATATTAGGATTAACATTAATCATATATTGTTAATTGACTATCCTGCATTGATCTGAGTCCATCCGTATTAACACCGGATCAACCAATATTAACTGAGGTCAAGTGAGGTCCAAAGATCAATATTCATGTTCTTTTAATTGTGTAATGAATAAAATTGTCATTAATCAAGTAATTTTGCATTGACCCAGTTACAGGTTCGGCCTCGGGCCAATGCAGCAGACCTCGGACCTGTACCTGGGCCAATACGAAATTACTTGATTAATAACATTATATTATTAATTGACTATCCTGTATTGTTGGAGGTCATCCGTATTAAGACTGAGGTAAAAAATCAATACCGTAAAAATTCGGCTATAAGGCGATTGGGCTATAAGACGGGACCCCTTTTTCAGTTTTTCTAAGGTGGGATTTTACTTATACTCTTTTTTAAGATGGGTCACATTTTTTTTTATCAAAGAGTTACACACAATGACATCAAACACGTGTAGGGCTGCTGGCGTCAGATGACGTCATTTACCGATCGCATGCAGAAAAATGGTAGCAGTGGTTTGTGGGCGGCGATTTATATCAATTAAAAAATCACAGATCGGCCTTTTCCGTATGCCTGATCTTCGCCGGACATTGCCGGAAAAAAACCTGCAGTCCATGACCTCGGCTATAAGATGGAGTCATTTTTTGGGGCTCATTTTGGAAGGAAAAATCCTCGTCTTATAGTCGAATTTTTACGGTTAACATGTTTTTTAATGGGGTCAATTATTATTTTTTTTTTTGGTTTTGGTTTTACGGCCCTTTCAAGATTATTTCACTCATATCAAGCCAACCGTTAATCAGAGGTGGGCGAAAACCGGAGTACCCGGAGAAAAATCACCTGACCTTCCGTTGCAGAACTTGGTGTCTCACATGTGAAGGTGTCAATTAATGAAATTGTCATTAATCAAGTAATCAAATGCCATCACATCTGATAATGTATATAGGGCTGGAAAATTGTTCAAAGTGTCTCTTGTTCTGCATGACAAAGTGCATGTAGCTGTTTGTTAACCCTTGTTCTGCTGAATATTCATATATGCCACACCCACTACCGATTATCAACTAATCAGATTACTTGATGCAAATTATTGCAACACATTCACAATCTGAATGGCAAACAATGTAGATGCTGATCAGATGGCTTCTGATCTGGATCTACATTGTTTCAAAGATAAGGCATATCCGGGATTAGCAGGACAAGGGTTAATTACATTGGGACAAGACAAAATCTTTACTTTTTCTCCAAAATTTTTGCTCGTCATGGCTAGCGGACGGGTTGAATTTTCCAGCCCTGATGTAATAATGCCATGTATTAAATTCAGTAATCCACCAGCAGAATAAATGTGCAAGTAAGTTAGATATTCCACGAAATGTTACACATGACTTCCTTAATGATGTCGTGTTTACCAGTGGCAGAACAATGAGATTTCTGTGTAAAAGAAAATATAGTGAATAAAATGCTCACGTATTATTAACCCTTTACCACTCAGGGATTTTGTGAATTTCGCTGATTTTCACAGTGTTACACCTGACAGCAACTTCAACTAGCCATTGTTTCATAATTGATGGTCTGTTTTACACCAAACTTGGTATGAATGTTCATTGGGCAGTAGCCTTTCAAATGCAAACTTTCATGACTTGATCATTGTTGTCATGGTAAAGAGGGGGCATCTCAAAGTAGCCAAAAAGTATGTTTTCACATGAATTTTTGACCACATTTTAATCTTCACACAGCTGTCAAGGCAACAATTAAGGTGTTTGGCACTGGCCATTTTCACTGTTTGCAGCATGTTTTATCAGCATCAATTTTCAGGCATTTTTGACCCCAGACCCCCTCAGATATAAATTTTAGCTGCCGGTTGGGCCATACACCCAAATTTTTTCGGAATGTGAGGGGGGGTGCAGACACGTAAAAACACGTATCTGAGTGGTAAAGGGTTAAATAGATTAAATTCGTTGAGGAAAAGGGTTAAAATGCTCGGCAAAGCCTCCCATTTTATCCCTTTTACTGAACTTGTTTAATAAATTAAATACAAGTATCAATGCAATTATCCAACAATATAGTGTATATGTTTTATATGAAATGACCAAACCTGTGAGACACTATATATACCTTATTTACCTTATGTATTCAAACAGACAGGCCGGAGCAAACAGTGAGATGCAGATGAGATGCTTTAGATGTCATCAGTGTGGCATCTCATTTGGGACAACACTATTTGTTGTTGTTGTTTCCAATTTCCCCGTGTCGCGGGTCGTCAGCTGGTGGGGTCCCAGAGAACGAATCCATTCTGGCACTACACCGTAGCCGTTCGGTGGTATCCCCATTCCACCTTGCCGGTGAATGGGGAGACCATCGCTCGGCTCCAGCCCCGTCCGTCCGAGTCTATCGTAAGTCCGCTGCAGTCGGTCCATTTTGTCTTCTACTCGACATTATAATTTTTGCTTGTCAATATGCCGATACGTGTCAGAGCAGGACACTACACTTTCACTCATCCAGCTCTTTTTATACACATTATAGGTAGTTTATTGTACTTGATCAAATTTTAGAACAAGTATGGTTAGGACTTGAGGTGTTCGAATACTAAGGGTAATTTATTTTTTATTTTTTTTTTTATTTTACCGCCCTTTCAAGATTATTTCACTTATATCGAGCCCATAATTAATCGGAGGTGGGCAAAAACTGGATTACGCAGAGAAAGACCACCTGACCTTCCATTGCAGGACTTGGCCTCTCACATGTGGCCCGAGCAAGCCGCGAACCACAGTGGTGACAGACGTAACGATTAACCCTTAAGATGTCATGAAAAACTGCATCTGAAAATGTCATCCGTTATATTGTCTGCTAAATCTCCTTGCACCGGCCCCGATAGCTCAGTTGGTAGAGTGTCCGCTCCGGGGAACGGGAGGTCTCGGGTTCGATCCCGGGCCGCGACATACCAAAGTTGTTAAAAATGGTACTAGCTGCTCCTCGCTTGGCACTCAGATTTACGGGGTAGAGCTAGGACTGGTCGATCCAGTGTCAGGATAATGTGACTGGGTGTTGTATCATGTAATGTGTCTGGGACATGATACTTCAGTGAGGCAGCACTATAAACGTGAGCATTGAGCTCCCTGTCGCAACCAGACACCGTCGTGATATGACTGAAAAATTGTTGAAAGCGACGTTAAACCCGAATTCACACACACACACACACACAAATCTCCTTGCAAACTTTTTGAAAATATTTTTGCATACAGGCAAACAGGGTGGCCCCTGATCAGACTGCTCCTAGAGGAGCAGTCTGATCTGGGTCCACACTGTTAGCAAAAATGACTTTTTTAAAGTAACCAGCAGATGACAAACAGACGATAATTCTTGTGATTGGCATAAATACGGTAACGTTTATTTACCTATACACCACTGACATTCAGATTCAGCTGTTAAACCAGTCTGGTCATTAAACGTCCCCTGTGGGCATGGATACTGTTTATCTTTAGTAGTGCCAGCAAGACAATAATGACCCTCGGGGCAAGGATACATGGTAGGTGTGGTTATATTTCCAAGTGAATTGTCGCAGTAGAATCCCGCCGGACACTCTTTACATGTATCTTGTCCCGTCCCATCCTGGTAGTAGCCGGAAGAACACATCTGTGGCGTGCTGGAGCCTTCTGGACACTTGAAACCAGCTGGACATTCAAAAGCACTTGGGTTTCTGCTCGACTGGCCTGCCGGGCAGTAATACCCTGAAAACAAAATTACAATACATTTCAGAATGGGAGCACTAACAGCACTGGTGGGGTGGTGGGTGAAAACAAAGTTACAATACATTTCAGAATCACAGCACTAAAAGCACTACATTACGATAACACACGCGTGTGACATAGTGCATTCTTTCATATCTCCAAAATGGTTACTTTTCCGATGAAATTTTGTTATATTTGTCTTATTTGTACACCTCAACCTCGTTATAACACGGAACTCCGGGTCCAACCAACGGACCGTGTTAGTTAACCGAATCGTGTTATAAACGCCGACCGTATTTGTCACAGATCAACCATTGACTGATTGACACAATGGTGATCAATAGTTTCCCAAACAACATGATGTGCGGTCCGGTTAATGACCGTATTTCCTGCCTAAAATGTGTTTACAACTAATCAATGGCAGTAAATACCATGGCCCATCAAGTCAAACAAGTCACTTTAATCGAAACCAGCTGATAAACCATGTTTTATATCCAGAAATCGTCCGATCTGACAGCGAGTATGACGCCATTTTGATAGCTGGTTCCCGGCTAACTTTGTTGTTGCTGAGAATCCGGACCGTACCGAACTACAGTACCGTTTAATAGATTTCAATGGCAAAATTACCGGGTTAGGGTTCGGAACCGGACATTGATCAACGCTTACAAGAAATTTGAATTACTTCCCTTGAAATGTCTTACCCTTAATATTTTAGCCATTTGAAACGATTTTAATGGCGCACATGATCTTTAATGATTTTTTTACCGCGAAAATCGATATTGAATATGTTTTATCATTTGCTTTTAAGCTGGAATAAATCTGACTTTCTTTTACATGCGGCTCTAGAAAATGAATTTTATTGCAGTTGACCGATCACATCGTCTGCATCGATGTTTAAAATTTATGCTGAACAGTGATCCTTAACAGAGCGTGATAAATATTTTTTCCGGTTGCGTTACTGAATTCTTTAATCTCTTTATCGCACTAAGCCAACACTTTTGATTGTGCCCATGGCAGTTCATGTTTAACATGCGTGTCAAGCTAAACAAGTTTATACTGTATATTCAACTCTGCAGGAGGCCTGCAATAAATATCAAAAAGTACCGTTACAAACCGTGTTAGCTACGTATTACCGCAGTCAAAAGTGAGAGGAAAATAAAGTTGTTGTGCTTAAAACCTGATACAATCCTGGGATAATATTTATAAATGTTGGTTGGGGAAAATTTGGGGTCCAAACCAAAACCGTGTTATATCCGAATTCGTGCTGTAACGAATCGTGCTATAACGAGGTCCGGGTGTACTTCAAACATAGGTTGAAGGTGCTCATTAGAACCGCCTCAGTGAGGCCGTTCTAACGAGTACCCACAACCAATGTCTAGGAGCAGAAATAAGCAAAATAATGTAGACCCCTGTCTATCCCAGTTTTCTCTATATAAAGTGGGGTTTATGGGGGTGTTCATTTCACGGATTTGTTCACGTGATGAGTTGGGTGGTTGGGTGAGGCACAGGTGTCGCACATCTTGCATCACTGGGGCATCCAACTCATACTGGCTTACAGTTGGGCAAGGCCTGCCGTCCTTGCAACAGGTTGGTTGGTTTGACTTTTCACTTTTACGACCCTTTCGAGATAATTTCACTCATATCGAGCCGATTGTTAGTCAGAGGTGGGGGAGAACCTGGAGAAAAACCACCTGAACTTCCATCACAGAACTTGGCGTTGCAAATGTGCCCCGAGCCAGGCTCAAACCCACAGCTGTGAGATAGTGATACCTAATGATTAAGAGTCGGTGCTTTTATCCACTAGGTCACGGAGGCCCGTTACCTTGCAGCAGGTACCTATAGAGATTGAATGTTGGTATTTCTTCTGTTCTTATTTATACTTGTAATAGTATTCTTATTCATACTTAAAACATAGATTGTAGGTGCTCGTTAGAACCGCCTCACTGAGGCCGTTCTGACGAGTACCCACAACCTATATCTTGGAGCAGAAATAACAAAAATAATGAATATCCCTGTAAACCCCAGTTTTTACTATATAAAGTGGGTTTTATGGGAGTGTTCATTTCATGTACTTGTATTTGCTTACTGTAGCTTTGTAATGGGCTGGTTTAATTCAAGTGTGCATTGCACTCATAAGCCTACCTGCATCACAAGGTCCATCGATAGCTGACAAGCCAGATTGGTTACAATATCTTCCTGCCGTACACTGTAGACAGTAACCTATGTCAGTGCCCCCGGGACTGGGATTAAAGTAACCAGGATCACATGGGGTGGGGACAGAGCTACCCTCAACACAGAAATGTCCTCTTGGACATTTGTCACCTGTAAATAAATAAATGGAAATTTAGAAAATATCAGAAAATTTCATCTGATGGGGATGTTGATCTCGTGTTTGACGACGCATTAACCCTCTTTGTGTGTCATAAACATCAAAACAGTTATTGACCAAAAGATATTATGTAACATGAGGATGTTATTCATAAATTTGTTTTAATGATAGAAATTTGAATAATTAAACCTTGTGATAGTCCCAAACAATTTTGTTTTCCTGGTTTTACAAGGCTTTCAAGATTATTCAGCTTATATTGAACAAGCAAAGGTGAGCAAAAAACCGGAGTATCCGAGAAAAAACACCTGACCATCCACTGAGGACCTCGCCACATTTTTGTTTCTATATAACATGGTTGTTCAACTGACAGTTTTTCTACTTTGGATCAAAACAACAAATACAACATTTCTGTTTGTGTCATAACATGGCTATTTAACTTACTATTACGCTGTCTCTACTTTGATCAAACCTTTTCATTTTTATATAAAAGGATTGTTCAACTTTCTGGTTTGGACTTAAAAAAAAAAAGTGTTATAAAGATGAGTGGTATTAAGTTTTTATACACTCAGATTCAATGAAAACGCACCACTTTAACAGTTTTGAGTTCTTCAGTTTAAGGTAAAAATGACTGACTTTTTCAACTGATTAATATGGTATTGTAAAGCTGTCACCGAATGAGTTTTTTGACACAAATACTGTGTGATTTTCATGATGTGTGTGCACATGCAAAATGCGAAAATTGCAAAATTTTCATAATCACGATATTTTTGGCACTTTCTTTTCTGTCATTATGAGGTTTGGATTCTTTATGTTTAAAGCCAGCCAACCATTTCATAAGAACAAGCCAATGGGACGTCAAAGTTACGTTTATCATCGTCATTGAAGGTGGCCTTTCATACCGCCAAGTTGCGGAGGGTATGGGTTGATTGCATACTACGATTGCTTGATTGGTTGAGTAAAAGGGATAAAATGCTCGGCAAAGCCTGGCATTTCATCCCTTTCCTCAACTTGTTTAATAAATTCAATAATACATGAACACTCATGTAAGATCCTCTATGGATACTGCCACTGGTGGACTTGTTCTCTGTCATAAGTTGGTCAAGTTCACTTGTCATTGAAGGGGTGTTGGGTCTGTTCTTTCTTTTTGTTCTATTTTTAACAGAAAATCATGTTAGCAAACAGTGTAGATCCTGATCAGATGCCGCATGATGCGGCATCTGATCTGGGTCTGCACTGTTTGCCCATGTCCCTTCAACGGGTTTCAAGGTAAAAATGGGTTAATCCACTGTATCCGGGAAACCCCTAAAGGGGTACCTTGGCAAAAAGTGCATGCCCAGATCAGACGCCCCAGAATGCGTCGTCTGATCAGGGCCTGCACTATTTGCTAACAGAAATTTCCATGAAAAATAGAATAAACTAGAAATTTGCCCAGACGACACAGATGCCCGCGCCAAGGGCCCCGCCTTACCCCGAAAATCCATGTTGCAACATAATTTTCTAAGTGTGTGACCTTGTCATCAGGAACATTTGTGAGAAGTTATACTGAAATTGGTGAAAAATGGGAAACCCCTAAAGGGGTACCTTGGCAAACAGTGCATGCCCAGATCAGACGCCCCAGAATGCGTCGTCTGATCAGGGCCTGCACTATTTGCTAACAGAAATTTCCATGAAAAATAGAATAAACTAGAAATTTGCCCAGACGACACAGATGCCCGCGCCAAGGGCCCCGCCTTACCCCGAAAATCCATGTTGCAAAATAATTTTCTAAGTGTGTGACCTTGTCATCAGGAACATTTGTGAGAAGTTATACTGAAATTGGTGAAAAATGTAAGCGCTAGAGCAATGACAAAGTTTTTCTAAAAATAGCCACAGTGACCTTGACCTTGAAAGTCGAACTCACTCGAGGTATTGTCATAAGGAACATTTGTGTGAAGTTATATTGAAATCAGTGAAGAAATGTAGTCTCCAGAGCGATGACAAAGTTATTCTAAAAATAGCCACAGTGACCTTGACCTTGAAAGTCGAAATCGCTCGAGATATTGTCATAAGGAACATTTGTGTGAAGTTATATTGAAATCAGTGAAGAAATGTAAGCGCTAGAGCGATGACAAAGTTTTTCTAAAATAAGCCAGTGACCTTGACCTTGAATGTGGAACTTGCTAGAGATATTGTCATAAGGAACATTTGTGTGAAGTAATATTGAAATTGGTGAAAAAATGTAAGCGCTAGAGCAATGACAAAGTTTTTCTAAAAATAGCCACAGTGACCTTGACCTTGAAAGTCAAACTCGTTCGAGGTCTTGTCATAAGGAACATTTGTGTGAAGTTATTTTGAAACCAGTGAAGAAATGCAGGCGCTAGAGCGATGACAAAATTTTTGTAAAAATAGCCACAGTGACCTTGACCTTGAAAGTCGAAATGGCTCAAGATATTGTCATTAGGAACATTTGTGTGAAGTTATATTGAAATCGGTGAAGAAATGTAAGCGCTAGAGCGATGACAAAGTTTTTCTAAAAATAGCCACAGTGACCTTGACCTTGAAAGTGGAACTCGCTCGAGAAATTGTCATAAGGAACATTTGTGTGAAGTTATATTGAAATCGGTGAAGAAATGTAAGCGCTAGAGCGATGACAAAGTTTTTCTAAAAAAAGGCACAGTGACCTTGACCTTGAGGCCACGACCTTGAAAGTTGAAATTGCTCGAGCTATTTTTATAAGGAACATTTGTGTGAAGTTATATTGAAATAGGTGAAGAAATGTAGGCGCTAGAGCGATGACAAAGTTTTTCTAAAAATAGCCACAGTGACCTTGACCTTGAGGTCATGACCTTGAAAGACGAACTCGCTCGAGATATTGTCATAAGGAAGATTTGTGTGAAGTTATATTGAAATTGGTGAAGAAATGTAGACGCTAGAGCGATGACAAAGTTTTTCTAAAAATAGCCACAGTGACCTTGACCTTGAGGTCATGACCTTGAAAGTCAAACTCCCTCGAGATATTGTCATAAGGAACATTTGTGTGAAAGTATATTGAAATCAGTGAAGAAATATAGACGCTAGAGCTATGTTGTGTGAGGGGATAATTAAAAAATTTTTAAGTCTGTGACCTTGACCTTGAGCTCATGGGCATGGGTGGGGGTATCGCTGAATAAAATGGACAGGTATCTAACATCATACCAAATATCAACTCAATCCATAGCACAATTTGGAAAATATCAACTCTTAAAATATCTAATTAAAAATTTCTAAGTCTGTGACCTTGACCTTGAAGCCATAGGCATGAGTGGGGGTATCGCCAAATAAACATTTGGACCTGTATCTATCATCATAGCATACATAAGCCAAATCCATAGTATAGTTTGGAAAATTTGAGCTCTTTAAAATCTTTCACATTAAAATTGTCTAAGTCTGTGACCTTGACCTTGAGGTCATAGGCATGCGTGGGGGTATTGCTGAATAAAACATTATACCTATATCTATCATCATATGAACCAAAGCCATCATAAAAGTTCAGGTTCTACCAGGTACAAATACCTTAACTGGAGTCTTTAACATGGAAAATTTCTAAGTCCATGACCTTGACCTTGAGACCATGGGCATGGGTGTGGTATCGCTGAATAAAACTTTGGACCTATATCTATAATCATACCAAATGTGCACCAATTCCATCATATGGTTTGGAAAATATGAGTTCTAAAATGCTCAAGTCTACCTGTTACAAAAACCTTAACCTGAGTCTTTAACATTGAAAATTTCTAAGTCTGTGACCTTGACCTTGAGGTCATGGGTGGGGGTATTGTTTAACTAGAGCTGCCGCCTAACGGGCGCCAATTATACCCCCGCATGCGTTGTCAGACAAATTTTTACAAGTATTTGACCTTGAGGAAGGTCAACGTAAAGGTCAAGGTCAGGTTTGTGTATATCAATCTTAAGTACTAGTGGCAAGGTGTGTGGTGTGTGAATATTAAAGAAATCGGTCAAAGAATAAGGAAGTTATGAGCAATGTTAAAGTTTTTTGTAACGGACCGACGACAACAGACGACAAGCTGACTCCTATATACCCCCTTCAAACTTCGTTTGCGGGGGTATAATAAAACTTTGGACCTATATCTATCATCATACCAAAGATGAACCAGTTCCATCAAATGGTTAGGAAAATATAAGTTATAAAAGTTCAGGCTCTACCTGTTACAAAAACTTTAACCTGAGGTTACAGGATCACGTACACACGTACATACGTACACACACACATATAGACGGACGTACACATGTACGCACGTACGGAAAACCGAAAAACTATATGCCCCCGGCATCATATGATGCGGGGGCGTAAAAAGAAAAAAAGGCCTGACACCCCTTATATGACAAATGGACTTGTCCAACATATAGCAATGGAAGAGTCCACTAGTATACAATGGGTTAAAGTCGTATTTATACCTCCAGTTCCTATTGGCGTGCTTGTTGTTGAATTTTCTGTACAGTAGTACCCTGCACTACAATTTCCTGACGGTGTTGGCAACATGGCGTTTGCACAGTACATGCCTGGATCACAGCCCACTGGCGCATAACTGCCTTGTGGACAGTAGGTTCCTACAGAAACAAGATTAACCATTATCCTGCTGAATAAATTAATATAACACTAAAGGTAAAGATAAATATGAAGCTTTATTGGAAGTCCCATATCAGAAACAAATATCGTAAGCACTGTAGAGCTTTTATTGCGACAAACAAAGTATCCTTTAACAAATACTAACCTGCCTTCATTTATCTTTCTAGGACTATCCCTGATAATGCGAGTGTCAGCCAAGGGAGCGTCTAGTACCATTTTTCACGCCTTTGGTATGGCCGCCATTCCACGGAACCCGCGACCTACCATTCCCGCGGACCTGTGACCTCCCCATCCACCAATCAAATTACTTGACATAATGTGTTCATCCAAATTTTCAAACTGAATGACAGTGTAGTTTCTGATCAGATGGCTTCTTCTTTAGAAGCGATCTAATTTGGATCTACACTGATTGCTTGTTTGTTTGTTTGTTTGATTGAGGCTTAACGTCCCCGTCAACACTGTAAAGGTCATTTTGGAGACGTTGCTTCCAAATTTGTGGGACTTTTACCCGACATTGAGATGAAATGACATCTCAAGCCCTGTCGCCCAATGAAACCAAAAGGGTTTATTAGCATGGACGGTCCGCCTCGCACAGCGGTTCCTGGACATGCTTAGATCCTCTAAACGGTTTACCATTACTAATGTGCGGGCCGGATTCAGCTCTGCGTGGAAGCATCATGCAGCCCATATATTTCTTCAAGCCCCTATGGGCTGGGGCGGCTACACTGTTTGCAAAGGCAGGGTTATCGTGTTCAGCAGGATAAGGGATAATGTGGTTATTTATTAAATATGGCTATAAAAATTGAATGGTTAGAAATGAACAAAAACAATCTGAGGAACAATCATGCTGATTTCACTCAATATCAGCATGATTTCACTTGTTATCAGCATGATTTCACTTGATATTAGCATGATTTCACTCACTATCAACATGATTTCGTTTAATGTCAGCATGATTCAACTTGATACTACCATGCTTCCACTCTATATCTGCATGTTTTCACTTGATACTAGCATGATTTCACTTGATTTCAGCATGGTTTCACCCGATATCAACATGATCTCACTCAATATCAGCATGTTTCCACGCAATATCTGCATAATTTCACTTGATACCAGCATGATTTCACTTGATTTCAGCATGGTTTCACTCAATATCAACATGATCTCACTCAATCTTAGCATGATTTCACTCAATATCAGCATGGTTTCATCCAATATCAGCATGATTCAACTCAATATCAGCATGATTTCACTCAATATTAGCATAATTTCACTCAATATCAGCATGATTTCACTCGATATCAGCATGATTTCACTCGATATCAGCATGATTTCACTCAATATCAGCATGATTTCAATTATTATCAGCAATGATTACACTCAATGTCATCATGATTTTAACTGATATCAGCATGATTTCACTTGATATCAGCAATGATTTCCCTTGATATCAGCATGATTTCACTTGATATCAGCATGATTTCACTCAATATCAACATAATTTCCCTTAATATCAGCATGATTTCACTTGATATTAGCATGATTTCATTCAATATCTGCATGATTTCACTTGGTATCAGCATGATTTCACTTGATAATTGCATGTGTTTACTTGATACCATCATAATTTCACTTGATATTAGCATGATTTCATTCTATATCAGCATGTTTTCACTCGATATCAGCATGCTGTCTTGATATTACAGGCTTGAATGCCTTCAAATGTTATCATTAGGCGACTTTGCCTCTGATGTCTCTTGTGCATGAAATTTGTTTCGCATGACAGTGTTTGAAATCAACAGCAGCAAGCAGCAAAAAATGCAACTTGCACCCTGTAAAAATTGTTGGCAGCATGTATACTTGCTCCCTAAGAAAATCTAATACAGGATATGATTAACCCTTACGACACCGATAAAAACTACATCTGAAAATGTCATTCGCTCATGTCGTCTGCTGAATTTTTTTTTGAAAACTTTTTCAAAAATTTTCTATATACAGGCAAACAGTGTGGGCCCAGATCAGACTGATACTACAGGCTGATCTCGGCCCAGACTGTTTGCAAAAAATTACTTTTAAGGTAACCGGCAAATGGCAAAGCAGACGACAATTGTCCTGGTTGGCATTTTATGGGTTAAGGTCAGTATTTTCAGGTAAATGTATGCATATTTTCCATTTATTAAAACCATAGCAACAGATAAGGTAAGTACAGTCAAACCTATCTTAGTGGCCACCTCTATTAAGCAAGCAACCTGTCTTAAACAAGCAGGTATTTAGTCCCAGAAAAAGGCAAATGCATTAAAATTCACCTGTTTTAAGCGAGCACCTGTCTTAAGCAAGCACATTTTCATTATACCTGAGGTGCTTGCTTAACACAGGTTTGACTGTATTTGTGATAACTGAGGGACAGTTTTCCTTATTTCTCCATATAAACCTATGTTGTGGGTACTCATTAGAACCGCCTCACCGAGGCGGTTCTAATGAGTAGCCAAAACATAGGTTTTTATGAAGAAATGACAAAAACTACCCTTCAATCATCAGAAAATACCTTATGTAATTCATTAGAAGGGTAACAACTTTCACACCTTTCTTTAGCTGCTGAATAAACTGAGTCTCTCTGAAAACAAGCAAATTCTTTCCTTTAACAGTCACCAGGATAAAGTGGCTGATCTAGGTGCACACTGTTTGCTTGAAGTAAAAAGAAGTTTTGTGAAACTCACAATAAATGATGTATCACATCTGGTTAAGAAGTCCATGAAATGATGACCCCCACCCCCACAAAACCCAATTCATTTTTATTTAAAGGGAGACAACTTGCAGGACTTCCTGTTTGCTTTTTTATAAGAGGCAGCCCCATGGAAAAAGGGGTCTTCTCTAAAAGGAAAGAATTTGCTCCTCAGGAGCATTTTTTTCCTTTAAGGGTTGACCCTATTGACATGGAAGACAAAAATACTTCTGCAGGAGTTGCCTCCCCTGAAGGTGTATACATTAGTTGCTTAAGGGGTGTTGGGTCTATTTTTTTTCATTTTTATTCTTTTTTTGACAGAAAACCCTGCTCCCAAACAGTGTAGACCTTGATCAAACACTCCATGATGATCTGGGTTTGCACTATTTGCTTTTCTCCCTTTTACAGGATTCCAAGTAAGAGCGGGATAATCAAATGCTGGATCAAACATTCTGAATTAACCAATCTCTTGCTGAATATTCATTTAAGCCACACCCATCTCTGACTTTCAACCAATCAGATTACTTGATGTAATTTATTCCTGCAAATTCATAAAATGAATGTCAAACAGTGTAGATCCTGATCAGATGGCTTCTGAAGAAGCCATCTGATCTGGATCAATACTGTTTGCAAAGATAGGGGTTGTCGTGAACAGCAAGATAAGGGTCAACCCATTGCATGTGGTAAACCCCTAAATGGGTACCTTGGCAAAAAGTGCAGGCCCAGATCAGACACCACAGAACGCGGGGTCTGATCAGGGCATGCACTATTTGCTAGCAGAATTTTCCGTCAAAAATAGAACAAGAGGGCCCAGAGGGCCCTGAATTGCTCACCTGAGTATCAGTGTCTCTAGTGCATTCTTGGCCCAAGGGCTATAATTTGAATACACTTGGTAGCGGTCCACTAGATAAGGGTTCAGACCAAATATCAAAGACCTGGGCCTTCTGGTTTCAGAAAAGAAGATTTTTAAAGGATTTCTCTATATAAGCCTCTGTAAAACCAGCGGGCCCTGGTGTGTGGACATTTTTAGTGCCAGGGCTATAATTTGACCAATCTCAGCAGAGGTTCACTAGTTGAAGCTTCACCCCAGATATCAAAGACCTCTGCCTTCTGGTTTCGGACCAGAAGATTTTTAAAGGTTTTTTCCTATATATGCCTATGTAAAACTAGTGGGTCCCAGCGCAGGGACATTTTTGGCCCAAAGGCTATAATTTGAACAATCTTGGTAGAGGTCCATTAGATGAAGCTTCATACCAAATATCATAGACCTGGGCCTGGCGGTTTCAGAAGATTGTCTAAAGCTTTTTTCCTATATAAGCCCATGTAAAACCAAAGACCCCGGGGCGGGGGCATTTTTGGCACCAGCACTATAATTTGAACAATCTTGGTAGGGGTCTACTAGATGAAGCTTCATACCAAATAGCAAAGACCTGGGCCTTGCGGTTTCAGAGTTTAAGATTTTTAAAGATTTTCCCTATATAAGCCCATGTTAAACCAAAGGGCCCCGGAGCGGGGCATTTTTGGCCCCAGCACTATAATTTGAACAATCTTGGTAGAGGTCCACTAGATGAAGCTTCATACCAAATATCAAAGATCTGGGCCTTGCGGTTTCAGAGAAGAAGATTTTTAAAGATTTTCACTATATAAGCCCATGTAAAACCAAAGGGCCCCGGGGTGGGGGCATTTTTGGCCCAAGCACTATAATTTGAATAATCTTGGTAGGGGTCCACTAGATGAAGCTTCATACTAAAAAGCAAAGACCTGGGCCTTGCGGTTTCAGAGAAGAAAATTCTTGAAGACTTTCCCTATATAAGCCCATGTAAAACCAAAGGGCCCCGGTGTGGGGGCATTTTTGGCCCCAGCACTATTCTATGAACAATCTTGGTAGAGGTCCACTAGATGAAGCTTCATACCAAATATCAAGGCCTTGCGGTTTCAGAGAAGAAGGTTTTTAAAGGTTTTCCCTATATAAGCCTATGTAAAACCAAAGGATCCCAGGGTGGGGGCATTTTTGGCCCCAGCTCTATAATTTGAATGATGTTGGTAGGGGTCCACTAGATGAAGCTTCATACTAAATATCAAAGACCTGGGCCTTGCGGTTTTAGAGAAGAAGATTTTTAAAGATTTTCCCTTTATAAGCCCATGTAAAACCAAAGGGCCCCGGGGCGGGGCATTTTTGGCCCCAGCACTATAATTTGTACAATCTTGGTAGGGGTCCACTAGATGAAGCTTCATACCAAATATCAAAGACCTGGGCCTTGTGGTTTCAGAGAAGAAGATTTTTTAAGTTTTCGGTGAAAAAAATCTATTTTTGGCTCCTGTGACCTAGATGTGCAATGGACCGGAACCATTTGAACAACTTTGAAAGGGGACCACCTAAGGATCATTCCTGTGAAGTTTGGTCAAAATCCGATCAGTGGCTTAGGAGGAGATGTCGTTTGAAGAAAAAGTTTACCGTCGCACTGACGGACGCATGCACGCACGGACGCATGACGGACAAAAAGTGATCCCAAAAGCTCACCTCGTCACTACGTGACAGGTGAGCTAATAAAACGAAAAAATAGGTCTGACATCCCTTATGTGACAAATGGACTTGTCCAAAATATAGCAATGGAAGAGTCCACCAGTATTCAATGGGTTAACTTTGCTGTACAAACCTGCGAGACACTTCCCACCCTCTGGGGATGTTGGTTGTGCCAGGAATGAGCCGAGGGTACAGTACCAGCCTGGATTGCACTCCGCTGTTGGGCTGTTCAGTCCTGGTATCTCACAATAGTATCCTGGGGTACAGGCAGCACAGGAACTAGAGTTATGTCCTCCTGAAATACAATAGACAGTTTACTGTTTTTATCTTCATCAGGCCAAACAATGGCATGCTTTGGGTAAATCAACACTATATAGGCCCCGTCAAGCGATTTTGGTACTTATCGCCTATGCGAGCAGTGAAGATTCAGGCGAGCCTGCGCATCTGCGCAGTCTCGCCAGAACCTTCGCTGCTCACTCATACAAGCAGTGAATCAAGAGGAACCTTCAAACAAAAAGCGATATCCCTGGCCCCTCTGAATGGCTGGGCATACGCAGTTCAAAATTTGTCATGACGGAATGCTCGAAGACACAAATTCGCTTGGCGGGGCTCATATGTAACTGAAACAAACCATTTTTTTCAGTGAAATACAGCATTTTGGGTCAATTGTTTATCATCTTTCTTTGACCTAAGCCTCTAGAACAATGCGCTGCATACTGAAGCTCTGTTTGCCATTTGCTTTTCGCTAAAGAACTTTGGAACCCAACGCATATACCCAAGCAATTGTGTAAAATTGATGAAAAGCTATCATGTGAAATGTGTAATGCATTCGCTATTTCTTTCACCTTAATTCCCCTATCAGAATACACCAGATCCCGTACTTTGTTATACATTTATTCATCAGTGGCATCTGATGAACGTCCAGACCCGGTTTCTTCTTCTAAAGAAATTCTACCGCGTTTGAATTCCCCAACTCAGAATTTAACTTGTGCATATGATGGTGCAGAAGACCCATAAACATTGGTCATCTCGCAATGTATTTCCTGGCCTGTGTTCCCTTTCAAAAACAAATACCAAATTACAGCAAGGTACTCAACTTTTAACGAAAAGCTTGTTTTGCATCACTAGCCATGTTTGTCGTTCAATATCTTATGAAGGAATGACACAATAAGGGTGCAATACTACCCTCATGAGTAAAACATGTATTGAAACAAGGCACGAAAATCTTGATTGTCTCGGTCAATTGGAAATGGGATAGGCTGGCTACTTATTCACTTGCCCTTGTATCAACCAATCAAATTACTTGATACAATGTATACATTCAATTCACAAATTGCATGAAGAAGAGTGAAGGTTCTTCATAAGCCATCTGATTCAGATATACAGTCGAACTTAAATGGCTCGAACACCTTTGGGACCTCAAAAATTTGTTCGAGACAGGGGTAGTTCGAGCCACTGAGGTTACTGTCAGGAGGCATAACGAGATACTTTTAGACAGCTTTTCGGTGTTCTATAATGAATATGTATGCTGTGTGTACTCATTAGAATGCCTCATCAAGGCGATTCTAATGAGTACACACAGCATACATTTGCAAGATTAAAGACTAAAATCTCCTTAATTATCTCCCACTATTTCTTATGTAGAGGATTTCGCTAGGGGCTCAAGAATGGGTTCGACACATCCATGGTAAAAAAGCCATCAGTGTTCGAGCCATCGAAGTTCTACTGTACACTGTTTGCAAAGGTAGGAGTTATCGCGATCAGCAGGATAAAGATTTACAAACCAGTCAACACTATCAGGTCATATCAAGTCAGTTGGTATACATTACCACACTTTTCCTGGACAGGTCTATACCATAAAGGTAAACCAGTACAACACACATTCTTTTGCCGGAAACTGACACCTGCCCTTATAGATTTAGCAGAAGAGAGAGAATAATCATAGAAAATCTTTCATGATCAATATTCATGAAAGAAATGATGCCAACCCGGTGGGGATTTAACACACAATCTCCTGATTACCAGACATATATGCATCTCACTGACCCAGAACCTGAGCAAGCCTCGGTAGCTCAGTCGGATGCACGTCTGACTGGTGATCAGGAGGACGCGGGTTTGATACCTGCTGGGGTCATGCCGGGGTGGGCAACATTCTTTCGTGGAGATTGATCATGAAATCTTTTCTATGGCCATTCTCTCCCTTCTGCTGATTCAAAAAGGGCAGTTGTCAGTTTCTGACAAAAGAATGTGCACTGTACTGGTTAACCGCTTACGTATAAGCCTGCCCAGGAAAAGTGTGGATAGGTAAACTGACCGTCAAAATGACCTAAAATAGTGTTGACTGGGCCATTAAACTCCAATACAAACAAACTGGCCAGAACGTTTGCTGCTCACAAACATGTAGTGAAGACCTTGATAAGCAGCATCCTGTGAGACATTATGTGTCTCACTGTGAGACATTTTGCATCTCACCTGACTAGATGAAGATCACCTATGTTAATAGTATCTGTTTCTTACTCCTTAACCTGCGGCCCCAGCCCATCTGAGCTAAATAGATGGTCTGCATGATGCTTCCAGGCAGAGCTGAAACCTACCACACACAAGTACTGGTAAACCGCTTAGAGGTTCTAAGCCTGCCTAGGCAAAGCGGTGCTAGTGGGACCGTCCATGCTTATAAACCCAATTGGTTTCATTGGGCGACAGGGCTTGAGATGTCACTTCATCTCAAAGTCGGAAACAATTCCCATAAAATTGGAAGCAACGTCTCCAAAATGAGCTATACAGTGTTGACAGGGACGTTAAACCTCAAATCAAATAAAAAAACAAACAAACTCCTTATCCTGCTGAGCACGACCACCACTATCTTTGTAAACAGTGTAGATCCAGATCAGATGGCTTTTGAAGAAGATTTGATCAGGATCTACACTGTTTGTCATTCAGTTTTCTAATTCAAATGAATAGAACATATCAAGTAATTTGATTGGTTAATTGTCAGAAACGGGTGTGGCAAAATTAATTGATCAGCAGGATAAGGATTAATGTGGCTCATATGAGGAATGAGGAGTTCTACATACCAGTGGCGTTGTTGAAAGTTCCCATTGGACACGGGTATTGGGTATCATACTGTGTGCCCGTGAGGCAGTAGTGACCAGAGGGACAGGGCTTGTCTGAGTAGTCCGTGCTGTTCTCCAGACAGTAGTAGCCTGAGGGGCAGGGTACACAAGAGTCTTGACCTTCCAAACTCTACAAACAATACATCATGTGAACAAGTCCGTGAAATGAACACCCCCTTACACCCCACTTTGTATAGAGAAAACTGGGGTTTACAGGGGTAAACATTATTTTTCTTATTTTTAATCCCAGACATAGGTTGTGGGTACTCGTTGGAACCGCCTCATTGAGGCGGTTCTAACGAGCACCCACAACCTATGATAGCACTATTTATAAGAAAAATATCGCGGATTTTCATCAGAAAAGTAGCCATTTCGGAGATATGAAAAAAATCCACTTTGATGCACGGATGCATTATCGTAATGAGAAAGCAAATGTTATCATAAATCCATTATTATTACATAACATTACTGTCATTTAGTGGATAAATTTATTTTATACTCTGGATTGAAATCAATGCATAACAAATAAAAATGATGTGTTCACACTGTGAAAATATGTTATTTTCACAGTAGCAGCCCAAACTACTTTTTCTCACCAAAATTTGTGTGTTTTCAATAATATAATCTGTAAAATACCTTGAAAAGCACTCTTTGAACTGTAAAAATGCCATATTCAAAGTGGCAATCTGTTTAGGTTTTTAAACTGACAGTTGTGTTTCATAGCCAGGTCTAAATTCTGACGTACATGTACGATTAATCAATTACTGTAAATATCCTTATAAAATTATAAAAGAGAAAGAAAATTTACTTTTCTGAGGCGGATACCAAAAGTATTTCATCTCTTGTGTTGAAATCATCCAAATTTTTACTCGTGCTTCACACTCGTGAAAATTTGGATGTTTTCAACACACTCAATAAAATATTTTTGGTATCTACCTCAGAAAAGTAAAAATCCTCTATGTCATAATCCAATGATTTGACCACACGTAATAACGCAATTGTTTCTGTCGCATGAGGTTCATTAGTGGGTCCGCAAAAACCCGGTTTTCTTTTTCACTTCTGACAAAAAAAAAACTATTTAAAGTTGTTATATGACAAATAGACTCTTACACTTACATTATGAAAACACGCCTATAATAATACAATGTAACTTATATCGCCAAAAAAATGAAAATTTCAAGATGAAAAATTGTGATATCATTCTTATTTCTGCTCAAAATATACATTGTTGGTTCTCGTTAGGCCCGCCTCAATGAGGCGGTTCTAATGAGTAGCCACAATCTATATTTTAGAGCAGAAATCTATATTTTAGAGCAGAAATAAGAAAAATAAGGTTTACCCCTGCAAACCCCAGTTTTACTATATTCTAGAAATGCGTCCATAGGACACAGATGCCCCCGCCCGAAAATATGTCTATGTTCGTATTCATCCATAGAAAGTTATTGACAGTGTTTAAGTTTTGGGCCCTTTTTATGCCATTTGACCTCCAAGTATGACCTTGGAGGTACGGATCTGGGTTTACACGTGATACATTGTCTCATGATAGTTAACATTTCTTCAAAATAATTTCAAAATCCATCCAAAAATTAGTAAGTTATTGGCTGCATTTAAGTTTCTGACCCTTTTTTTTACCTTTGACCTCCAAGTATGACCTTGACCTTGGAGTACGAACCTGGATTTTGCATGTGACACATCGACTGATGATGGTTAACATTTCTACAAAATCCATCCAGAAATAAGAAAGTTATTGACTGCGTTTAAGTTTCTGACCCTTTTTTTGACCTTTGACCTCCAGGTATGACCTTGACCTTGGAGGTACGGACCTGGGTTTTGCAGGTGACACATCGACTCATGATGGTTAACATTTCTCCAAAGTAATTTCAAAATCCATCCAGAAATAAGAAAGTTATTGACTGTGTTTAAGTTTCGGACCCTTTTTTTGACCTTTGCCCTCTAAGTATGACCTTGACCTTGGAGGTAAGGACCTGGGTTTTGCATGTGACACGTCGTCTCATTATGGTTAACATTTCTGCCGAGTAATTTTAAAATCCATCAAGAAATAAGGAAGTTATTGACTGCATTTAAGTTTCGGACACACGGACGGACTCACGCACGGACGGACAGGGGCAACGCTATATGCCCTTTCCACCATTCTTCGAATGGCGGGGGCATAAAAAGTGGGGTTCGAGGGAGTCAAAATTATATAGACGTGTTTTCCTGATGAAGACCCTCCATTTCTAATCTTAATTACCCGGCTTTATTTTTCGAAAATTCACAATACCATACTCGTAATTGTCTTTTTACATATGCACAAAGCAATCCTTTGTATAGTAGTCGCAGATAAGATTGACTAGGCAGAGCTATTCAGGTGTTGTCAATATATGTCAAATTCGCCGAGTCCACCAGATGATTCCGTAGAGTGCCTTTCGCATGCTTTCTGCAAGCGGACCAAATGGCCATATACACAACAGCTTTGTCTGACAGTGTGTTACAGTTGAATTCACACTGCCGGGTGTCTTGGTTTACCTCTTTGTTAATAGAACATTGTAAAGGCGGGTGCAAACGATAGCTCCGCCTAGTCAATCTTATCTACACTCAATATAGTGATACAATTTTTATCATATGACATTGTTGTTATGCAATGGATAACGTCATGTAATAAATATCATATGACCAAACATGTAATTATACTTAGGCTGGAAAAAGTAATGTCATGATGACATCCATGTCAACCATGCATTTTTTTGTTGAAAAATGGTCACTTTTCAAGGCAGTAAGATCCAGTTTAGAATGATCATATCATATCGCCAAAGGCTTGTTTCATACATTTAATCAGCCCCCGCCCATAGGGGCTTGTAGAAATATATGGGCTGCATGATGCTTCCACGCAGAGCTGAATCCGGCCCGCACAGTAGTACTGGTAAACCGCTTAGAGGATCTAAGCCTGTCCAGGAACCACGGTGCGAGGTGGACCGTCCATACTTATAAACCCTATCGGTTTCATTGGGTGACAGGGCTTGAGATGTCATTTCATCTCAATGTCGGGTAAAAGTCCCACAAAATTGGAAGCAACATCTCCAAAATGACCTTTACAGTGTTGACAGGGACCTTAAACCTCAAATCAAACAAATCATACATTTAATATTAAATGACCGCGAGTGTAAGATTCTCTATGTAATAATGATGATTTCAATAGAACCTCCTTAGTTCAAAAAGAGATAGATAAATGGTGGAATTCAGAAATACTGTATCTAAGGGGAATGATACAACTGGCATTTTTTCACCATTTTTCAAAGGGAGACAACTTAGGGGACTTCCTCTCCCACAAACTCTGTCCCAGGGAAAAAGGTCTACTCTTAAAGGAAAGAATTTGCTCCTCAGGAGCAAATTCTTTCCTTTAAGAGTTGACCCCTATTGACATGGGAGACAAAAATACTTCTGCAGGAGTTGCCTCCCCATTCCCCTTAATGCTCCAACAAATCTTGTCGATATTTGGTAGAATCGCCTCAGTGAGGCAGTTTTACATGTCTACAACGTTTGTTGAGTAATTCAGAAAAAAAGACACTTTTTATACCAAGAAATATACACCACAACCTCTTTATAACACTATTTATGGGGTCCAATGCAGAAACCGTGTTAGTATCCAAACAAAAATGTATAGATTATATAGAAAAATAACCATTTATGGTCATTTTTTTATATAATCTATACATTTTTGGATCCATCTTGAAACCTTGCTATATACAAATCCCTGTTATAACAAACCCTGTTTTATCATATGAAGTCGCGTCTGAGAATGCAATAACGCCATGTAATAAATTTGATAAGCCACTAGTGGATTAAATATGCAAATTAGCTAGATACGTTCCGTAACGTTACATTTACGACATCCTTAATGACGTTGCGTTTAATTATGGCGTAATATTGGCATTTTTGTTAAACAATCGTGAATAAAATGTGTTTTAAACGTCATATGATAAAAAGAATCTTGCATTCGTGCTCATGTATTATTGAATTTATTAAACTCGTTGAAGAAAAGGGATAAAATGCTCGGCAAAGCCTCGCATTTTATCCCTTTTCCTCAACTTGTTTAATAAATTCAATAATACATGTGGACTCATGTAAGATCCTCTATATAATGGGGTCTTGGTGTACTTCTCCTTACATGGTTTCTCTACAGTAGCAAATTCTTTATAAGGGCAATACATAAGGGAATAAAGAACTGTCTTTATTATAATAAAAATTTTGTATAAACTTTAAAACTTTTATAAACTGTACACACCTGGTAAGTCCCAGCTGGACAGCCTGTCGGTAAAACTGAACCTGTCGGACAGAAATACCCTGGTGGACAAGGAGCACCTGTTCCCGTGTTGTTCACGTTGTCTGGTGCCGCAACATTTACACCTATGGTGCAGTAGTACCCAGCATCACAATCTCCGACAGGTGTCGTCAGATTACTGATGTCGCAGTACCTCCCACCTGTACAGTCCTGACACTGGTAGATACTGCTGAGGCCATCAACGTTGGAGAATGTGCCGGGCGGGCAGGACTGCCAGTCACGACCAGTTCCGTTTGGACAATAGTAACCTTGAGGACATAGGGTGTGACCCGATGTTGAGACACCTGCAATGTGAAAATCAAAGAACTGAGAGTACTGGTGGGTACTATCTCAGTGTAGGCTGGGAAAATAATCTTAGACTGAGACTTTAACTGTTTGGTTTAAATTCTTATACTTAAAGCAAACAGTGTAGACCCTGATCAGATGCCACATTCTGTGGCTTCTAGGTCTACACTGTTTGCTTAGCCCAACACATAATTCCAGTACAGATTCTATAGATAACCCTGTGACCTCACAGCGATAAAATTAAAGCGGCTATTTTCTATAAATAACCATTGCCTGGATTTCCAACAAATCATAGTCACATGGACTTTAGCACCAAAGAGTTTCTATGCTTAATAACTTTGGGTTAACTGACAAATAATTGACTCAAAAATATATAAATCTAGTAAAATTTCAATTGCTCAAACACCTCTGGGACGAGGATAATTTGTTTGAGATGGGGATAGTTTGAACCAAAGAGGGTTTATCCTTGCACCTGGTCAGGTGGCATAATAGGGATATCTTATTGATTTTTATAAATGAGGTGCGGATCATTCTTAGAGAACCTGCTGTACTCACCCGTCACAGCCTGTACTCACAATCATTCTGAGAGAACCTGTTGTAATCACCCATCACAGCTTGTACTCACTCTCATTCCTAGAGAACCTGTTGTACTCACCCATCACAGCATGTACTCATTCTCATTCTGAGAGTCTTATTCTGAGAGAACCTGTTGTTCTCACCCATCACAGCTTGTACTCACTCTCATTCTGAGAAACTGTTGTACTTGCTCGGCACAGCTTGTACTTACTCTCAAACTGTGAGAACCTGTTGTACTCACCCATCACAGCTTGTACTCACTCTCATTCTGAGAAACTGTTGTACTCACTCGGCACAACTTGTACTTACTCTCAAACTGTGAGAACCTCTTGTGCTCACCCACCACAGTTTATACTCACTCTCATTCTTCGAGAACCTGTTGTTCTCACCCATCACAGCTTGTACTCTCTCTCATTCTGACAGAACCTGTTGTACTCACCAATCACAGCTTGTACTCTCTCTCATTCTGGCAGAACCTGCTGTACTCACCTATCACAGCTTGTACTCACTCTTATTCTGACAGAACCTGTTGTACTCATCCAATCACAGCTTGTACTCACTCTCATTCTGACAGAACCTGTTGTACTCATCCAATCACAGCTTTTACTCACTCTCATTCTTAGAGAACCTGTTGTACTCACCCATCATAGTCTCGCTCGTCACAACTTGTACTTACACTCAAACTGTGAGAACCTCTTGTGTTCACCCATCACAGCTTATACTCACTCTCATTCTGCGAGAACATGTTGTACTCATCCATCACAGCTTGTACTCATTCTGAGAAACTGTTGTACTTGCCCGTCACAACTTGTACTCACTCTCAAACTGTGAGAACCACTTGTGATCACTCATCAAAGCTTATACTCACTCTCATTTTGAGACAACCTGTTGTACTCACCCATCACAACTTCCTCTGGTACACAGTAGAATCCCTCAGGACATGTCAGACAAGCCGCAGCCTGAGTCATGTTAGTAAAGAATCCTGGATCACAAGGTACTGGCAAGCCAACTCCTCCCGGGCAGTATAGTCCAATAGGACAGGGGGTGGCAGGAGGGTTAGGGACATCTGTGCCTGCGGGGCAGTAGAATCCTGGATCACAGTCACCAACAGTGGAAGACAAACCTGCAAAGTAAAAAAAAATAAATAAATACAAAATTAGAATATTGAAGCCTTTCTCTGAAAAATAACAAAAATAATGTGAGTCATTTATTTATTTATTTTTTTTTGCTTCAGGGTTTAAGGGTTAAGAGTTAGTGCTCCAAATCAACATACTTCAGTAAATTTCTAAATGCTTTAAGGGGAAGGGGAACACCTGGCAGATTTTTCTGCCATTTTTCAAAGGGAGACAGCTTTTGGGACTTCTGGTTCGCTTTTCTATAAGCCCTGTCCCACTAAAAATGGGGTCAACTCTTAAAGGAAAGAATTTGCTTAAGAGTTGACCCCTATTGGCATGGAAGACAAATACTTTTGCAGGAGTTACCTCCCCTGAAGGTGTTCCAATTCCCCTCAAAAGGCATGTTCGAAAGTATTCAGGCATTTTTTCTTTGTGTCTTCCACATCCAGAGTCCTCCAGTTAGAGAACACCTTTGGCAATGTTCAAAACTGATCTTAAAGACAACTTAAAGACCTATTTTTGAACAGTCCCAAAGATGGTCTTTACCCATAAGATGCCATTCTGGACAACTGTTGCCTGTTTTGTTGTCTGTTGGTTAATTTAAAAGTCATTTTTGCAAACAGTGTGGATCCAGATCAGACTGCTAGTCTGGTCTGGGTCCACACTATTTGCCTGCATGCACAAATATTTTTAAAACATTTGCAAAAAGATTCAGCAGACAACAAAAGCAGACAACATTTTCTCGGTGTCTTAAGGGTTAGCATAGAAATTCTGCTGTAGTACTAAGGCCCAGTGAAGGTACAAACTTGGTGTGGCAGTCACATCAAACCAAGCATCCTTATCAAAATCGATATTTTCCGCTCATAGTTATGGTTCATGCGCTCTGCACATCTTCTGCTTTACATTTGTGAGAAGTTTCATGAAAATATCTCAAATGGTTTTTGAATCATCATGAATAACAGAATTACGGTTGCCATTTTTCAATGTTCAAAGGGCAATAACTCCAAAAGTAGGCAATCCAGAGTTATGGTTCATGCGCTCTGCACATCGTCTCATAGTGCTTTACATTTGTGTGAAGTTTCATTAAAATACCTCAAACGATTTTTGATGACAATGTTAAAATTGACATTTTTTAATGTTCAAAGGGCAATAACTCCAAAAGAAGGCTATCCAGAGTTATGGTTCATGTGCTCTGCACATTGTCTCAAAGTGGTTTACATTTGTGTGAAGGTTAATGAAAATACCTCAAAAGGTTATGATGAATAACGGAAATACGGAATTACAGAATTACGGAATCACAGAAGGACAAGGCAGGGCTATAGATATACAAAACACATATTATACCGAAAACAGCAGTGCAAAATCATTTGGGCCCTGTCAAGCGATTTTGGTACTTATCGCCTATGCGAGCAGCGAAGTTTCAGGCGAGCCTGCGCATCCGCGCAGTCTAGCCAGAACCTTCGCAGCTCGCTCATACAAGCAGTGAATCGAGAGAAACCTTCAGACAGAAAGCCATATCCCTGGCCCCTCTGAATGGCTGGGCATTGCATTTAAATTTGGCATGATGGAATGCTCGAAGACACAAATTCGCTTGACGGGGCTCATTTGATTTAAGCAGCACATCACAAAGCCAAGCATACATAATTTTGACCCCCTTAAACCCCACTTTTATATAGTAAAACTGGGGTTTACAGGCGTATCTATTGCTGCTGAAGTGGTTCTAACAAGTTCCCACAATCTATGTTTTGAGCAGAAATATGAAAAATATCAGAATTTTTTTTTATCTGAATTTTTTTTTTTTTTTTTTTCATGGTTTGTTTGTTTGATTTGAGGTTTAACGTACCTGTCAACACTGTAAAGGTCATTTTGGAGACCTTGTTTCCAATTCAATTTTGTGGGACTGTTACCCGACATTGAGATGAAATGACATCTCAAGCCGTCGCCCAATGAAACTAATAGGGTTTAGTAGCATGGACGGTCGGCCTCGCACTGCGGTTCCTGGACAGGCTTAGATCCTCTAAGCGGTTTACCAGTACTAGTGTCCGGGCCGGATTCAGCTCTGCGTGGAAATATCATGCAGCCCATATATTTCTTCAAGCCCCTATGGGTGGGGGCTTTTTTTTTTCAATGGTATTTTCAATATATTTGAATAGTCATGTTTTTGTATTGACTTTGAAATGCATGTATCAGTGTTAGAAATAATGGGGAACAACTGTACTTGAATAGTTAAGCTAACCATACCTGTATCATTGCAGTATCGTCCTGGGTCACACAAAGTACAGTTATCAGACGCTTCTAGGCCCTCTGTGTTACTGTAGGTACCGACTGGGCACGGCTGAGGGGCATTTGATCCAACGGGGCAGTAGTTACCAATGGGGCAGATCACTTCCTGTGAGTTGTTGGATGATAGGACACAGTAGTACCTGGAAATAAGATGATATTGTCTTTAGGCCAGGAAAGCTTACCGTAATGATCATAAGTATTGAGACAGAAAGGCCTAAGCAAATAGTGCAGACCCAGATCAGACTGCTCCTGAAGGAGCAGTCTGATCAGGGTCTACACTGTTTGCCATTCTGTATGCACCTTTTGGACTCTTAGCTGGATCATGAAACAAATTTGTTAAAATAGAAAGTCCTCAAGGTGTCCAAATGTTATGAATTTTTACGGTAATTCCAACTTGGAGAGTAGGGTTAATATACTGTAGATTTGTTTTTATTTCCGAGAACTGTATTTTATAATACTAATTTTCTTAAATTTGATTACACACAAAATCTAAGTCACTGCTAAATACACCAAAGCCTCTGTATAACAATATATTTGAGATTGAAAGCAAATACTTTGTTAGTGATGAAAACACAACCTAACACCCCTAAATTTTGAAATGGACTCCTGCCATACATAAGGATGAAGATTCCATTTGGTACAAAAAGGGTTAATCCTATGGTTTGGATCTCTTTATCTGCATCAGAGATTTCTCCGTATTGCAGACATGTGTAGGTTTCTATCTAGCTTTCATGCTCATAAGGGGCCTTATTCCTGATGAAACTTGTGCAATAGTTGTGTTATTTCTGTTTCAAAAATAGATTGTGGGTGCCTAAATGAGACAGTTCTGCTGAAAAATTTGTGATATTTTTTTCTATATCTGTTTCAAAAAATGGGTTGTGGGTGCCACAATGAGGCAGTTCAAACATATACCCACAATCCAGGTCTTGGAGCAGAAATAAAAAAAAACAAACAAGAGGGCCCAATGGCCCTATATCGCTCACCTGTGTACCAGAAAATCATTAGTGTAGGAGACCACTTGACATTGCTATATACTAAATATCTAAGCTTAGGCAAAGCGGTGTCCATGCTTATAAACCCTACTGGTTTCATTGGGCAACAGGGCTTGAGATGTAATTTCATTTCAATGTCAGGTAAAAGTCCCACAAAATTGGAAGAGACATCTCCAAAATGACCTATACAGTGTTGACGGGGATGTAAAACCTCAAATCAAACAAAATCTGTGCCTTATGGTTTCGGAGAAAAAGATTTTTTTTAAGTTTTTTCCAGTATAAGTCTATAGGAGCTAATGAGCCCTGGGCTTGGCCAATTTTGACCCAAAGGGCATGGTTGGCAGGATTTATGTTGGCGACCATTTTGTGTTGCTATATACTATATATCTAAGGTCTGTACTTCATGGTTTCAAAGAATTTTGAAGCTTTTTTTCCATTATAAGTTTGTTGGAGTTAAGGGGCCACAGAATTTGGACCCCAGGGGCATGATTGGCAGGATTCATGTAGGCGACCACTCGACATTGCTACATGCTAAATACCTAAGCTCTGGGACTTATGGTTTCAGAGAAGATGATTTTTGAAGATTTTTCCCCCCATTTTAAGTTTTTTTTGTTTTTTTTTTTTTTTCAATATAAGGGCCCTGTGGTTTCAGAGAGGAAGATTTTTGAAGTTTCTCCAATTGTCAGTCTATGGAAGCTAAAGACCCCTGGGGTGTGGCCAATTTGGATCCCAGGGGCATAACTGGCAGTATTTATGTTGGTGGCCACTTAATGTTGCTACATACTAAAAATCTAAGCTCTGGGCCTTATGGTTTCATAGAAGAAGATTTTTAAGTTTTTTTCCATTATAAGTCTATTGGAGGTGATTAGCTCGGGCGTGGCCAATTTTGACCCCAGGGGCAGGGTAAGCAGGATTTATGTAGCTGGCTATTTTATGTTGCTAGACACTAAATATCTAAGTTCTGTGCTTCACAGTTTCTGAGAAGAAGATTTTTGAAGCTTTTTTCCATTATGAGTCTATGGGAGCTCAGGGGCCCCTGGGCATGGCCCATTTGGACCCAAGGGGCATGATTAGCAGGAAATATGTAGGAGACCACTTGCAGTTGCTACATGCTAAATATCTAAGCTCTGGGCTCTGTGTTTTCAGAGAAGAAGATTTTTGAAGTTTTTTTTTTCATTATGCGACTATGGGAGCTATGGGGGTCCCAGGGTGTGGCCCATTTGGACCCCAGGGGCATGATTGGCAGGATTTATGTAGGTGACCACTTGTCATTGCTACATGCTAAATATCTACATTGTGTAAGCTCTGGGCCCTGTGGTTTCAGAGAAGATTTTTGAAGCTTTTTTCCATTATGAGTCTATAGGAGCTAAAGGGCCCCGGGGGTGGCCCGTTTGGACCCCAGGGGCATGATTGGCAGGAACTATGTATGTGACCACTTGCCGTTGCTACATGCTAAATATCTAAGCTCTGGGCCCTGTGGTTTCAGAGAAGAAGATATTTGAAGCTTTTTTTTCCATTATGAGTCTATAGGAGCTAAATGGCCCCGAGGCGTGCCCTTTTGGACCCCAGGGCCATGATTGCCTGGAATTATATAGGTGACCACTTGCCGTTGATACGTGCTAAATATCTCAGCTCTGGGCCCTGTGGTTTCAGAGAAGAAGATTTTTGAAGCTTTTTTCCATTATGAGTCTATAGGAGCTAAAGGGCCCCGGGGCCTGGCCCGTTTGGAACCCAGGGGCATGATTGGCAGGAATTATGTATGTGACCACTTGCCATTGCTACATGCTAAATATCTAAGCTCTTGGCCCTGTGGTTTCCGAGAAGAAGATTTTTGAAGCTTTTTGTTCCATTATGAGTCTATGGGAGCGAAGGGGCCCCAGGACGTCGCCCGTTTGGAACCCAGGGGCATGATTGGCAGGAATTATGTAGGTGGCCACTGGCCGTTGCTACATGCTAAATATCTAAGCTATGGGCCCTGTGTATTGAGAAGAAGATTTTTGAAGCTTTTATTCCATTATGAGTCTATGGGAGCTAAGGGGCCCCAGGGTGTGGCCAATTTGGACCCCAGGGGCATGATTGGCAGGAATTACGTAGGTGACCACTTGCCCTTGCTTTATGCTAAATATCTAAGCTCTGGGTCCTGTGGTTTCTGAGAAGAAGATTTTTGAAGCTTTTTGTTCCATTGTGAGTCTATGGGAGCGAAGGGGTCCTGGGGCGTGGCCAATGTGGACCCCAGGGGCATGATTGGCAGGAATTATGTAGGTGACCACTGGCCGTTGCTACATGCTAAATATCTAAGCTCTGGGCCCTGTGGTTTCAGAGAAGAAGATTTTTGAAGCTTTTTTTCCATTATGAGTCTATGGGAGCTAAGGGGCCCCTGGGTGTGGCCAATTTGGACCCCAGGGGCGTGATTGGCAGGAATTATGTAGGTGACCACTTGTCATTGCTACATGCCAAATATCTCAGCTCTGGGCCCTGTGGTTTCAGAGAAGAAGATTTTTGAAGCTTTTTTCCATTATGAGTCTATAGGAGCTAAAGGGCCCCGGGCCGTGGCCCGTTTGGAACCCAGGGGCATGATTGGCAGGAATTATGTAGGTGACCACTTGCCCTTGCATTATGCTAAATATCTAAGCTCTGGGTCCTGTGGTTTCTGAGAAGAAGATTTTTTAAGCTTTTTGTTCCATTGTGAGTCTATGGGAGCGAAGGGGTCCTGGGGCGTGGCCAATGTGGACCCCAGGGGCGTGATTGGCAGGAATTATGTAGGTGACCACTGGCCGTTGCTACATGCTAAATATCTAAGCTCTGGGTCCTGTGGTTTCAGAGAAGAAGATTTTTGAAGCTTTTTTTCCATTATGAGTCTATGGGAGCTAAGGGGCCCCTGGGTGTGGCCAATTTGGACCCCAGGGGCGTGATTGGCAGGAATTATGTAGGTGACCACTTGTCGTTGCTACATGCCAAATATCTCAGCTCTGGGCCCTGTGGTTTCAGAGAAGAAGATTTTTGAAGCTTTTTTTCCATTATGAGTCTATAGGAGCTAAAGGGCCCCGGGGCGTGGCCCGTTTGGAACCCAGGGGCATGATTGGCAGGAATTATGTAGGTGACCACTTGCCCTTGCTATATGCTAAATATCTAAGCTCTGGGTCCTGTGGTTTCTGAGAAGAAGATTTTTGAAGCTTTTTGTTCCATTGTGAGTCTATGGGAGCGAAGGGGCCCCGGGGTGTGGCCAATGTGGACCCCAGGGGCATGATTGGCAGGAATTATGTAGGTGACCACTGGCCGTTGCTACATGCTAAATATCTAAGCTCTGGGCCCTGTGGTTTCAGAGAAGAAGATATTTTAATTTTTTCCCATTGTAAGTCTATGTGAGCTATATGTTGCCATAGCAACCAGAATTCCAATCTGATCAGCCCAAAAACCTTATGCAGCCTTTCCCCCTACCTGGTGATGCTTCTCATGAAATTTAATTAAGACTGACCATGGGGTATTAGAGATATACTTATTTGAAATTGTTTACGGATGCACGGATGCACGCACGGACGGACGGACGGACGGACGCACGACGGACAAAAAGTGATCCCAAAAGCTCACCTTGTCACTACGTGACAGGTGAGCTAAAAAAGGTATACTTAGGTAAACAGCTGGCCTTAGTAGCTCAATCTAATATCTGTCTGGCTGGTGATCAGGAGGTCACAAGTTTGATACTTGTCAGCAACATTCTTAGGTGGAGATTGATCACAAGATATTTTTTTTATGGTCATTCTCTCCCTTGCCAGTTGTAGAATGACTACTGTACTTGTTAACTACATATGTATAAGCCTGTCAAGGAAAAACTGACTAGCTTAATATGACTTAGTGTTAATTGGAATGGGAACACTTTCAAGAGAGGCAACTCCTGCAAAAGTATTTTTGTCACCCATGTCAATGGGGGTCAACTCTTAAAGGAAAGAATTTGCTCCTCCAGAGCAAATTCTTTCCTTTAAGAGTAGACCCCTTTTTCAGTGGGACAAAGCTTATAGAAAAGTGAACAGGAAGTCCCGAAAGTCGTCTCCCTTTGAATAGCAGAAAAATCATAACTGGGCTGTTATTATATGGATGGATTAACATGGTGATACACCACAACCTCTTTATAACACTATTAATGGGGTCCAAAGCAGAAACCGTGTTAGTTAAACAACTGTGTTATATCCAAACAAAAATGTGTAGATTATATAGAAAAATGACCATATATAGTCATTTTTCTATATAATCTATACATTTTTGGAATTCATCTAAAAACCATGATATATGCATAACCGTGTTATAATGAACCTTGTTATAATGAGGTTGTGGTGTACAGTCCAGCCTGTGTTAAGCAAGCACCTCAGGGATAATCAAAAGGTGTTTGCTTAAGACAGGTGCTTGCTTAATACAGGTGACTATTAATGCATTTGCCTTTTCAGGGAACTAAATGCATGTTTGCTTAAGACAGGTTGCTTGCTTAATAGAGGTGGCCACTATGACAGGTTTCACTGTACCTGAAATAGGGTGTAGCGGTATGAATAAATTAACAAACATTACCCGGCAGAACACAGTCCTGTTGGCTCTGTAAGTCCGACAGCGTCACAGTAGTGACCTCCTGGGCATTGTATACAGTCTACTTCTCCTTCAAGCCCTGTTGAATTACTGAACGTCCCTTTAGGACAAGGTACAGGGTCCACAGTCCCAACCTGACAGTAGTAACCTTCTGGACAGATGTCTGCATCGGCTCCTGCAAAGTGGGTATACCCTGATTACATATTTTTTTTTCATCACATGATCAAGTCCGTGAAATGAAGACCCCCTATACCCCACTTTATAGAGAGAAAACTAGGGTTTACGGGGGTATACATTATTTTCTTGTTTAGGACATAGGTTGTGGGTACTCGTAAGAATGGCCTCAATGAGGCGGTTCTAATGAGCACCCACAACTGTTAGAACTGCCTCAATGAGGCGGTTCTAACGAGCACCCACAACCTATGTTTGCAGTATTTGTAAGGAAAATATCACAGATTTTCATCAGAAAAGAAGCCATTATGAAGATGTGAACACAGGTATGTTATCGTAATGATATTTTTTTTGCAATAATCTATCACTTTTTTTTTAAATATATAAATGGAGCTAAGGGAAGGACAGGAAAGCTGAAAGCAAAATCTTTACAGCATCAAGAAATATTGTGGCCTTTATGATAAAATTAACTATTTTGTTTTTTTGTTGTTTTGTTTTTGTTTGATTTGAGATTTAACGTCCCCATCAACACTGTAAAGGTCATTTTGGAGACTTTGCCTCCAATTTTGTGGGACTTTTACCCGACATGAGATGAAATGACATCTCAAGCCCTGCCGCCCAATGAAACCAATAGGGTTTATAAGCATGGACTTGCACCCCTTTTCTTGTTGTATTTTTTTTTGTTTTGTTTTGCTTTGTTTATTTTTCAGGGACATTACAATAACATATCCATGTGATATAGTGCATTTTAAAATGACGTTGTTGATAAGCAGTGGATAAAGTCGTATAATAAAAATGGTATGACCACACCTGTAATAACACTTTTGCAGGATTAAGTATCGTCATGATGACGTCCATGTCAACAATGCATTTTTTGTGGAAAAATTGTCAAATTTTAAGGAGATAAAATCCAATATAAGTGGTCATATGATAAACAGAATCTTACACTCGTGGTCATTTCATATCAAATTTATGAAACTCCCCAAAGGCTCGTTTCATAAATATCATGTGAAATGACAACTCCTGTAAGATCCTCTATTTCGTTCATACCTATAAAACACTCATTTTTCTGGTAAAAAAACAACTAAAAATTGTCATATTTTTCTTATATATACTACAAACATAGGTTTTGGGTGCTCGTTAGTAGCGGTTCTAAAGAGTACCCGAAACCTGTCTTCAGGAGCAGAAATATGAAAAATAATGTTAACCCCGGCAAAACCCAGTTTTCTCTACATAGAGTGGGTTTAAAGGGGGTGTTAAATACACAGACTTAATAACATGATGTAATCAGACATCATTACAATAACACACCTGTATGGCATTGTGCATTTTTCACATCTCCAAAATGGCTACTTTTCTGATGAAAATCGTTCATTTTTTTCCTATAAATGCTCAAAACATAGGTTGTCTGTGCTCGTTAGAACCGCCTCATTGAGGCAGTTCTGACGAGTACCCACAACCTATGTCTTGGAGCAGAAATAAGAAAAATAATGAATACCCCTGTAAACTCCAGTTTTCTCTATATAAAGTGGGGTTTAGGGGGGTCTTTATTTCAGGGACTTGTTCACGTGATGGAAGTCCCATGTGAATCATCTGCAGATGATTCACATGAAATGTCAAGCCTCATTTTCTCTAAAAAAAATAAAGAGAACATAGTTCAAAATGCTGTCTCCTAATGTTGTGATTGACATTTTTGGCTTGACATTTTTAGCCTTATAAGCATAGACACATCCAAGACACATCAATTTCAAGAATCAGTGGGTTTGATACCATGGAGATGGAAATGTATTTACTTTAAACTTTCACAACATATATTACTAGACTCTGATTAAAACCAGCATCCATTTTCTTTTGAAAATAAGTCTCTACTGCTCTAGATACTACTGATTATCACATCATCTATAGTTACCTCCCTAGCAACAGGAACCATGTAACTATGTTATAGTTCAAAATTACCATGGTAACAGAATGAAAACGAAATTTAAAGGGTTAATACCTTGGTTTGGTGTTGTAGTGTTGGCTCCAACTTTACAGAAGTAACTACTCTCGCAGAGATACGTGTCATTCACGTGTGTCATTCCGACCTCAGGACAGGCATAGCTACCAAGACATGGGGTGCAGTCATCAACAGTTGTAAGACCTGTGTAACAAAGAAAGTGTGCTATAATATAAGGATCAACCATGTTTTTTCATGCATTAACATTCGCCGGGTCCCGAGGAAGTTGTTTGAACATGAGGCCGCCAGGCCGAATCTTCAAATATCTTCCGAGGGATCCGGCAAATGTTGATGCAAAGAAATAACCATGGATGATCGTTGTTCTTGCATAACTCATGATTCTGACAGCAAATTTTGACAAAAACGCGCAAAAGCTCCAAATAAACTCCATATAAACTCTTCAAATGCGACCGGCGAACCAACATGGCGGCCAGTTCAGAATGTTGTTTACAATGAATTTTGTTACGCAGTACCCATCTGACCTCATCACAGAACCCTAAAACGTTTAGGGTGATAACTTTACCTCACTCAAGGTAATGTAAACAAAGCAAGGCCAGTCTTGTGATATCAAAAGCTCAAAATCCATGTTCAAACAGCACCCAAATTGCATGATTTGAACATGGTTTTTGCTGTTTGAGCATGGCTTTCGGTCCTTTTGACAATGGCTTCAAACAGCCATGTGCATAGATATTTATGCAAGAAGTGACAATCTGACATAAGAGTGAAGATCAGGGACCAGTTGTTCAAAGCATCTTTAGCTTAACAAGCTCGTTAGTGGCCATATTGTTGGCTGTTCTAGCAAGTACAACATCTAAAATTTCAGTATTTTTGCTGAAAAAAATGTGAGCAGCTTTTGCAAATGCAAAAGCTTCTCACATTTTTTCCGCAAAAAATATCAGCATATTTGCCATAATAAATGATCACGGATTTAAGGATACATTAACTTTTTTTTTTAATTTATTCATGAATCATCTCACATAAATATAAAAAAGGACGTATCAATACAACCTATGATTATGAGCATACAAGCATTAGTTTTCACCATTTTCTAAATATTATCAGTAATCTTTTTTTTTCAACTATTACTATCACTACTACTGCTGATAATACTAATATAATAGCTATAAAAATAACAGCAAGAAATATGTAACGGAGTAGGTGTTGAAAGCTTGCACTTCCAGACATACATAGCTATTTCTTATAAGCGGCACCGTACAGTTTTATAAAGAGGTATCAATATCAATAAATCTTCCATTTAAATTGTACCAGATGTCAGCCTTCAGGGTATCAAGACGGTGCACCCTCAAACAACCACTCCGCCCCACATCTCCTTATCTGTTCAGTCAGCTATTCAAGCATATCACGAAACATGTCTATATAAATATTGTCCCTTGAAACACCCACCATTATAGAGTAGGCAGAGATTTACAAGGGTATATATTATTATTCAAACGAGGTGGTACAGACGAGTGCCGCCGTAACACTAATGAAATTAAGATTTTCATCTATATGTGTTTTTTCGGGGGTAACATTTTTATTATATTTATATAGGCATGCCTACGAAATAAGCTCATATTCCAGCTCTAGTTTTATTGTACTGTGTAGCTCACATCATATACATGGTATTATAATCATGCGAGGGTTTCAAATTTTCTACAGAAATACTAAAAAAAAAAATATAATAATAATAATAATAATAATAATAATAATAATAAAACATCCATATATCTTCCCTTCAAACTATTAACTTTTACTTCAAGCATTATTGGACCTGGTTCCCGTCACCATTTCTCCTGCCTACCTCCCCCAGCTTCTCTTTGCGTAAAAAAACAAGCTAGTAGATAAACTTCCAAGTGTTTGGCTCACTTTGTTTATAAAATGCCCAGATATATAAAATATTTGCCAATTCACCATTCACTAAACAGAGTTATCTTCAATCTTGCTCCTCAGTACTATTGAAGAACTCATCAAGACAGTCATGCTTCCACTGAAAAATAGTTGTATAATGGGCCCCATATAGAGAAAAAGTTACCGATATTATTATTTATAAAACCTATATATTTTTCACGCTGAAATTTCCTTTTAAGCTGTGAAATGAATACATCCAGGTTGAGTTCGTCGTTTACAAATTTATTTTTGTAAATGTATTGCTTTGCTAAAACCGAAATTAATGACAATAGTTTATTTTTATTTTGGTTTGAGAAAATGGTGGCTTTACTACTTAAATCGAAGTTCAGATTTGTGTGCGCAAGTATCCATACTCTCAAAAGCTGCCAAAATCTATTCACTTTTTCACATTCTGTAAATAGATGCAGGATAGTTTCCGCCTGATTCGCACAGTATGAACATTGATTTTCATCTATTTTCTTTATTCTGTGTAAAAAGGATTTAGTAACTAAAATTTTATTTGTAAGTTTAAACTGGAAATCTTTTAGCGTCGCTTCTTTGAGATCTTTGACCACTAAGTTATAACACATTAAATCATCCGATGAGATATTTCCTAATTCTCGTTCCCATTTATTTGAAAAGATAATTTCTTTAGTCCCAACCATTATGTCATAAAACCTCCTGCAACCTTTCTTGTCTTTTATTAAGTTTCGTGTATATATACTGCATGTTGTATTATAAGCATTCATAATGCAAAACGGTTTATTTTCATTAATCGTATTTTTCCACTGATTAGGGATTTTAGCTATTAATGCTTGGTAATCTAAAAAGGTCCCCCTTACCCCATAAACAGCTTTGAATCTTTCAAAACTATAGATATCACCATTATGATCTACTAAATCTGACATAAGTCGAACACCTTTATTGAACCAATAATTATTATAGAACATCAGACCATGTGTCAATTTACTGTTATACCAAATTGGGGTATCCAAAATCTCTTTAATATTTTCTATTTTAAGTTTATTACAATAAGTACACCAACTTAGAAGTAAATCTTTCCAGAACGGTTTATCAATATCCCTATGAGTTTGGATAGCATATCCATGACCAGAACTTAGTAACAACATAAAATTTATATTAGATAATGTATACCAAGCATTATTTTCTGTATTTTGTATAATTCTACGTATCCATGAAATTTTCAATGCTTTTATAAAGTACGAGATGTTAATCATTCGAAGTCCACCTTCTCTATAGTTCTTAACTATTATATCACGTTTAATTCTGTCTGGCCCATTATTCCATAAAAATTTTAAAAAAATTCGGTTTATCTGCTTGATGAGATCGTCTGGAGGATTGGGAAGTGCTAGAAATAAATGAGTGAATTTAGCCAAGGCTAGAGATTTTATAATTGTTATACGACCTATTAATGTCAACCTTCTTTTTGCCCATTGTTTACAAATATTTTCAGCTTTATTCAGAACTTCGTGGTAATTCAAGTCCCAAACATCATTAACATTAGTTGAAAAATTAACGCCAAGTACTTTAAACGGGCCTTGATTCCAGTCGAGATTGAATTCACGACATTGGCGTGTAACCGAATTACTCAAGACTCCAATCCAAATAGCACGTGTTTTTTCAACATTGATCCTAAGTCCTGACAAAAAATAAAACTGATTTAAAACATTTAACGTCTCCCTCAAAGACCTTTCTGAACCGTCCAGGAAAATCTGAGTATCATCGGCATATTGGCTTAGTTTAAAAACCTTGTTATCAATATTGATGCCTCGTATTTCTTGATTATTCCTTATCATCTGACCCAATATTTCAGCAGCCAAAACAAATAGGTATGGAGATATTGGGTCCCCTTGTCTGCATCCTCTGTTCAGACTAAAACTTTCAGACATAAAGCCATTCTGTATGATACAGGATTCAGAACCTTTTTGAAAAATTCTTACCCATTTTCTGATTGAGGGTCCAAAATTATAGTACTTTAAAGTTTTATCAATAAATTTCCAAGAAACTGTATCAAATGCTTTTTCAAAGTCAATCGATAATATCAGACCTGGGAGATTTTGTTTTTGTGTTTCAAATAAAACATCGTAAATCATTCTTATATTTTCGCCTATATATCTACCTGATAAAAATCCCTTTTGGTCTTCATGAATAAGTTTATTTAAAACATTTTTTATTCTATTTGCTATAACCGCAGAAGCCATTTTATAGATTACATTAAGCAATGAAATAGGACGCCAGTTTTTAAGGGTTTGTCTACATTTATTTGGTTTTGGAATACAGGTTATGACACCTTGTTTTTGAGTTATAGATAGATTTCCACATCTATAACCATAATTAAGAGATCTTAAAACAAAATAGCCTAAATCTATCCAAAAAAATTTAAAAAATTCAACAGTAAATCCATCTTGACCGGGACTTTTCCCATTCTTCATAGTTTTCAGAGTTTCACCTAGTTCACTGAAAGTAATTTCGCCTTCAAGTTGATCTGAATCAAGGTCAGAAAGTTTATTGTCGTTTTCTCCCAGAATATTTTCAATATCTTCGTCATTTAACTGTTCATTTTCATTATATAAATTACAATAGAATTGTTTCTGACAGTTTAAAATATCATTAGTATCTGTGTATTCTACCCCTTCCTCAATTAATTTGTTAATTACTTTACTGGTAAAGTTTCTATTCTCAAGATTAAAGAAATAATTTGTAGGCTTTTCTCCCAAGTCTTGGTATCGGCACCTTGATCGTAACATTACCCCATCTATTTTATCTTTTCTTATATTTAATAATTCTTCTTTTTTTGTTATTAAGTCACGTATTTTTTCTTCAGAGATATTATCAAAGTCAGCATTTATTTCGTTTTCTAATACTTTAATATCGTTTTCCAGTTTTAATTCGGCTTCAGAAGTTTTTCTCTTTTTTTCAGAGGAATATTTAATAGTTATACCTCTTATCATCATTAATAAAGTTTCTAAAAATAACTGGTCATTTATATTAAATTCAATGTTTTCAATATCATTTATGTTGTTTTGATTTAAACTGTATGTCTGTTTTACCTCTTCTATTGTTTCTTTTACTTTCTGTATATAATCCGGATCTTTGAGTAAAGAGTTATTGAATTTCCAATAACCTTTTCCTCTCTCATTATTTGTTAATTTCAAATTTAGCAAAATACTGCTATGATCAGTTCTATAACCCGAGAGAATATCAGTGTCAACCACAAATTGTGATAGATTTTCACTGACCAGAAAGAAATCTAAGCGGGCCTGTTTACGTGTAGGATTTAACCTCCGCCAAGTATATTTCTTGCAATTTTCATTCATCACCCGCCACACGTCTATAAGATTTTCTTCTTCAATATGGTTTAAAATTACCCTTCTTGCATTTGGATTATTGACATGCAAATAGTTTTCACAATCCATTTCTGGATCCAAGATAAAATTCCAATCACCGCATAAAATTAATTGATCATTTTCAAATTGAGCAATTTTTTGCAACAAAGTGGTATAAAAATTAGGGTTATCTTGATTTGGGCCATAGAGATTAACTAAAGTTAACTTTTTTCCTTGTATGTTTATATCCATAATAATATAATTTCCATTTTTGTCTGCCATTACTTTATCAACTTTTTGCTCAAAGTTGTTATTTATAAGTATCATAACCCCTCTACTATTAGTTGTATATGAACTAAAGTAGGCATCATAACCCCATTCGGCTTTAATAAAAGGCTCTAACTGCGACTTTACATGAACATCTTGTAAGCAAATAATGTTGTATTTTTTAGATTTAACATAATGAAACAAATCTCGCCGTTTTGTTACTTCAGATAGTCCTTGACAGTTCTGTGAGTAAATCCTTAACGGTTCAGATGTCAAATCGAACTGTCTCTATGAATCCATACCCAAAATGAGCCATACTGAGAAAAGTGTGCAGGAGCAGAAACGGAAACCAAAACCAAAATACTTACAGTATAAAGAATATTAAAAAAACTACCTACCAAAAAGGTGATCATTTTCCGGTATGCTATTAATGGTACCTCTGCAGTGATGTTCATTTCATTTTATTTTGAGTTAACCAAAGGTGTAACTCCAATTGTTAGGATACATTAACTAACGACATCGTTGGTTATGGTCAACTGGACCCAGATTGGTTGGTCGGTTGGCTGATTTGAGGTTTAACATCCCCGTCAACACTGTACAGGTCATTTTGGAGACGTTGCTTCCAATTTTGTGGGACTTTTACCTGGCATTCTTCAAGCCCCGATGGGTTGGGGCCATTGACAATCAGACATATCAGGATATAATGCATAGTTCCCGATTATATTATACATAGCTCAAGACCAAGCAGAGTGCTGAGGATTTTGTTTTTGTTTTACCACCCTTTCAAGATTATTTCACTTATTTCAAGCCGATCATTAATCAAAGGTGGAGAAAAACCACCTGACCTTCCATTGCAGAACTTGGTGTCTCACAGGTGACCCGAGTTAACCACAGCATGAGAGACCTAATGATTAAGAGTCAGCCCTTTACTGATTAGGTCACGGAGGCCCGTTAGGAGTACTGAGGAAATGTAGGGTATAATTTGTCTTATTTTGCAAAAGCTACTCACATTTTTCAGCAAAAATACCAAAATTTTAGATATTGTACTTGCTGTAACAGTTAACAATATGAACATTAATGAGCTCGTTAAGCTTACAATGCATTTAAAAATGGACCTTTGTTAATAAGGAGTTAGTTAAGCTAAAGTGACTTTAAACAACTAGGGCTTGGATACTTCTATATCAGGAAAAAAAATAACCTGGGGCAGTTGTTCAAAGCATCGTTAGCTTAACGATCTCATAAGTGGTCATATTGTTAACTTTTGTATCAAGTTTGATATTCAAAACTTTGGTATTTTTGCTCAACAGATATGAGCAGCTTTTGCAAATGCAAAAGCTGCTCACATTTTTTCAGCAAAAATATTGGCATATTTGCCATAATAAATGATCAAAGTTTTAACGATATGTTGACTAACAACGTCATTAGTTTTGAACAACTGGCCCCTGCTGATCACAGTACACGGAAGACAGGAAAAAGACTTACCTCTGAGATGATTAAATGTTCCCACTGGACAAGGATTATCATTGGCAAAACTGGTTCCCTGGGGACAGTAATAACCTTCTGGACACTCAGTAGAATTGCTGAGAACCACAACTCCTAGTGTGTTGTCACAGAAATGACCTGCATCACAGAGGTCGCACGATGCTTGAGTTTCAGAAGCCTGGTAGTAGCCATTGTCGCACTGGATTTGTTGTTCTGTTCCGCCGGGACAGAAATACCCAATGTCACAGCTGAAAGGATAATGAACTCGATTATTATACTGCCAGTGAATTAGGGGATAACTGTATTGAAAACTGTCATTTGGGGAGGTAAATCAGAGGTTTTACGGTTGGAAATTTTGTTTTATGGCGACGCATCAGCCGAGCCATAAAACCTTAAATGAGAGATCCTAAAACTGATGTTTTTCTTCCCTTAATGGCAATTTTCAATACAGTTATCCCCATTCCAATGCACTTATTCGTGTGTTTTGCTAAATATGTTACTATTTTGCACAAAGCGGCAGGCACTGTGAGCTGCATAATATAATAATAAAATAATAATCGACCTTATTTATAGAGGGTAACACATTTAGTACTAGTACTAATCTTCCATGTGGCCCTCTTTTCCTGGGTAGGAGCCAGTACTAAGCAATGTGGATAAAGTTTCTTGCTCAAGGAAACAACATGTGGCGCTTGCGAGGATCGAACTGGCTACCTCTCGATTTCAAATCTGATGCTTTACCACTGCACCACAACGCTCCACTGCATAAAACCAAATGCCAGCCAATGAAAAGCGACGTTACGTGTTAAAGTCTGGTGTCCGACAGTATATCACAGAATATACTGTCGCAAATTTTTGACGTTCTCCAATCAGACATAGCGTTACATATGCAAGTACATTAGAATAAGCATTATGTGTGTCAGTGTGTGTGTGCGTGTGCATGTGTGTGTGTTTAATGTCCTAACTAAGGTCATATGGAGACGGGACCTTGGTTTAAAGATAAATCGGAAAGTCTGGAGAAGCCCAGAATAAAACTCACTACCTCTGATTTATGAGGTGAGTAGCTTAACCACTACACCATGGAGGATTCTAAATTAGAATTGTACATAATGAAACCATCTGATCAGGATCTTCACTGCCATGCACTTTCAGTTTTTGAATTGAACAAAATCAGTTTATCAAACAATTTGATTTGCTGATAGTCAGCAATGGGTGTGGATAAATCAACTTATTCAGTTGGATAAGGGTTAATCCTTCTCTTGCTGAATATTCAGATTAGCCACGCCCATTTCTGACTATGAACCAATCAGATTACTTGATGTAATTTATTCCTACAAATTCATAAATTGAACGTCAAACAGTGTAGATCCTGATCAGATGGCTTCTTCAGAAGCCATCTGATCTGGATCTACACTGTTTCCAAAGATAAGGGTTGTCGTGAACAGCAAGATAAGGGTTAATTATAGCCACTTCAAAATTTATAGATTATACAGAAAAATAACCATTTATGGCCATTTTTTCTATAAAATTCATACACTTTACCAACAAATAACCATTTAAGTTCATTTATTATGTTCCATAATATAAAAAACCAATGCTTAACCCTTGTCCTGCTGAATATCTTAATATGTCACACCCACTGCAGATTATCAACCAATCAGATTACTTGATGCAAATTATTGCAACAAATTCATAATCAGAATGATGAACAATGTAGATCCTGATCAGATGGCTTCAGAAGCCATCTGATCTGGATCTTCATTGTTTGAAAGATAAGACATATCCAGGCTCAGCAGGACAAGGGTTAAGAACAACTTTGTAAATATTTCTGGTGGTTTTATTGATCAATGTTAGCTGATCATCAATCAATTGTAAAAGCTAATATTTAATCAGAAAATTTATCTGAGTCTGTTGTGCTTACTTGTAATCAGCTGGAGACGACATATTCTGCCCTGGTGGGCAATAGTATCCTGCTGCACATGCCCCAGTCGGTTCTTCATTACCGGTACCCTGACAATATGTCCCGCCAGTACATACGATACAATCTGATATGGCCACCTGTGCTGTGTCATTCTGGAAGTACCCGGTGGGGCATGCTTGGGGTTCAGAACTCCTCTCTCGACAGAAATATCCCTTGGGGCAGACGTTACCAGTGACATTGTCATTTGGGGTTGGACTTGAACTAGCAAGGACACAATAGTACCCTGAAAGAAAGTCAACAGACATTTATGGGGAATAGCTACACCTGGCAGATTTTCCCGCCATTTTTCAAAGGGAGGCTATTTTCGGGACTTCCTGTTCCCATTTCTATAAACTTTGTCCCATGGAAAAAGGGGTCTACTCCCAAGGGAAAGAATTTGCTCCTCAGGAGCAAATCTTTCCTTTGGGAGTTGACCCCTAATGACATGGGAGACAAAAATACTTTGGCAGGAGTTGCCTCCCCTGAAGGTGTATCCATTTCCCTTGAACATTTGAACTAGCTCATGAGAAAAACATGCCTATATACACAACAGAAAGGAACTTTGATATTTTCTGCAATAAATCACGGGGAAGCATGTGACAAGGAAATTTTAAGCCGTCGTTTTCTATGATGTCACTCATAGATTCTTTGGCATTAGTCAGTATAACATCATTTTAATGCACCAAAAAAGTTACAAAAGGATTGAAATGCATTTGTTAGTCAATAATTTTGGGCGCTATTCCTTCTAACAACGGTGAAAGGTTGGGAGAATTTGTAGGAAACAGTGAGTGTTTGCTTTTTATGTCCCACCAACAGCTAAGGTCATATTGAGACAGGACCTCTGTTTAAAGATTCATCCGAAAGTCTGGAGAAGCCCAGGATCGATCCTGAGACCTCTGGTTTACAAGGCAAGTAGCATAACCACTACACCATGGCACCATGTCAACTGTCATCTGTTTTGCCGCCTGCCAGTTACCTTAAAAGTAATTTTTGCAAACAGTGTGGACCCAGATCAGACATAGGAGCAGTCTGATCTGGGCCCACAATGTGTCTGTATGCAAAAATATTTTTAAAAAGTTTGCAAAAAAATTCAGCAGATGACATAAGCAGACGACATTTTCAGATGAAGCTTTTCTCGGAGTCTTAAGGGTTAATACCCTTTGGACCATGCAAAATTTGCTCGAGATACTGGTAGTTCGAACGACCGAGGATTAACCACAATGCCAGGTCATAAAACAGAATAATTCCAATTCTACATCATTATGTGCATTTCGAGCGATTTCATTGGTTGAAATAAAAGTTTTACACTGGGATAAATTCCATGAGCAAGAGTTTCAGATCTGTTTCGCACGGAGACAGGTAGTAATATAATGTGAGGTCAAATAGCATGTTTAGAACCGGGCGTTATGTCATTGTTCATGAAGTGACGTCAACAGCCTGAGATTAAAAGAAGGATTTGGCACAGCGACAGGTATTAATATAACGTGACGTCAAATAGCATGTATAGAACGGGTGTTATGTCATTGTTCATGGAGCAAGGTCAACAGCGTTAGATTAAAAGGAAAACTATATTGAAAAAGTACACCTCAACCTCGTTATAACACGGAACTCCGGGTCCAACCAACGGACCGTGTTATTTAACCGAATCGTGTTATAAACGCCGACCGTATTTGTCACAGATCAACCATTGACATAATGGTGATCAATAGTTTCCCAAACCAGATGATGTGCGGTCCGGTTAATGACCGTATTTCCCCGACTAAAATGTGTTTAGAACTAATCAATGGCAGTAAATACCATGGCCCATCAAGTCAAACAAGTCACTTTAATCGAAACCAGCTGATAAACCATGTTTTATATCCAGAAATCGTCCGATCTGACAGCGAGTATGATGCCATTTTGATAGCTGGTTCCAGGCTACATTTGATGTAACTGAGCGTCCGGAACCGTACCGAACTACAGTACTGTTAATACATTTCAATGGTGAAATTACCGGGTAAGGATTCGGAACCGGACAATGATCAACGCTTACAAGAAATTTGAATTACTTCCCTTGAAATGTCTCACCCTTAATATTTTAGTCATTTGAAACGATTTTAAATGGCGCACATGGTCTTTGAAAGATTTTTTTAACGCAAAAATCGATCTTGGATATGTGTTAGCATTTGCTTTTAAGCTGGAATAAATTTGACTTTCTTTTATATGCGGCTCTAGAAAATGAGTTTTATTGCAGTTGACCGATCACATCGTCTGCATCGATGTTTAAAATTTCTGCTGAGCAGTGATCCTTAACAGAGCATGATAAATATTTTTTTCCGGTTGCGTAACTGAACTCTTTAATCTCTTTATCTCTCTAAGCCAACACTTTTGATTGTGCCGATGGCAGTTCATGTTTATCATGCGTGTCAAGCTAAACAAGTTTATATACTGTATATTCAACTCTGCTGGAGGCCTGCAATAAATATAAAAAAGTACCGTTATAAACCGTGTTAGCTACCGTGTTAGCTACCGTATTACCGCAGTCAAAAGTGAGAGGAAAATAAATTTGTTGTGCTTAAAACCTGATACAATCCTTGGATAATATTTATAAATGTTGGTTGGGGAAAATTTGGGGTCCAAACCAAAACCGTGTTATATCCGAATTCGTGCTGTAACGAATCGTGCTATAACGAGGTCCGGGTGTATATGTTAGAAGACAAATAAACTGAATTTGGTCGTCTTGATGTTTTTTTCGCTCAGGTTTCTTTCAAAGATGGTTGCTTCTAACTGAATAATCATTCCGCCATGGCTGTTGGAAATTTAATCCTTATGTATTCGAAAGAATTCCTAAACTATACAATTTTGTTGACATTCTTAAACATTTTGATGACAAAGTTGGAATTATGAGGAATGAATTATTATTTTTGAGGATTTTGTCGATGTGTAAACTCCAGAGAATCACTCACAAACTTAGCATGAAGCCTTCAGGCTTCATGTTAAGTTTGTGAGTGATTCGCCCAAAGGCTCCATACTAAGTTTGTGAGTGATTCGCCCAAAGGCTCCATGCTAAGTTTGTGAGTGATTTGCCGGAGTTTACACATCAATAAAATCCACAAAAATGAAATTCATTCCTATAATGGAGATGACTTACAGATATATTTTGGATGTTCTGTTAAACAAAGAAATGCTAAGTGCATTTATTAGAATCGTCTCATTCAGGCGAGTCTAATGAGTATGCACAGCATACATTTCATTTTCAAAATAAAATTAGAAAAAAATCTACTAAAAATTGTCTAAAATATACTGGTATTCAGTGCTGTGGGAGGAATTTTCCAGGGACCCGAGTGAATTTGAATTGGCCATGGCACACTAGTTAACATTACCATAACACACTCGAGCAACATTGTGCATTTTTCACATCTCCAAAATGGCTATTAATCTGCAACATTTTTCTTATTTATACTGCAAACATAGGTTGTGGATGCTCGTTAGAACTGCCTCATTGAGGCAGTTCTAAGGAGCACACACAACCTATGTTTTAGGCATAAATAAGAACAAGATGTGTTTGTGAAACACGAACATGTCCCCGGGCATGGTCATTTTTTATTCAAAGTTGCTCACAGTTCAAGATTTTTGTTTGTGTTGGAAGCCCTTGACACAAGACACTTACATGCCAAATATGAAAGCTCTATCTTAAACAGTTCAAAAGTTATGAACAATAATATTTTTTCTTAAAAGTAGGTCAAGGTCACACAGGTCAAAAAAATTTGCATAAATGTAAAGCTATTGTCACAAGGAACCTACATGCCAAATATTAAGGCTCTATCTTATACGGTTCAAAAGTTATGAACAAATTTATTTTTTCTTTTAAGTAGGTCAAAGGTCAAGGTCACGGTCGAAACATTTTGCATGTATGAAAAGCTGTATTCACAGGGAACCTACATGCCAAATATGAAAGCTCTATCCCAAACGGTTTGAAAGTTATGACCAAAAATGTTTATTTTTTTAAGTAGGTCAAAGGTCAAGGTCACAGGTCAAAATTTTTGCATGAATGTAAAGCGTTTGTCACAAGGAACCTACATGCTTAATATGAAGGCTGTATCTCAAACGGTTCAAAAGTTATGACCAATGTTAATTTTTTTCTTTTATGTTGGTCAAAGGTCAAGGTCACAGGTCAAAATTTTTTGTGTGAATGTAAAGCTATTGCCACAAGGAACCTACACGCAAAATATGAAGGCTCTGTCTCAAACCATTCAAAAGTTATGACCCAAATGCTATTTTTTATTTTCAGTTGGTCAATGGTCAAGGTCAAGGTCACAGGTCAAAATTTTTGACATGAATGTAAAGCTTTTGTCACAAGGAACATACATGCTAAATATGAAGGCTGTATCTCAAACGGTTCAAAAGTTATGACCAATGTTAACTTTTTCTTTTATGTAGGTTAAAGGTCAAGGTCAAGGTCAAAATTTTTTGTGTGAATGTAAAGCTCTTGATACAAGGAAGCTACATGCAAAATATGAAGGCTCTATCTCAAACGATTCGAAAGTTATGACCAAAATGTTATTTTTTTTATTTTAAGTAGGTCAAAGGTCAAGGTCAAGGTCACAGGTCAAAATTTTTTGCATGAATGTAAAGCTTTTGTCACAAGGAACATACATGCTAAATATGAAGGCTGTATCTCAAGTGGTTCAAAAGTTATGACCAATGTTATTTTTTTCTTTTAAGTAGGTCAAAGGTCAAGGTCAAGGTCAAAGGTCAAATTTTTTTGCATGAATGTGAAGGTCTTGTCCCAAGAAACCTTCAGGCCAAATATGAAAGCTCTATCTCAAACGGTTCAAAAGTTATGGCCAACGTTAAAGTTGTCCACGTACAAACCAACAGACAGGGCAAAAACAATATGTCCCCGCTATCGCTACCGGGGACATAAAAATAATGTATACCCCCTTAAGCCCCAGTTTCTCCAATATAAAGTGGGGTTTAGGGGGTAATTATTTCACGAACTATTTCACGTGATGTCCGTGGTCCGGTTATTGGAGTTTCACTGTTATTACCTCCAGAGCAGTTTCCAGCAGGGGCTGGCAGCATGTTGGTATCACAATACATTCCTGGGTCACATGGTATTGGTTCTGCCGATCCCTCCGGGCAGTAATATCCAGGGGTACAAGCTCCTCCCTCAGAGCCTCCAGCAGGAGTGGCAGTTGTTGATGCATTTGTACAGTAGTACCCTGAAATATTATACAGTTCACACATAAACCTCCATACAACAATGTTATTATAACACGGTCTTGGATACCACACGGTTTAACCTACTGTATACTAGTGGACTCTTCCATTGCTATATTTTGGACAAGTCCATTTGTCATAAAAGGGGTGTCAGGCCTATTTTTTGTTTTTATTCTATTTTTGACAGAAAATTCTGTTAGCAAATAGTGTAGGCCCTGATCAGATGCCGCATTCTGCGGCGTCTGATCTGGGTCTGCACTGTTTGCCTAGGTACCCCTTTAGGGGTTTCCCACATGCAATGCGTTAAAGATGAATCCCAAAAATGTATAGATTATACAGAAAAATGACCATAATGCAGTCTATATATTTTTGTCTGGGTCTGACAACACAGTTCCAACTTTTGCTTGTACTGTGGAATTTTGAACATATCCGAGATCACTGATTAGGCCTAACTGGCAGAAACTAGCTATTATGGCCTAGAAAAAATTTGTACACGCTACAGTTTTCAGTTCTGTGCTCTAGGCCTTGCTTCCAAAGGATCACCTTTTGCTACAATATATTTGTATATAAACTTCTTAAACATCAATGACATCAGAGCGGCAAGAATAAGGCCTAATTGGCAGAAACTAGCTAGAACAGAAAAAATTGTCCACTCCACAGTTTTCAGATCTGTGCTGTAGTCCTTGCTTCCAAAGGATCACCTTTTCATAGAACATTGGACCATACCAGGTTTGTGTCTTTTGATATCAATGTTATCAGGCAAGGCTTTGAGAATGCTTGTAGAATCGCGAGGCTTGCAACAAATCTGGTATTCTATTTATCAGTTAATCCCCTTGTACACTCTTACAGTTTTGCCAATTTTTCCAGTAGTCCATATTCATAGAAATACAATGTCAGGTTGACCTGATAAAGCTCACTTGTCCTGAGATAGCACATCTTTATCAGGTCAAGGTGTTACAATGCAATTAATAAAGGGGTAACTGATAGTGTTATAAAGCAATGAAGTTTACCAAATGTCATATGATTCTCACAAAAATGCAAGAAATGTAAGATAAATTAGGTTAGTAGATAGCTAGATACACATATCGGAACAAAAATATTGGATGCGATCTTGTACGCCTTAAAAACTTGAAAAACCTGGGCTTCTACAAGCAGTTCATTTTTATCCCTGCAGATAACATTTCAGCAACAGAGTCCACATGGGTGCTCATTTGGGTATTGGGGTTCGTTTGGGAGACTTTATCCTTTTCAGCTCCCCCCTCTCCCCAGTGAAATTCTTTACAGACCCATTTTTTTACATTTATGAATAGAGAGACATTACGAAAACATGCCTATACATTGTAAGCTTTACCGCCGAAAAAACGAACATTTTAGGATGAAAAATTGTGATATTTTTCTTATTTCTGCTTAAAATATAGATTGTGGATATTTGTTAGAACCGTGATATTTTTCTTATTTCTGCTCAAAATATAGAATGTGGGTATTTGTTAGAACTGCAAGAACCCACAATCTATATGTTAGAGCAGAAATAAGAAAAACTAGAATTTGTTTTTCTACAAAAACACAGATGTCTCCCCCGTTTTTGACTGCTAAGTATAACCTTGACATTGGAGGTATTGAGCTGGGTCTTGTGTGCAACACATCATCTAATGAAGATGAACATTTCTGCATAGTAACTTTAAAAATGTTCATAGAAAAATAAAAAAGTTATTGGCCGTAAACAAAAAAAAGCACTTTTTTACCTTTGACCGCTAAGTATGGCCTTGACCTTTGAGGTACAACACATCGTCTCATGATGGTTAACATTTCTGCCAAGTAATTTCATAATCCATCAAAGAATAAGGAAGTTATTGACTGTCCCTTTTTTACCCTTGACATTGGAGGTATGGACCATCATGCGCACCACACATCATCTCATGGTTGTTAATATTTCTGCCAAGTAATTTTAAAATCCATCCGAAAATAAGAAAGTCATTGAGCGGAAACAATTTGCCCATACAGATATACATACCGACAAACTTCCAAGGGAGATAATTCAAAAAGTGTAAATGCGAGAGTTATAGTTCTTGTGCACTGCACGTCGTCTAATGCTGATTAATATTTATATGAAGTTTCGTGAAGATAGCTCTAACGGTTTTCAAGTTATAGAGCGGACACGAATGTGTGACAGACGGACAGACAGACGCCCGGGGGAAAACATAATAAGATATACTCCTGTAAACCCCAGTTTTACAATATAAAAGTGGTGTTCAAGGGGGTCGAAATAATATAGGCAAGTTTTCGTGATGGACACAAGCAAATAAGCTAGCCGGTACCTTAATGATCCTAAGTATTGGGACAGATAGGCCTAAGTAAACAGTGCAGACCCAGATCAGACTGCTCCTGAAGGTGTCCCAATTTTGGTGATTTTATGGTAATTGTTTACCAAGAGTGTCCCGCATGAAAGTGAAGAACACATAAACACCTTCTTTCTCAATACTTACCAGCTGAACATAATCCTGCTGGTTCCGGACGACCTGGCATGTGACAATACTCTCCTGGGGGGCAGAAGATACAATCATCAGCACTGGTTCCATGAGTCTGATTGTAGTAGGTACCAACAGGGCAGGGGTAGTCAGTCGGGGAGCCAGTATTTGCTGGACAGTAATGGCCGACAGGGCAAGGTGTGTTGAGGAAAGTAGGGGTACCTGAAAAAAGAATAATAAAAAGATGGGTATTTGAGCCATGCTATATGAGCGAAGGTACTTACCAAACATTTATACCTCCATGTAACAGCCATATTGCTTGTTAACACAAGTAGGCCAAATCCAAGATATGCAGTTTGCACAGAAAAATTACCTTTGAACAATGGCCAACTGTGAACAAAGGTCATAAAAATAATATTGCCAAATGTAATTTTTTGAGACAGGTTTGACTGTACACAACAGCCACTAGATGACACTGTTCATTATTGCATGGTTTGGAACATGGCTTAAAGATGGAAGTTACCGTATTTACCGTATGTATTCGGACACCTTAAAATAATTATTTTCTTCACTGTCCGAATACTTCCGAAATTACCTCTCTAAAATTAGCACCGTGTCCGAATACTTCCGAAAATTCACCGACATAAAAAAGATCGACGGTTCAGACATTGTTTTTATTCTCAAAACATAACGTGGCCGAACTGAAGCCATTGGAATCTTATATGGCCGAATCACGTTTAGACTCTAAATATTTCTCTTATTTCACGTTTACATAAGTCTACTATCCGTATTCTGATACAAATTGCCCTAATTGCTTTTGTTTACAAATGCTGACCGCTATTGCAGCCACGTGGTCCGAAAATGACATCATACGGTTTCCGTTTACACAATACACATAAATGCAGTCAAGGACGCATTGCACACCTGTTTTAGGTGATTGATTTTACATGAGCGTATTTCTTAAATAAAGAAATCATTTTGAAAAAAAAAAAAAAAACAAAAAAAAAACATTTCTTTAATCTCGAACCAAAACGTGTCGAACTAGAGTCATTAAAAATCTTATATGGCCCAACCGAGTTTTAAAGAATATAAATACATGCAATCGCAAAATATTAAGAATATACATACATAATGTTTCACGACTACACAAGTCTACTATATTCTGAAACAAATCGCTTTGTTTACAAATGACAACCGATATTGAAGCCACGTGGTCGGAAAATAATTCATTCATGGGCGTAACACACACGTGAAATATGTTATTGGTTTCAATGGAGCTTATTTCTTAAATAACTAGAAATGTGTCCAAAGTACACAGATGCCCCCGCTTAGCACATTAATCTTTAAGTGGTGCAAATACCAATCTGTGCGAGTTTCGGCGTTCCACCAATAGTGACCTTGACGTTAAAAGTCGAAATCGCTCGAGATATTGTCATAAGGAACATTTGTGTGAAGTTATTTTGAAATCGGTGAAGAAATGTAAGCGCAAGAGGGGTGACAAAATTTTTCTAAAAATAGCCACAGTGACCTTGACCTTGAAAGTGGAACTCGCTAGAGATATTGTCATAAGGAACATTTGTGTGAAGTTATATTGAAATTAGTCAAGAAATGTAAGCGCTAGAGCGAAGACAAAGTTTTTCTAAAAATAGCCACAGTGACCTTGAACTTGAAAGTCAAAATAGGTTGAGATATTGTCATAAGGAACATTTGTATGAAGTTATATTGAAATTGGTGAAGAAATGTAGGCGCTAGAGCAATGACAAAGTTTTTCTAAAAATAGCCACTGTGACCTTGACCTTGAGGTGATGACCTTGAAAGTTGAACTCGCTCAAGATATTGTCATAAGGAACATTTGTGTGAACTTATATTGAAATCAGTGAAGAAATGTAGGTGCTAGAGCAATGACAAAGTTTTTCTAAAAATAACCTCTGTGACCTTGACCTTGAGGCCATGACCTTAAAAGTCAAACCTGCACGAGATATTTTTATAAGGAACATTTGTGTGAAGTTTATTGAAATTGGTGGCACAAATACCTTAACCAAAGTCTTAAACATTAAAAATTTTCTAATTCTGTGACCTTGACCTTGAGGTCATGGGTATGGGTGGGGGTATTGCTGAATAAACCATTGGACCTATATGTATCATCATAGTAAATATAAACCAAATCCATTGTATGGTTATGAAAATATGAGCTCAAGTTCTACCTGGTACAAATACCTTAACCTGGGTCTTAAACATTAAAAATTTCAAGTCCATGACCTTGACCTTGAGGTCATAGGTATGGGTGGGGGTATTGCTGAATAAAACTTCAGTCCTATATCTATCATCATACCGAATATGAACCAAATTCATTACACGGTTTGGAAAATATGAGCTCAAGTTCTACCTGGTACAAATACCTTAACCTGGGTCTTAAACGTTAAAAATTTCAAAGTCCACGACCTTGACCTTGAGGTCTAGGGTATTGGTGGGGGTATTGCTGAATAAAACTTTGGACCTATATCTATCATCATACTAAATATAAACCAAATCTATTGTATGGTTTGGAAAATATGAGCTCAAGTTCTACCTTGTACAAAAACCTTAACCTGAGTCTAACAGGATTACGTACGTACACACTTTCGTACGTTCGGAAACCGTACGCACGTACCCACGGACGCACGTACGGAAAACCGAAAAACTATATGCCCCCGGCATCATACGATGCGGGGGCATAAAAATATCATTTTGAACGGGTAAAAAAGTAACATTTTTTTTTTTTCGAAAGCTTAACACGCAACAGAACGGGCCTCCGTGGCCTAGTGGATAAGAGCGCTGACTCTTAGTCATTAGGTCTCTCACCGCCGTAGGTTCGAGCCTCGCTCGGGCCACGTGTGAGACGCCAAGTTCTGCAACGGAAGGTCAGGTGGTTTTTCTCCGGGTACTCCGGTTTTCGCCCACCTCTGATTAACGATCGGCTCGATATGAGTGAAATAATCTTGAAAGGGCCGTAAAACCCAAACCAAAAAAAAAAAAAAAAAAAAAAAACACGCAACAGATGTGGATCGAGAAATGCACCTTGCGAAAAACCAATTTTATATTCAAATACCGGTTTTATAGTTAGCCATAAATTAATGACTTGTGTAAACAAATCAGCGTCTGTCCTGCATTGTTTGACCTGATTTTCTCACATATTTGCCAGCTTATTGATAACGCCTGAGGCCAGTGTTCACAGTTTATTAGCGGTAGTGGAATAATCCATTTGAATAGCAGAACGTAATCAATTTCGTTTTAACACTTCAACATTTTTTCACTAATAAACAATTTCATTAGCATGTGTATTTAAAACCAATAAAATATTAGCCGTTATATATATATATATATATATGTGTATCACAGATTGGGATAAAAACGACAGAAACAAGGTATGACTTCTTCATTGTACTAGCTGCCATAACTGCACTGAAAATGGTTCAGCCCATAATGGTTGTTGGTAAATTAAAGACGGTAAATCATAAAAATATGGATACCTTGTAAAACGAAAAAAATATTTGGACAGAAGGCAGAATTGTGTCCGAAAACTTACGAAAATAAAGAGCGCGAATTTTCGGGGGTGTCCGAAAATGTACGGTACATTAAATTAGCTAGTTTTACTGATTCTACATGGTGTCCGAAAACATACGGTGTCCGAACACATACGGTAAATACGGTAGAAACGAACAGATTATATAGAAAAATGACCATAAAATTTTTAATGGTCATTTTTCTATATAATCTATAGTACATTATTTTTGGATACAATGTGACAGTTTAACTTAAGTGTTAGAAAGAGATTGTGGCATATATGCAAAGAGGCAACTACATATTAACTACAGCTCCCTTAACCCAGACGATGCTGAGAAAAACTGCATCTGAAAATGTTGTCTGCTTATGTTGTTTGCTAATTTTTTTTGCAAACATTTAAAAAAAAATATTTTTGCATACAGGCAAAAAGTGTGGACCCAAATCAGACTGCTCCTAGAGGAGCAGTCCGATTTGGGTCCACACTGTTTGCAAAAATGACTTTTAAAGTAACCAGCAGACAACAAAGCAGACGACAATTGTAGTGATTGGCATTTTATGGGTTAACAACATGTTTTCATTTACAAACTTGAATCAGACATTTTTGAGTGAACTGCTTGTGAGTGATATGAAGGAAAGAACTTATCTTTGAAATCTTCCTACCGGTAGAGACACACATCTGACGTTTTCTGTTAACCAATAAGATGCCAATCACGACAATTGTCGTCTGCTTTGTCATCTGCTGGTTACTTTAAAAGTCATGTTTGTAAAAAGTTGCGCACCCAGATCAGACTGCTCCTTTAGTGCTCCTTTAGAGGCAATCTGATCTGGGTCCACACTGCAAAATCATTTTTATAAATATTGAAAAAAAAAAAATCAGCTGACGACATAAGCAGACGACATTTTCAGATGTAGTTTTTCTCTGCACCTTAAGTGTTAATGCTTAAACTGCCAATCACTACATTTGCAGACATATGTTTATTTTCTTTTTTTCTATTTTTCTTTTTTTTTTTTTTCAGAGAAAACAAAGCTTGCCAGACAGAAGATTTACCTGTTATGTCAAGCATTATTTCTATGAAAAATAATTTAAAAAATAAATTGTCAACCAGTAATAAAAATTTCCATGGTCCTCTTACTGGCAGTATTTGTTTGTTTGATTTGAGGTTTAACGTCCCCGTCAACACTGTAAAGGTCATTTTGGAGATGTTGCTTCCAATTTTGTGGGACTTTTACCCGACATTGAGATGAAATGAAATCTCAAGCCCTGTCGCCCAATGAAACCAATAGGGTTTATTAGCATGGACGATCCACCTCGCATCACAGTTCCTGGACAGGCTTAGATCCTCTAAGCGGTTTACCAGTACTAGTGTGGTGGCAGATCATGGAAGTCTCATGTAAACAGCAATGGCTAAAATCAGACTGCTTTGTTTTAGGGCTGATCTTGAGCTTTTGCTAGCTTATGCCCCACCCAACAACCCCAGACCTAAATAATTTAAGAAATGAATATCATTTTTTTAACCTTCATTGAAATATAAATAACATCGGGTCACAAGCAAAGTTTTCAAACCTGTTGGGGTTCACTTAAGGTGAATGGATACACACCTTCAGGGGGAGGCAACTCCTGCAAAAGTATTTTTGTCTCCCATATCAATAGGGGTCTACTCTTAAAGGAAAGAATTTGCTCCTGAGGAGCAAATTCTTTCCTTAAGAGTAGACCCCTTTCTCAGTGTGACAGAGTTTATGGAAATATAAACAGGAAGTCTGGAAAGTTGTCTCCCTTTGAAAAATGGCAAAAAAAGATCTGCCAGGTGTATCCTTCCCCTTAAACTTTGCTCGTGACCCGATATTATTTATACTTCAGTGAATGTTAAATAAATCACCTTCATTACATATATTCAAATTATTTTCCAACCATTTTGTGACAAAAAATTCTGGTTTGACAGCAAAAATTGAAACAAGAAAACAATTGCACACTGTTTTTCAAGTCATTACAAAAACACGCCTATACAAATACATTGTAAACTTTCACGCTGAAAAAAAAATTTTAAGCTGAAAAATTGTGATATTTTTCTTATTTCTGCTCAAAATATAGATTGTGGGTACACGATTCTAACGAGTACCAACAATCTATATTTTAGAGCAGAAATAAGAAAAATAAGGTTTACCCCTACAAACCCCAGTTTTACTATACAAAAGTGGGGTTCAAGGGGGTCAAAATTATATAGGCGTGTTTTTGTGATGAACAGCAGAACAGGGCTGTTGAAGTAATAATATTGACATCAACCAATCAAAATGGACATAGCCATGGTTTAATTTTTGATGTCACTTTATAACACTGTAACTTCACATAACACAACGTATTGATTGGGGGTATGAAAAACATTGTGTCCAAAAAGTTTACCATAGGGGATTTATGTAAAGGCACTGCGAATGTAAATATTTAAGGATATTTTCTAATGACATGGGTCATATTTATCTTTTGAAAAGGTAAACAGTTCTACTACATACGTAAGTTGCCAAATAATGTCTTTTTTCCAAGAAGTTTAGCCTTTTTTTAAGACATTTTAAAAATTTTAAGATATTACATTAAAATGCACACACCAAACAGCAGAGGTCAATAAGTAACAAGAGTAATTGGTTATTGCGCAATTCACAATACAAACATGTCAAAGCTATAGTCACACACATACACACACACACTCTTAACCCATAGCATGCGGAAAAAGGGTACCTTGGCAAACCGGGCAGGCCCAGATCAGACATTGCAGTATTTGGCATCTGATCAGGGCCTGCTCTATTTGCTAACAGAATATATGCTGTTACGTTGATGATTCTGATTCTTCCCCATGTTTTGTTACGTTTGTCCTTCCAGTTAAATGTTTCTCATGTTGGTGATTATGATTCTTACCCCCATTATGTATATTGCTCCTTTTCTGTCAGGTTAGGATTTTCTGAGGCACCACCTGTTTGGGAAAGACCTGCTGACTCGCTTTACCTCCTGTCCATTTTGTTTAATGTCGTCACTGCATGTTTTGACTTCTTTCCTTTGTGATATTGTGGGAAAAATTTGGGATCTGATTGTATCAGTTCCTGATCGTTTCTCTTTTTAGTTGCTATGTAATTCATGGTCCATATAATTCTGTCAGCATCAGGAGTAATAGGTATTTTTTTATTGTTATTGTTATGAAGCTTTACAGAGTATCAAAGAAGTTAGGAAACGAAAAACAAAATAACCCTCTAAAACTGTTTTGGAGTATACACTATTCTTGCAAACCAGATAAGGAAATCCATGGTTTTAGCTTAGGATAGAAATTCTGTTCTAACCCTGGTATTCTTACCCAAAATCAAATATTCTTGCATGTTTGATAAATGCACTGGCTGAATACGACCTCATACGCACAGTCATTAAGGCATGTTACATGACATCAATAAACATCACTGTAGTGTCATCGCAATATGGCGAAAGTGACTGTAGTATTAAAAATCCCTGCTCAGACATAGAAGGTATGCAAGAAAAAGAATCCTGTATGGGTCTTAGGGGTGGCTAGAAAAATCCGTCCCTCAGCATCACTGTCCGGCATCATGAGGCAAGCCTCGTGATGGCGGACAGTGACCGGGAAGTATTTTTCCAACCACCCCTCACACCCATGTAAGATTCGTATATTACACAACCTGAAAATGTCTGTCAAAGCAACAATTACTGGAGCAGAAATAAGCTCTCCTCGGTCTGATTTTCTTGTTGAATTATCTTCAGTCAATTTATTTAGTTAACCCCAAATTTCACCCTTTATGGGAAGTAAAATAGCAAGAAAACTGTCTTAGTCTACTTTGCATGTGAATTCCAAAATGTATGCAGCCACCTTAATATGACACCAAATGACAGCAGTTTTCGTGAGCTGATTTCATGATAATAATATTATTTCTAATTCCATGTAGCTTAACCCTTATCTTGCTGTTCACGACAACCCCTATCTTTGCAAACAGTGTAGATCCAGATCAGATGGCTTCTGATCAGGATCTACACTGTTTGGCATTCAGTTTATGAATTTGTAGCAGTTAATTACATCAAGTAATTTGATTGGTTGATAGACAGAAATGGATGTGGCTTACCGTAAATGAATATTCAGCAAGATAAGGGTTAAAAGGAAAATACATATACACACAGCACAATTATCACAAACTGAAAGCAAGCTATTAATAACTTTAAATCAATGTATACTTTTCAACCTATCAAAATTAATACTATTAAGCTCATGCTTAGTTAATTTGATATCATGTGTCCGTAGGAGTGAGTGAGTTTTACGTCCCACCAACAGCTAAGGTCATACGGAGACGGGACCTTGATTTAAAAACTCATCCGAAAGTCTGGAAAAGCCCGGGATCGATCCTGCGATCTCTTGTTTACAAGGCGAGTAGTGTAACCACTGCACCACGGAGGCTTCTATGTGTCCGTAGGAGCAAACTTTCACAGACAAACACATTGATAAACATACTAACAATTCAGTTGATGTGTTATAAATCAAGCTATGCTGTTAGGATCACATCAAAATTACAATAAATAAGCTGGTTTTATGTCAATGGACAAAACTCGAAACGACTGCTAAAAGCTAAAGCACATGAAAATTCTCCCTTGCTCATTTTCGTCACATATTCCGAATGTGAAAAACTAGTTTCTGTGTAGAATACTCTTCGTTTAAAAATGAAGGCAAACTGTTCCAGTTCTACCACTAATAAGTTTTGAGTTGTGTCCACTGGCCAAAAAGCTAGACATCCACATATACACATAACCACTTTACAACACTCTTCATTATAATATGGTTTGAGATACAACCATCACCAAAACACGCCTATACAAATACACTGTAAATTTTACCACCAAAAAAGGACAATTTTCAGATGAAAAATGTCGATATTTTTTCTTATTTCTGCTAAAAACATAGATTGTGGATACTCGTTAGAACCGCCTCGACGAGGCGGTTCTAACGAGTACCCACAATCTATGTTTTTGAGCAGAAATAAGAAAAATAATGTTTACCCCTGCAAACCCCAGTTTTACTATATAAAAGTGGGGTTTAAGGGGGTCAAATTTATATAGGCGTGTTTTCGTGATGAGAGTCTAAAGATGCATTAAAAAATGTAAAGATCATACAGAAAAACGACCATTAATGACAATTTTTCTATATAACCTATACATTTTCATGGATGCAACACAGTTGTTTAACCCACTGCAAGCGGGGAAACCCCAAAAGAGGTATCCTTGTCAAATGGTGCAGGCCCAGATCAGATGCCACAGAACGCAGCTGCTGATCAGGGCACATGTTGCCCTGTATGCTTTTCAACCTATCAAAATCAATACTATTAAGCTCATTCTTAGCACGTCAGTTTAATAATTTGGTAAGTATGGAAGGTCTGACTCGCACCGCTTTTCCTGGGCAGGCTTAGATCCTCTAAGCGGTTTACCAGTACTTGTGTGTGGTCGGATTCAGCTCTGCATTGAAGCATCATGAAGCCCATTTATTTCTTCAAGTCCCAATGGGCGGGGGCCGAATTATAATTACTGTAACTAGAACAGTGTTTTCAGAGAAAAACATATGTCCCCCCACCAGTTTGAAGTCCAGAGCATCTTGACATTTCTTTTGTATATGTCTAAGTCCCTTGGTGACCTTGAAAATTAGGTCAAGGTCACCAAAATCTAATCAGTTCTAGAGACTACCCCACTTATCTTATGTACCTTGAAAATTGGATCAAGGTCAACAAAATCTAATCAGTCCTTGAGACCATCCCATTTATCTTATGTACCAATCTGAACCAAATCCATCCATTGGTTCAGGAGATAGAGTGCAGACAAGCTTATTTTTAACAATCTAAGTCCCGTGGTGACCTTGAAAATTAGGTCAAGGTCACCAAAATCTCATCAATTCTAGAGACTGTCCCACTTACCTTATGTACCAAGTTTGAACCAAATCCATCCATCAGGTCAGGAGATAGAGCGCAGACAAGTTTATTTTTAACAGTCTAAGTCCCGTGGTGACCTTGAAAATTAGGTCAAGGTCACCAAAATCTAATCAGTTCTAGAGACTATCCCACTTACTTTATGTACCAAGTTTGAACCAAATCCATCCATTGGTTCAGGAGATAGAGTGCAGACAAGCTTATTTTTAACAGTCTTAGTCCCGTGGTGACCTTGAAAATTAGGTCAAGGTCACCAAAATCTAATCAGTTCTTGAGACCATCCCAATTATACTATGTACCAAGTTTGAACAAAATCCATTCATTGGTTCAGGAGATAGAGTGCAGACAAGCTTTTTTGGCCTAAAATTCGACAATGTTTTGAGCACTGTGACCTTGAAAATTAGACCAAGGTCACCAAAATCTAATCAGTACTTTTTCCCCTCCCAATGGTGTATCTGTGTAAGTTTAATCAAAATCTATCCATCCATTCAGGAGATAGAGTGCAGACAAGAGGCAACGCCAACGCCAACAGGATCCGCACCAAAACCAATATGTCCCCCTCCCTTTCGGGTGGGGGGACATAATAATGATCTTGTAATGATCCTAAGTATTGGGACAGATAGGCCTAGGCAAACAGTGCAGACCCAGATCAGACTGCTCCTTCAGGAACAGTCTGATCAGGGTCTACACCATTTGCCATTCCATTTGCACCCTTTGGACTCCATGCTGGATCATGAAACAAATTTGTAAAAATTTTAGGAGAATTACCACAAGTCCTCAAGGGGTCCCAGTTTTTAGCATTAGTACGGTATGCAGCTCAGTTTATCATTTACACTTATATTTGGACAACTTGGCTTACCTCTATCACTTTCTGTAAGCAACAGAAAACAAGAACTCCGATCATGAATATTCTATTGAACAACCATAAAACAGATAACCTTCTTTATACCAACATTTAATATGATGACAAAACTTGTTATAGCAACAATTGCAACAGAACGAATTCTTAGCTCAAGAAGGCAGGCGCTAATGCAGATATTCAAGTATATTGTTTTTATTACTGCAAGAACCAAATGTTGTGGATTTTTGTTAGAATCATCTCAGGGGACAAAGAAATTAAGGGGAAGGAATTGTTTCAAATGTTTTTGTGTATTTGTATTTGTGTCTTCTGAGGAGCATATTCTTTTTGTCTGTTTGATTTGAGGTTTAATGTCCCCATCAACATTATATAGGTCATTTTGGAGACGTTGCTTCCAATTTTGTGGGACTTTTACCCGATACTGAGATAAAATGACATCTCAAGCCCTGTCAACCTTTGAAACCAATATGGTTTATAAGCATGGACAGTCCGACTCGCACCGCTTTGCCTAAGCAGGCTTAGATCCTCTTAAAGCGATTTTAACAAGTACTCGTGTGCGGTCGGTTTCGGCTCTACGTGGAAGCATCATGCAGTCCATCTATTTATTCAAGCCCCAGATAGGCGGGGACCGAGCAGCATATTCTTTCCTTTAATATTATTCCATTTTTTTGAAAGGATGCGTTTGTACGAAAGCTAACAGGAAAGCCCAATAGTAACTGTTGTCTTCCTCAACCCACTGTGTACCGGAACCCCCTAAACGGGTACCCTGGCAAACAGGGCAGGCCCAAATCAGACGCCGCAGAACACCACGTCTGATCAGAGCCTACACTGTTTGCAAAAAGATCAGCCATTTTCCAAATGAATTTTGAAGAAAACACAGACACCCCAAAAGTTTGAAATAGACTCCACCTATAAATGAGGAGGAAGATTCCATTTCGTACAAAAAGGGTTAATAGTAGACTCATTTTTCAAAGCGGTTCAGATAATACAAACAGAAACAGGAAGTCCTAATAAGAATATCCCAAGAAAAACATGATAGAAAGTGTGCATTGTGTATCAATTTCCTTTCTTAACCCTTGTTGTGCTGCATATTTAAATATGCCACACCCACCACTGATTATCAACCAATCAGATTTCTTGATGCAAATCATTGAAACAAATTCATGAACTGAATGACAAACAATGAAGCTCCTGATCAGATGGCTTCTGAAGAACTACATTGTTTGAAAGACCAGAAATTCAACCTCGGTGAAGTTGATGTCGCACCTGCTCCCCACCTGCCCCACACAAAAAAATAAAAGTTTATTTAAGGCAGAAGAAATGAATATAGGGCTTTGAGAAGAATCCATAGCCTATATATGTGATGTAAAAAACTGACTAAGTTCACAATGTGGAAAAAGTGGTAAAAATTGATCCCAAGATAAAGTCAAAACCACATGCACATCCTCATACCATAGGTAAAAACACACACAAAGTTTTAAAATGATCAATATAAAACTGTAAGAGAAGTTGCGATGACAAGAGGTACCTATTGTATATCAACTAAAGCTTAAAATTGGCTAAGTTCACAATGTGCAAAAGTGAAAAAAAAATATTCTGAGAATTATGTCGAAATCACATGCACAACCTCATACCATGGCGAAAGCACACGCAAAGTTTCAAAATGATCGGTATAAAACTGCAAGAGGAGTTGCGATGACAAGAGGTACCTATCATATATCAATTGAAGGTTAAAAATGACTAAGTTCACAATGTGGAAAAAGTGAAAAAAAAAATGATCCGACGATAAAGTCCAAACCACATGCACATCCTCATACCATAGCGAAAGCACACGCAAAGTTTCAAAATGATCGGTATAAAACTGCAAGAGGAGTTGCGATGACAAGAGGTACCTATCATATATCAATCGAAGGTTAAAAATGACTAAGTTCACAATGTGGAAAAAGTGACAAAAATTTATCCGAAGATAAAGTCCAAACCACATGCGCATCCTCATAGCATGGCAAAATCACACACAAAGTTTCAAAATAATCGGTATGAAACTGTAGGAGGAGTTGCGATGACAAGAGGTACCTATCGTATATCAAATGAAGCTTAAAAATGGCTAAGTTCATAATGTGCAAAAAGCGGAAAAAAATATTCTGAAAATTATGTCGAAACCACATGCACATCCTCATACCATGGTGAAAGCACATGCAAAGTTTCAAAATGATCGGTATAAAACTGCAAGAGGAGTTGTGATGACAAGAGGTACGTATCGCATACCTAAAAATGACTAAGTTCACAATATGGAAAAAGTGACAAAAATTGATTCGAAGATTAAGTCCAAACCACATGCGCATCCTCATACCATGGCGAAAGCACATGCAAAGTTTCCAAATGATCGGTGTAAAAGTGTAGGAGGAGTTGCGATGACAAGACATCCAGTGTAAAATGTTGACGGACGGACGGACGGACGGACGGACGGACGGACGGAAACTTGCACGCCTATGTCTTCCTGCTAAAGCAGGTGCGACAATAAGACATGAGCGTTTGAGTTTTACGTCTCACCAACAGCTAAGGTCATACAGAGAGGGGACCTCAGTTTATAAACTCATCCGAAAGTCTGGAGAAGCCCGGGATCGATCGTGCGATCCCTGGTTCACAAGGAGAGTAGCGTAACCACTACACCACAGAGGCTTCTAAAAAAGATAAGACATATCAGGGCTCAGCAGGACAAGGGTTAACCCATGTCCTGCTGAACCCGGATATGCCTTTTCTTTGAAACATTGTAGATCCAGATCAGATGGCTTCTGAAGAAGCCATCTGATCAGGATCTACATTGTTTGTCATTCAGGTCGTGAATGTGTTGTAATAATTTGCATCAAGTAATCTGATTGGTTGATAATCGGTAGTGGGTGTGGCATATATGAATATTCAGCAGGACAAGGGTTAAGACTGAGTTTCATAGTAATTCCTACCTGGTACACAGTAATAGCCAGCTGGACAAGTATAGCATACGTCTAGGTTGGAGACGTTACTGTATGTTCCTTGTGGGCAGGCAAGTGGCATCGTTGTGCCAACTGGGCAGTAGTGACCATTCGTACAAACTCCTCCTATTCCGGTCTGACTCCCTGAAAAAAAGGAGAAAAAAAGAATAGATTCCTACAACTAAACCACTTTATAACACTTCATTATAACTTGACCCATTGTATACTAGTGGACTCTTCCATTGCTATATATTTGACAAGTTCAATTGTAATATAAGAGGTTTCAGGCCTATTTTTTCGTTTTTATTCCAGTTTTGACTGATCTGGGCCTGTACTGTTTGCCAAGGTACCCCTTTGGGATTTTCCCCGCATGCAATGGGTTAAGACAGTTTTGGATAAAAATGCAGTTTCAAGAGCGATCCTAAAAGTATAAACATAGAAAAACTAGAATTTGTTTTTCTACAAAAACACAGATGTCTCCCCCGTTTTTGACTGCTAAGTATAACCTTGACATTGGAGGTATTGAGCTGGGTCTTGTGTGCAACACATCATCTAATGAAGATGAACATTTCTGCATAGTAACTTTAAAAATGTTCATAGAAAAATAAAACCGTTATTGGCCGTAAACAAAAAAAGCACTTTTTTACCTTTGACCTCTAAGTATGGCCTTGACCTTTGCGGTACAACACATCGTCTCATGATGGTTAACATTTCTGCCAAGTAATTTCATAATCCATCAAAGAATAAGTAAGTTATTGACTGTCCTTTTTTTTACCTTTGACCTCTAGGTATGACCTTGACATTGGAGGTATGGACCTTGGTCTTGCACATGACTCATGGTCCAACTTTCAAGCCTCTAGCTCCAACAGTTTTTGAGATACCTTGCTGACAAGATTTTATTAAAAAAAAATTCAAAGGGCAATAACTCTTGAAAGGGGCATAATCCGGATGAGAAAAAAATACGTGTCAGCTTATTTTCCATTAGGAATGCATATATGAAATTTCAAAACCATAGCATACACAGTTCTAAAGTAACGCTATGCATCACTTTTAGGATTCATTACAATGGGCACAAATTACCAAAATGACAAAGGGCCATAACTCGCAAAGTATTTTTCGGAATTTTGTCAAAAGTTAATCAGTTCATAAACTCATCACCACCAATATACTCAACAACTTTCAAGGCTCTAGCTCCAATAGTGTTTGAGATATTTTGCTGACAAGATTCTATTAAAAAAATTTCAAAGGGCAATAACTCTTGAAAGGGGCATAATCCGGACGAGAAAAAAAATACGCGTCAGCTAATTTTTCATGAGGAACCCATATATGAAATTTCAAAACCCTAGCATACACGGTTCTAAAGTTATGCAATGCATCACTTTTAGCATACATTACAATGGGCACAAATTACCAAAATGACAAAGGGCGATAACTCACAAGGTATTTTTTGGAATTTTGTCAAAAGTTAATCAGTTCATCTACTCATCACCACCAATATATTCACCAACTTTCAAGTCTCTAGCTCCAATATTTTTGAGATATCTTGCTGACAGGATTTTATTAAAAAAAAATTCAAAGGGCAATAACTCTTGAAAGGGGCATAATCCTGACGAGAAAAAAAATACTCGTCAGCTTATTTTCCATGCATATATGAAATTTCAAAATTATAGCATACACCGTTCTAAAGTTATGCTATACATCACTTTTAGCATACATTACAATGGGCACAAATTACCAAAATGACAGAGGGCCATAACTGACAAAGTATTTTTCGGAATTTTGTCATAAGTTAATCAGTTCATCTACTCATCACCAACAATCTATTCACCAACTTTCAAGGCTCTAGCTCCAATAGTTTTTGAGATATCTTGCTGACAAGATTTTATTAAAAAAAATTCAAAGGGCAATAACTCTTGAAAGCGGCATATTCCAGACGAGAAAAAAAATACGCGTCAGCTAATTTTCCATGAGGAATCCATATATAAAATTTCAAAACCCTAGCATACATGGTTCTAAAGTTATGCTATGCATCACTTTTAGCATACATAACAATGGGCCCAATTACCAAAATGACAAAGGGCCATAACTCACAAAGTATTTTTCGGAATTTTGTCAAAAGTTAATCAGTTCATCTACTCATCACCATCAATATAATCACCAACTTTCAAGGCTCTAGCTCCAATAGTTTTTGAGATATCTTGCTGACAAGATTTTGTTAAAAAAAAAAATTCAAAGGGCAATAACTCTTGAAGGGGGCATAATCCGGACGAGAAAAAAAATATGCGTCAGCTAATTTTCCATGAGGAATCCCTATATGAAATTTCAAAACCCTAGCATACACGGTTCTTTAGTTATGCTATGCATCAAAAGCGTAATGGACGGACGAACGAACCAGAACCAATATGCTCCTCAAACTTTTTCAAAGTTGGGAGCATAATAAGAAAGTTATTGACAGAACACAAAAAAGGCCCTTTTTTTACCTTTAACCTCTATGTATGACCTTGACCTTTCAGGTATTAAACTGGGTCATGCGTGCAACACATCATCTCATGGTGGTTAACATTTCTGCCTAGCAATTTCAAAATCCATCTCAAAATAAGAAAGTTATTGACCAAACACGAAAAAAGGCCCCTTTTTACCTTTGACCTCTATGTATGACCTTGACATTTTAGGTACCAAAGTGAATCATGCATGCAACACATCGTCCCATGATAGTTAACATGTTTGCCAAGTAACTTCAAATTCTATTTAAAAATAGGCAAGTTATTGACAAAACCCGAAAAAAGGCCCCTTTTTTTACCTTTGACCTCTAAGTATGACCTTGACCTTTGAGGTACCAACCTGGGTCATGCGCGCAACACATCGCCTTATATTGGTTCACATTTCTGCCATGAGATTTCAAAATCAATCTCAAAATAAGAAAGTTATTGACCAAATACGAAAAAAAGGCCCACTTTTTGACCTTTGACCTCTAAGTATGACCTTGACCTTTGAGGAACCGACCTGCCTCATGCGCACCACACATCGTCTTATGGTTGTTAATAATTATGCCAAGTAATTTTAAAATCCATCTCAAAATAAGAAAGTTATTGACCAAATACGAAAAAAGGCCCCTTTTTTTACCTTTGACCTCTAAGTATGACCTTGACCTTTGAGGTACCGACCTTCCTCATGTGCACCACACATTGTCTCATGATTGTTAATAATTATGCCAAGTAATTTTAAAATCCATCTCAAAATAAGAAAGTTATTGACCAAATACGAAAAAAAGGCCCCTTTTTTTACCTTTGACCTCTAAGTATGACCTTGACCTTTGAGGTACCGACCTGCCTCATGTGCACCACACATTGTCTCATGATTGTTAATAATTATTCCAAGTAATTTTAAAATCCATCTCAAAATAAGAAAGTTATTGACCAAATACGAAAAAAAGGCCCCTTTTTTTACCTTTGACCTCTAAGTATGACCTTGACCTTTGAGGTACCGACCTGCCTCCTGCGCACCACACATCGTCTTATGGTTGTTAATATTTCTGCCGAGTAATTTTAAAATCCATCAAAAAATAAGAAAGTTATTGACCGGACACGATTTGCCCATACATATATACATACCAACAAACTTCCAAGGGAGATAATTCAAAAAGTATAAATGCGAGAGTTATGGTTCTTGCGCACTGCACGTCGTCTAATGCTGATTAATATTTATACGAAGTTTCGTGACGATAGCTCTAACGGTTTTCAAGTTACAGAGCGGACACGAAAGTGTGACAGACGGACAGACGGACAGACAGACAGACGGACAGACGGACAGACAGACGCCCGGGGGAAAAACAATATGTCTCTCCGAAAAAAAATTTTTCGGGGGAGACATAATAACCATAAATGGTCATTTTTCGTTTTTTGTTTCCAGGTTAACATTAATCAGAGGTGGCGGAACTGGAGTACCTGGGGAATATCCATCTGACCTTCCACTGAAGAATTTGGCATCCATTACGAAAACACACCTATATAAATGCATTGTAAACTTCACCACCAAAAAATGGAACATTTTAAGATGAAAATTTATAATATTTTTCTTATTTCTGCTCAAATGACGCAGTTCTACGAGTACCCACAACCTATGTCTTGCAGCAAAAATAAGAAAAATAATGTTTACCCCATACACCCCAGTTTTCTATATAGAAAGTGGGGTTTAGGGGGGTGCTCAATTCATGAACTTATTCACGTGATTAGTCTTTTTTTCAGCCCCAAAGTGGCAACTCACCTGCATCAAGACATAATCCACAAACATCTGTTGTGTTACAGTCCACAGGAGTACTTCTGTCAACACCGTACATGCAATAATAACCCTTCTCACACTGTCCTGTAGGCTCAATGGCAGCGTAACTATCACAATACCAGCCACCCGGACACTGTTTACACTCCCCTTCATTGTTCAGACCTGTCTCGTTGTTGTATGTCCCGGGAGGACATTGTTGCCAGTCAAACGCAGTACCCGCTGGACAGTAGTAACCCATAGGACACAAGTCAACTAGGTTTCCAAGGCGACAATACCTGAAATTAATTCAGATTCATGGAATGAGTGTCAATTACAACTGTAGTGGACATTTTTAAATATACGGTGGAACTTCGATAACTCAAACACCTTCTTATCCGTGGTCGAGTTTTCGAAGTTCCACTGTATATTTTTTACTTTTCAAAGAAAATTAGGATTTACTGCCATGTTAATTTTACATGGAATGTAACACTAAATTTCCATACCTGTGATACTCCCTCATCAGGAGGGAGACTCCCTGATTTTGATGCAATTTTTTCCCAATTTATGCTAAATTTTATTAAAATTTTGGAGTCTCCCTCATTTGAACTGAGAATTTCCCTGTATATTCTTCACATCTCCCTCATCACAATTGCAAATCTCCCTCATACAGCTCAGAAAATTATCACAGCTATGGATTTCTCCAAAGTCTCAGCAACAGTACATTACCATAATTGGTGGAATAACTAAACCCATAGAGCATCACTCGCAAATGAAACCCCCGACACATTTTTAAAATATTATTGTACTCTGCAAAGAAATTCTGGATTGGCATTCTATCTATGTGAATTGTCTGTTAGGCAGGCATTTTACATAGCAGTCAAACCGGATTTCTTCTAAAACAAAAGTCAATTTTACATTTTCAAATGTTTTAATTTTAAGAAAAACTTTGGGTCTGACATTTCATTAACAGTTGTCTACATATTTCTCTGAATACATAAGTTGTGGCTACTCATTAGAACAACCACAATGAGGCAGTTCTAACGAGCACCCAAATCCTATGTTTTGAGTATTATAAGAAAACTATCACAAATTTTTTTGTAAGAAAGTAACCATTTTGGGTATAACAGAATGCACAATGCTATACAGACGTGTTATCAAAATGCAAAATCAAACCTTTGACCCCTGTTTTATAAGACAACAAGCTTAACCACTATAACATGGATTTGTTTGTTTGATTTGAGGTTTAACGTCCCCGTCAACACTATTTAGGTCATTTTGGAGATGTTGCTTCCAATTTTGTGGGACTTTTACCTGACATTGAGATAAAATGACATCTCAATCCCGGCCGCCCAATGAAACCAATAGGGTTTATAAGCACGGGCAGGCCGACTTGCAGCAATTTTCCTGGGCAGGCTTAGACGTTCTAAGCGGATTACCAGTACTCATCTGCAGTCAGTATCAGCTCTGCGTGGAAGCATCCTCAGCCCAATCTATTTCTCCAAGCCCCAATGGGTGGGGGTGGGAACACTACACCATGGAAGTTTAACAAATGGGCCCAGAGTATATCTCAGCCAGCCTTGATGGCTCAGTCCAATGCATGTCTTAACTTGTAATTAGGTCATGAGTTCAATCTTCATGGATCCAGCAATATTCTTTAACCCTTTTAGTACCAAATGGAATCTTCCTTCTTATATATAACATGAGTCCATTTCAAAATTTAGGGATGTCAGGTTGTGTTTTCTTAAAAATTGATTAGAAAACTGGCTGAACTTTTAGCAAACAGTGGAGGCCCTGATCAGACGCCGCGTTCTGTGGCGTCTGATCTGGGCCTGCACTGTTTGCCAGGGTACCCGTTTAGGGGTTTCTGGTACTAAATGGGTTAAATGATCATGAAATATTATCTGTGATTATTCTCTCTTTTCTCCACATACATGTACGTCAGTTCCTGACAAAAAAATGTGCATGGTACTGGTTAGCCACTTTTGTATAAGCCTGCCCAGAAAAAGTATGGCTAGGTAAACTGACCAGCTTGGCCTAAATATAGTAAAATTCCTATATTATGACCACCTTTGGGACTGTTCAAAAGTGGTCTTAAAGACCACTTTTGAACAGTCTCAAAGGTTGTCTCTGAGCAGAGGACACTTTACGCAGAAAACACCTACTAAATATAGCTAAACCTACTAAATATGTTTTTTAAAGGAGAATTAGTCTAAACCCTTATCTTGCTGTTCACGGCAGTGTAGATCCAGATCAGATGGCTTCTGAAGAAGCCATAGTGTAGATCCAGATCAGATGCCTTCTGAAGAAGCCATCTGATCAGGATCTACACTGTTTGGCATTCATTTTATGAATTTGTAGCAATAAATTACATCAAGTAATTTGATTGGTTGATAGACAGAAATGGGCGTGGCTTAAATGAATATTCAGCAAGATAAGGGTTAATTTTAGGTGGTCTTAACAGCGAAAATTTACTGTAGTTATATGTAGACCATTTAGCTCAAAAACCACCCTGAGTTAACCTCACTGTCTGATATACAACACAATTACTGAGCATGTGTTTAAAATGGCTGTTCTTTTCATATGAGCTGTGTGTGGGAGTTTATCCCTTAAGAGGCTGAGAAAAACTACATTTGAAAATGTCGTCTGCTTAAGTCATCTGCTGAATTATTTGCAAATGTTTTAAAAAATATTTTTGCTTACAGAGCAGTCTGATTTGGGTCCACACTGTTTGCAAAAATGACTTTTAATGTACCCAGCAGATGACAAAGCAGACAACAATTGTCGTGACTGGCATTTTATGGGTTAAAACAGTTATATCAACAAGTGTGGGTTTAAGAGTTATATCAAATAAATCTTATACAAAATATTAACCTATTTTGTACTAGAAACCCCAAATCGGATAATTGTTAAACAGTGCAGGCAAGGTCAGAGGTTGCATAACGGAGCATCTAATCAGGGCCTTCACTGTTTGCAAAAAGTAGAGCCGTTTTATAAATTAATTTTTAAGAAAACATAACCCTGTCACTGCTAAATTTTGAAATGGACTCATGGTTTATATAAGAAGGAAGATTCCATTTGGTACAAAAAGGATTAACCTACAGTAGACCACTAAACTGAGATGCCAAGAAAATATACAAACCATCCTGCTGGGCACGTGTAGCAAGAGTCTGCATGTGTATGGTTCATGAATGTCCCATTAGCGCATGGTAGTGGCTCCACAGAGCCTTCCGGACAATAGTGACCAACGGTGCACGGATAATCTACCGGGGTTGATGTGTTTTGACCTCCAGGGCAATAGTAGCCTGCTGTGCAGAGCCCTGATGTAGCATTTAGGCCCTCTGCCCCACAGAAGTCCCCAGGGGTGCAAGGGGTACATTGGTCTGTGCTGTTTAATCCCTCATATGGGTTGAATGTGCCCTGGAAATAAACAAGGAAAGAAATGATGCCATACAAGTACTGTACAGTAGGACTTCGATGGCTCGAACACCGATGGCTCGTTTACCATGGATGTGTCGAACCCATTCTTGAGTCCCTAGCGAAATCCTCTACATATGAAATAGTGGGGGATAATTAAGCAGATTTTAGTCTTTTATCTTGCAAATGTATGTTGTGTGTACTCATTAGAATCGCCTCGATGAGTACACACAGCATACATTTTCATTATAGAACACCGAAAAGATGTCTAAAACTATCTCGTTATGCCTCCTGACAGTAACCTCAGTGGCTCGAACTACCCCTGTCTCGAACAGATTTTCGTGGTCCCAAGGGTGTTCGAGCCATTGAAGTTCGACTGTTTTTACAATATGTATTTGGAAACATAGGCCTGAGCAAAGTGTAGACCCTGATGAGATGCCACAGCATGTGGCATCTCATCAGGGTCTACACTGTTTGCCACTCATCCAGCTATCTTCCGACTCAAAATCCCGTAGTAAATTGTACTTGTTCAAATTTTGGAAGAAGCCTCGTAAGGAGCTGAGGTGTCCGAATAATTACCCCTAAAGATGCCGAGAAAAACTACATATTAAAATGTTGTCTGCTTATGTCGTCTGCTAAATTTTTTTGCCAACGTTTTAAAAAATATTTTTGCTTCCAGGCAAACAGTGTGGACCCAAATCAGACTGCTCCTAGACGACAATTGTCATGACTGGCATTTTATAGGTAAAGTTAAATACGGCACTGAGAAATAAATACAAGCATTTTGTGTAGATACTGTTAAACTTTAACAGCTCAGACTAAACTGAAAGTACAGATAACTCTCTTTATCATATGACGTCGCGTCTAAGAGTGTAATAATGCCATGTAATATTTTCGATATGCAAATTAGCTAGATACGTCCCGTAACGTTACTCGGCAAGCCTCGTGATGCCGGACAGTGACCCTTGGGACGGATTTTTCAATCCACCCCTCACACCCATATAAGATTCTTATATTCTACTATACCTCTGGACATCTGGTAGGTAATGGTGATCCTTGTGGGCAGTAATGTCCGTATGTACAGAGTGCATTTCTTCTTGACGCTGAACCTTCTTTACAATAGTACCCAGCTTCACATGGTCCTGTGGGGAGAAAAAAGATGGGTGTAGTGACTGGTTTAGTTTAATGACCCAGTCAACATGTCAAGTCAGTCAGTTTTCCTTGAGCTTCCAACTAAGTGTGCGATATCAAGTTATTAAGTGGTATTAGCATGGTTTTTATTCATGTCTAATCATTTAATTTGTGTTTTCGAGTTTTACTCCCCACTAACAACTAAGGTCATATGGAATGGGGATCCTAGTTAATAGACTCATCCAAAAGTCTGGAGAACCCTGGAATCAAAACCGGGGAATTTGATGAAATTTCTCAGTGGACTAATTTTAGATCATCACAAAAACACGCCTATATAATTTTGACCCCCTTGAACCTCAATTGCAGGGGTAAACCTTATTTTTCTTATTTCTGCTCTAAAATATAGATTCTCGGTACTCGTTAGCTGCCTCATGGAGGTGGATCTATATTATGAACAGAAATAAGAAAAATATCACAATTTTTCATCTTTAAATTTCCATTTTTTTTTTTCTTTTGGATTTCCTTGTCTGTTTTGCAAGTTATAAGAGTTCATACCTTCAACTGCAGTCAAGCCTGATATTTCACAGTAGCTTCCAGCAGTACAGTTGGTACATTCACTTTCTGCTGTAAGACCAGCCGTGGCTCCGAATGTTCCTGGGGGACAGTCTACAGGATTTATTGTCCCTTGTATGCAGTAGGACCCTGAAGAAAAGGAAACATTTGGAATGAATTTTACACACAAATAGACATGTACTCTTTACAATACAGATGTACCTCTTAACAACATGGCTCATTCAATCAAAAACATTTCTGGATATTATAAGAATCTTATACGGCTGTGAGGGGTGGATGGAAAATTCCATCCCGAGGATCACTGTCCGGCATCACGAGGCTTGCCGAGGGACGGATTTTTCTATCCACCCCTCACATCCATGTCGGATTCTTTTTCTTGCATACCTTACATATCTGAGCGTGGACTTCTAATAATGTGGTCACTTCGGTTGCCAACGTTCGCCATATTGTGATGACACTACAGTGATATTAAGTGACGTCACCTAACGTTCTGTGACGTCACCTAACGTTCTGTGACGTCAACCTTAACGACCACACATTCAACCAGTGCATTTACCAAACACACAAGAATATTAGATTTTGGGTAAGAACACCGGGGTTACAACAGAATTTCTATCCCAAGCTAAAACTATGGATGTCCTTATCTGGTGTGCAAGAAAACAGTTTACTTATGTCCCAATACTATACATTAAACGGAAAAATGTCCATAAATGTAATTGTTTCTTTCTTGGAATGTAACCCTCAAAAACCCCTACATTTGCGAACAGTGTAGATCAAGATCAGATGGCTTCTGAAGAAGCCATCTGATCAGGATCTACACTGTTTGTCAATTAGTTTGTAAATTTGAACGAAACATTATATCATAAAGAAAACTTGAGCACAGGACTGCATTCATTTTTCTGACCTTTTTTTCAGCGCAAATCCAATTTGATATTTAATTCGAATGAAATATGATCCTTATTTTCTTTGAAAAATAATCAAACTATAGTTTTCTAAAGATTAATATGATAAAACTATGAGGTATCTTTGAATCTGATACATAGCCTCAGACAAGAGGGGTATCCATATATTATTTTTCTTATTTCTGCACAAAAACATATGTTGTGGATACTCATTACGATAAAAAAAAACCCTTGCGACATAGTGCATTTTTTCACATCTCCAAAATGGCTACCGGTACTTTTCTGATGAAAATCTGTGATATTTATAGCCCCGCTTTGAAAAAGTGGGGCTATATTGGATTTGCCATGTCCTTCTGTCATTCCGTGATTCCGTTAATTTGTGTTGGCTCCATAACTTTGTATCTGCTTAACATATTTTCATGAAACTTCACACAAATGTTAAACACCATAAGACAATGTGCAGAGCGAAGGAATTATAACTGTGGATTGCCTACTTTTGGAGTTATTGCCCTTTGAACATTTTCCGTAATTCCGTAATTCCGTGATTCCGTTAATTTGTGTTGGCTCCATAACTTTGTATCTGCTTAACATATTTTCATGAAACTTCACACAAATGTTAAACACCATAAGACAATGTGCAGAGCGAAGGAATTATAACTGTGGATTGCCTACTTTTGGAGTTATTGCCCTTTGAACATTGAAAAATGGCAATTTTAATTGTGTCCGCTTCATAACTCGAAAACCGTTTGAGATATTTTTAGGAAACTTCACACAAATGTTAAGCACTATGAGACGATGTGCAGAGCGCAGGAACCATAACTCTGCATTGCTTATTTTTGGAGTTATTGCCCTTTGAACATTGAAAAATGGCAATTTTAACAGTGTCCGCTTCATAACTCGAAAACCGTTTGAGATAATTTCATGAAACTTCACACAAATGTTAAGCAGTATGAGACAATGTGCAGAGCGCAAGAACCATAACTCTGGTTTTCGTATTTTCTGTGTGTCTGTCTGTGTGTCTGTCTGTGTCTGTTAACAATTTTCGTGTCCGCTCCATAACTTTAAAACCCATTCACATATTTTCATGAAACTTCACACAAACATTAAACACCATGAGATGGTGTGCAGAGTGCAGGAACCATAACTCTGGATTGCCTAATTTTTGAGTTATTTCCCTTTGAATATTGAAAAATATCAATTTTAGCCGTCTTTGCTCGATAACTCAAAAACCGTTTGAGATAATTTTATGAAACTTCACACAAATGTAAAGCACCATATTACGTGTGCAGAGCGCAGGAACCCAAACTCTGGATTGTCTACTTTTTCAGTTATAGGCTTTTGAATATTAAAAAATGGCAATTTTAACTATGTCCGCTCCATAACCGTTTCTGATATTTTCATGAAACTTCAAATAAATGAAAAGCACCTTGAGATGATGTGCAGAGTGCAGGAACCATAACTCTGGTTTGCCTACTTTAGGAGTTATTGCCCTTTGAACATTTAAAAAGGCAATTTTGACTGTGTCGGCTCCATAACTCACAAACCATTTGAGATATTTTCATGACACTTCACACAAGTGTAAAGCACCATGAGACAATGTGCAGAGCGCAGGAACCCTGACTCTGATTTGCCTACTTTAGGAGTTATTACCCTTTGAACATTGAAAAATGGAAGATGAAATTTAGTATAAACATGGACATTCTGGTAATGTATCATGCTCATTGAAATGAGGGACAAGGGCTCACAACTCTTAGAGTTTTTCCAGATAATGTAAAATTTTCAACAGTTATTTCTTGTTCATAACTGTTTTCTCTGCAGCTTAAATAACTTTCTTCTCTGACAGCGCTGAAGCGGGGCTATAGTCAGATCCTCTGACAGCTCTAGTTTTTGTTAATTTTACTTCAAACATAGGTTGTGGGTCATAGGTTGTGGGTGCTCGTTAAAACCGCCTCATTGAGACGGTTCTAACGAGTACACACAACCAATGTCTTAGGAGCAGAAAAAAGAAAAGTAATGTATACCCCCGTACACCCCAGTTTTCTCTGTATAAAGGGAGTTTAGGGGGGTGTTCATTTCACGGACATGATCACGTGATGCATTAGAAGTGCCTCACTGAGGTGCTTCTAATGAGTACCCACAATTAGGGCTGGCTAATCGGAGCTAAAAAGATAATCTATTATCAGTCATGCCATTGTGATCGATAATTGATTAGTAATCGCTAAGGTTTTTGTCATAATTTTACCTGTCTGGCTTTTATGTCTAAGCATGACTCTTACCATATGTATATTTGAACAGACAGGCCTGAGCAAATAGTGAAGACCCAGATGAGATGCCGCAAAATGCGGCGTCTCATCAGGGTCTGCACTGTTTGCCACTCATCCCTCTATTTTAGGCATAACTTTGGGTAGTAAATTTTACCTATGAAGTAATCGATTAAAAGCAAAATCAGAAATGATAATCATTTTTGTTGAATTTATCGATTGATTAATCGATTATACGATTAATCGTGTCAGCCTTACCCACAATGTAAGTTTTTGTGCAGAAATAAGAAAAATACCAGTACTTTCTGGATGACTAAAGCGCCTTATCTGGTGCTATATGACATTAACCCTTGACCTGATGAATATTTAAATATGCCACACCCACTACCAATTATCAACCAATCTGATTACTTGATGTAAATTATTGCAACAAATTCCTATACTGAATGACAAACAATGAAGATCCTGATCAGATGGCTTCTTCAGAAGCCATCTGATCTGGATCTGCATTGTTTGAAAGATCAGAAATATCCGGGCTCGGCAGGACAAGTGTTAAAAATGCCTGTTACCTTGTGGGCATTCATCAGCATCTGGTGCCTGGCTCGGTGCGGCTGTCTGTGCCGATATTTTACAGTAGTAGCCAGATGAGCACTCTGCCGTTGGTTCGCTGCTTCCCACAACGCCACAGTAAAACCCACCGGAACAGGGCGTACAGTCTCCGCTATTGTTCAATCCCGTCATATTGTTAAATGTTCCCAAGGGGCAGGGGAACTCATCCGCTCTTGTAGTACCTAGAATGTTAAAAATTAATAAATGTTAATCAAAGACAAGTTTTCAGGAGTATACATGGGCACCACTTATAATAATAATAATAATCAACTTTATTTATAGAGTGTGTGTGAGTGTATGTGAATTCGGGTTTAACGTCGCTTTCAACAATTTTTCAGTCATATCATGACGGTGTCTGGTTGCGACAGGTTGCTCAATGCTCACTTTTATAGTGCTGCCTCACTGAAGTATCATGTCCCAGACACATTTCATGATACCACACCCAGTAACATTATCCTGACACTGGGTAAACCAGTCCTAGCTCTACTCCGTAAATCTGAGTGCCAAGCGAGGAGCAGCTAGTACCATTTTTAACGACTTTGGTATGTCGCGGCCCGGGATCGAACCTGTGACCTCCCGATCCCCGGAGCGGACACTCTACCAACTGAGCTATCGGGGCCAGTTTTATTCATAGAGGGTAACACATTTAGTACTAGTACTAATCTTCCATGCGACCCTCTTTTTCTTCCTCTTCCGTGGTAGAAACCAGTATTAAGCAATGTGGATAAAGACTCTTGCTCAAGGAAACTACACTTGGTGTTGGGGTGGATCAAACTGGCTACCTCTCGATCTCAAATCCCATCCTTTCCCACTGCACCACAGCGCTCCACAACTTCTGGGTAGATTTTCTTTATTGTTTACAATTACGAGATTGCATTTGAGCCACTTTGCAAGAAAATAGAAGAACCTATTTTATGCCATTTGCACACAGCAAAGATGCAGGTCAGTCTGTGCATCTGTGCAGGGTGATCAGCTGCTTGAATAGTACAATGCCTACAGTCTCTGTATCTGAAATTTCGAGACTTTTGGAAAAGGCTCATCACAGTATTAAGGGGAAAGAGAGACAACTTTCCAGATTTCCTGTTTGATTTTCTGTGAGCCCTGTCCCACTGAAAACAGGGTCTACTTTTAAAGGAAAGAATTTGCTCCACAGGAGCATATTCTTTCCTTTAAGAGTTGACCCCTATTGACATTAGGGATGTAACGATAGTCAGAAAATGACTATTGCGATAGTATTGACATTGCAAGAAGAACCATTGCGATACTATTACTATTGCTGACTACTATTGCAATACTATTGCGATACTATTGCCTGAAACATATTTTCTTGTTTGAGAAGGAAATAAAACCTATTCAAACTGTTTTTAAGTATCTTTTATCTGCATAAAAGAAATAAACAGGATACTTTACACCGAGGGTCAACTGTTGTAAACTCCTGTTTGCTTTTCTGTCTGCCCTACAAGAGGAAATAGCTCCCCAGGAACATATTTTTTCCTCTAAGTGTAAATCCTCCTGGAAGAGCCGGTAGACTCATTTAAGTAGAAGTACACGTAGCCAAGTACGTTTACATGTATCAATTCACATTGAGAATGTGATATCAGTTTCTTTTTCAAAATAAATGAAAGCTCTCCACGAAGGCAATGAAATCTTTGCTTGTCTTCAAAATCACTTCAGACATGATAAAATGAATAAATACACCTCAGCCTCGTTATAACACAGGATTTTGGGTCCAACCAAACGGACCATGTAAGTTAACCGAATCGTGTTACCGAAGCCGACCGTATTTGTCACGGATCAGTCTAGTCTACTATTACACTACCGATAAGCCCACAATGTTCCGCGTAACAAGGTGTGAAAATAAGATCGAGTTATGTCTCTAATTTGCATTTATCCCTCGATCATAAAATTTAATCTACAATCAAATCGCTCCTAAGATGAGTAGCTACATCTAACGGTAGATGTATGCATACATGTATTAATAAAAATGAACTATTCTACTGTCTCGTGCATGGTTATGTTTTTGCGCCAAAATAGCAGACGCTTGGGGGGAAAAGTCGAACGCTTTAAATTGTGTAAACACATCTGTATGCTAGTGTTGGTTATTGACACGGATCGAGCTTCCGATGATAAGTCGGGACTTTTGCAGGGCGCCGTTTTCTATCCACCTCTATCCACAACCGTTAAGCTATCGAGAAACTATATTTTACCGATTACAAACATTTTTTTATGAAAGAAATAGGTCCCATTGAAATAGATAGTAGATAAATGAAAAAAAAAATAGGTCAGCAATGCATACGATTCAGAATCAGAATTGTTGCTGGTGTCACGTCAAAAGACATTCATACATCAGGACCTGTGATATCGAAAGTTAGATTTGAATCTTCTGGCTGAAAATCTGAGGAAATTTTTAATATAAGTCTCAGTGTTTCGGTACACAAACGATCGCATGCGTTTGTTAAACGAAACACCATTCCAGTCCGGTCGACCGATGACGGTCATCACTAACGTGCCGGACAGGCCCGGTCGACCGATGACGTCATCACTAACGTGCTGGACAGGCCTTACAACGTCATCCCCATTCTTGCATCAGCCAACTTATCTAATCATTGTGTAATGATTTTTTTCCCACATCATTTGTATGACTATTTTGTTTGGTAAAATGTTTTAAAATATTTTAGCAAAACAAATATACAGAAAATCATACCACATTTTTATTTCTTTAATTGTTTTCTAGTGCGGTATTTCCCTGTGCATATTTTGAATACACGGTGTCCAAGATTCAAAATTAATTTCTCGGCTGTATAAACAAGTCTGGATGCCCAATTATAAACGTTCTTTGCAGGACGACACGTATTTCATTTCCTTTGATGTCTGTTTTTTGAGAAAAAAAAAAGAATCCTCTGAAACATCGACCAGAACAATGTTTTGCATCTCTTGAAGCGGTAGTGACACGTGCGGACTTTCCATGCTTCATGTGCTAATGCGGGCGGCACCCTTTGATAATAAATACCAGTGTAAACACGCATTAATTATCGCTTTTCTTATCACTGGCTTACAGACAGCTTGCAGATTAGCGTAATCAAAATATGCGTGGTCGTCCATGTCATTTATTTTGAAATCAATTAACATCAAAGTACTGTTGAAATATGCTTCAGAAAGCCGCTAATTTACCAGTTCAATGATGGAATATTCAGCGTACTGACTCTATACCGACATAATGCATAACAAAATAGGATGCATGAACACATTGCATCAGTAGGCTACCGCCAAATCACGACTTGGCTGTAATTTTAATTGCCTTTATCTGGCGACAAACAGCCGTTGACTCCCACTGACACAGGAGATTATTGGATTATAATTAGGACAATATACAGTTTGACGCCTGACCGGGTACAAGATGGAGGTGGTAATAAAGAATAAGAATGAAAACAACGTCGGGAATTATCTGAAACACTTGTGATATAGAAAACTATCGAAACTATCGATAGTTCAAAACACTATCGGCGATAGTCATCGATGTTTAACTTTACCATCGATGCAGTACTATCGACCCAGTGCCTATCGCAATGCATCGATGGTCCGATGCATCGTTACACTCCTAATTGACATGGGAGACAAAAATACTTTTGCAGGAGTTGCCTCCCCTGAAAATGTACCCATTCCCCTAAAATGAACCTTAACCTTTATCCGACTGTTCACAACAATCGAAACCTTTGCAAACAGTGTAGATCCAGATCAGATGGCTTCTGATGAAGCCATCTGATCAGGATCTATACTGTTTATCATTCAGAATGTGAATTTAAATGAATACACTGAATCAGGTAATTTGATTGGTTGATAGATAGAAATGGGTGTGGCAAAATTAATGATTCAGCGGGATAAAGGTCAAAGTGTAATAAATTATTTATTATACATGTATATGTTGACGCAAAGACTTTTGTTCAGTGACAATTATTGTGGACCTAAACCAGATAGATTCTTCAGAAGCAGTCTAATCTGGTCTACACTGTTTGCTCAGGCTGTTTTTATGGCTTTCTGGTTCAAAATATTTAGGGCAGGTAAATATGTTCTATAAAAGTGTTATCCTTTGGAAGCAAGGAATAAAGTAGTTGCAGATAAGATTGACTAGGCGGAGCTATCGTTTGTACCTGCCTTAGGAATATTCCATTAACAAAAAGGTAAACCAAGTCATCGGATTGTGTGAATTCAACTGTAACACAAGCATACCTGTGGCATATATGACCATTTCCTCTGCTTGTAAAAAGCGTGCGAAAGGCACTCTACCGAATTTTCTGGTGGACTCAGCGAATTTGACATATATTGACAACACCTGAATAGCTCCGCCTAGTCAATTTTATCTTCGACTACTATACCATAATCCAAAGACTACAACCAATTCACATGGTAAAACTTGTCAAGCTCAACACTTGACTTCAACATCAAACAGACGTAAGAAACATGTCAAATTAGACTAAATTCAATAGCTTGTCCACATAAAACTAATTGTCCAACTCAACAATTTTGATTTTGTGGATACAGCGCAACCTCATTATAACATGGTTCATTATGACACAATTTCTGATATAACAAAGTTGGAAGATGGATCCCAAAAATGCAGAGATTATATAGAACAAGAATTCCACCGAAGGTTATGTGGCGCCTGTGGGGGCGCAAAGTCACCCAACCATGATATGTAGGTCAAGGTCAAACATAGATGCTTGCATAAAAGTTTCCATTCTTCAATGCAAGCTTGTACTAAGTATAATTAATGAAGCTGTAATAATTCATGAGAAATGAAGATAACCATTTGGGTGAACACTAGGGTATTCGCAATATTTTACAAAGTCAGTGAACCATGAAATTTTGGTCAAGGTCAAATATGGATGCTTGCATTTAAGTTGCCATCCCCAGATGCAAGTTTGTTCCAAATATCATTAATGAAGCTCTTATAGTTCTTGAGAAATAAACTTGACCATTAGGGTAAACGCTGGGGTGGTCGCAATATTTTACAAAGTCAGTGAACCATGAAATATAGGTCAAGGTCAAATATGGATGCTTGCATTCAAGTTACCATCCCCAAATACAAGTTTGTACCAAGTATCATTAATAAAGCTCTTATAGTTCTTGAGAAATAAACTTGACCATTAGGGTGAACACTATGGTGGTTGCAATATTTTACAAAGTCAGTGAACCATGCAATATAGGTCAAGGTCAAATATGGATGCTTGCATTTAAGTAACCATCCCCAGATACAAGTTTGTACCAAGTATCATTAATGAAGCTCTTATAGTCCTTGAGAAATAAACTTGACCATTTGGGTGAACGCTAGGGTGGTCACAATATTTTGCAAAGTCAGCGAACCACGAAATGTAGGTCAAGGTCAAATATGGATGCTTGCATTTAAGTTGCAATCCCCAGATACAAGTTTGTACCAAGTATCATTAATGAAGCTCTTACAGTTCTTGAGAAATAAACTTGAATATTAGGGTAAACGCTAGGGTGTTCGCAAATGTTGACGCCTTGACAAACGAATGGACGGAAAACCAGGCGCCTATATCGCGCCATGCTAATAGCAGGCGCGACAAAAATTACCATTTTTCTACATAATCTCTACATTCTTGTTTTGCTATAACACGGTTGTTTAACATAAATTATTTTTGCTTTAATGGACACCATAAATAGTGTTATACAGAGGTTGTGGTATCTTTGAGTTTGTAACCATATTTACCTTCCGGACAATAATAGCCCGTAGGACATGTGACTGAACTATCTATAGTAACAACACCGAAAGTGTTGTTACAGTAGTAGCCACCTGGGCACATCTTACAGTCGGACTGTTGTGTCTGGTCCTGGTACTGCCCACTGGGACAAAGAATCGGACTCGGCGAACCAATGGGACAGTAATGTCCAATAATACAAGGAAGCCGATTTGAAGTGGTCTCTCCGGTTGGACAGTAGAATCCAGCGCTGCAATTTCCTGGAAAATATAAAGAAAATATTTTATTATGGTTTCATTAATTTTTAAGCTGCCGGCCTCGGAGCTCAGTCGGATGCACGTCTGACTGGTGATCAGGAGGAAGCCGGTTCAATACCTGCTGGAGTCGGCAACATCCTTTCTTGAAGAAAGATCATGAAATCTTTCCTACTGTCATTCTCTCCCTTCCGCTGATTCAAGAATGGCAGTTGTCAGTTTCTGGCGAAAGAATGTGCACTGTACTGGCTAACCACTTAAGTATAAGCCTGCCCAGGACAAGTGTGGATAGGTAAACTGACCGGCTCAAAAATGACCTAAAATAGTGTTGACTGGGCCATTAAACTCCAATACAAACAAACAATTATTTTTTAAGCAACGCTATAAGAATCAGTTTTGGACATTTGCACACCAGTCTGCAATACAATACGACAACTCATCTGTGCCACATAGTGCATTCTTTCATATCTCCAAACTAGTGACTTTTCTGCTGAAAATTTATAATATTTTTCTTATTTGTACTCCAAACATAGGTTGTGGGTGCTCGTTAGAACCACCTCATTGAGGCGGTTCTAACGAGTACCCACAACCTATGTCTTGGAGCAGAAATAAGCAAAATAATACTTACCCCCCAGTTTTCTCTATATAAAGTGGTGTTTAGAGGGGTGTTCATTATGAAATCTGTATTTCTCATTTACAAACAAAAAAGAAGAAGATCAGTCTGCACATGCGTGCAGTCTGATCAACACCTTAGCGTTTTTATGGTTTAACCCATTGTATACTAGTGGACTCTTCCATTGCAATATGTTGGACAAGTCCATTTGTAACATAATTGATGGCAGGCCTATTTTTTCGTTTTTGTTCTATTTCTGACGGAAAACTATGTTAGCAAACAGCACAGACCCTGATCAGACGCCACATTCTGTGGCGTCTGATCTGGGCCTGCACTGTTTGTCAAGGTACTCCTTTAGGGGTTTCCAGCATATGATGGGATACTAGGTTGATATATCTATTTTCTATACGAGCCGGGCACAGCATTTCCTACAATTTACATGTGCGCCCAGTGAAGAATCAGATCAGCCTGCACATCCATATAGTCTAACCAGAGACTTCTCTTGCTGCATGAAGGAGCATTGGGCCCTTAGCTATCCTTAGAGTGCACAACGAAGACTCTGATCAGACTGTAAATTGTGGGAAATGCTGGGTCCAAGCTCATACCCAAAATTTCAAGGCTGTTGCTAGTTTGTGCTGCTGAGAACTCTGTGTCTTACCTGGTTCCAGTTGTTCAAAGCATTAACTTAACAAGCTTGTTAGTTGTCAAATCGTTAATTGTTTGTTTGTTTTGTTTGATTTGATGTTAAATGTCCCCGTCATCAGTATATAGGTCATTTTGGAGACGCTGCTTCCAATTTTGTATGAATTTTACCAGACATTGAGATGAAATGACATCTCAAGCCCTGTGGCCCAATGAAACCAAGAGGGTTTAAAAGCATGGACGGTCCGACCCACAATGTATGTTTTTGCGCAGAAATAATAAAATTAATATGTAGATACTCCCTATTATCTGGGGCTATGCTCACCTGATGTCATTGTCATGTTATTATCAGCACAATACTCCCCAGCAGTGCAGTTCAGACAGTCTGAGACATCGGTATTCCCTGTACTTGGGCTGTAAGTTCCAATACCACATGCTGTTGGAGCCGAAGATCCAGCCGGACAATAAAATCCTGCCGGACAGATATCTCCTGTTGTTCCATCTATGGGGTTCTGTCTCCTTGCTCCAAGGGTACAGTAGTAGCCGGCCTGGCATTCTGCTGTGTAGTTGCTGAGGCCTGTTGTCAAACAGTATGTACCACCAGGGCAGGGGATGGGGTCAGAAGACTCTAAAATATACAATTTCAACAACTTACTATAAACACAAATATCCCGAACTATAAAGAACAAATTTTGGTATCTTCTAACCATAGCTCATTATCTCATCACGAAAACACACCTATATAATTTTGACACCCTTGAACCCCACTTTTATGTAGTAAAACTAGGGTTTACAGGGGTAAACCTTATTTTCCTTATTTCTGCCCTAAATTATAGATAAAGGGTCCTCAATAGAACCGCCTGGAAGAGGCGGTTCTAACGTGTACCTACAATCTATATTTTGTGCAGAAACAAGAAAAATATCACCTCTTTTCACCTTGAAATTTTTTTTCGGTAATAAAATTTACAATGTATTTGTATAGGTGTGTTTTCGTAATGAAGACTCAGCCGAAAGTCTGGAGAAGCCAGCGATCAAACCCACGAACCCCAGTTTATGAGGCGAGTAGCATAACCACTACACCACAGTGGCTTCCTCTGTCTCAAACACAAAGTGGTGTCTCACAGGGGTGTTCAGTGTAGGTACGTGTTAACTTGTTACTGAAATTTAGCTCATGGCAGCTGAAACAAAAGGGAGTTCAAAACCTAAAGGTTTTTGGTTTTTTTTACCATTCCTTACACAATTTCCGTAACAATTCTACGAACAGGGACAGACAGACCTACGCAAACAGTGCAGACCCAGATCAGACTGCTCCTTCAGTCTGCAGTCTGATCAGGGTCTACACTGTTTGCCATTCCTTCTGCACTTGATATATTATACAGTTGACACTCGTCATCTCGATCTCGCCTATCTCGATCCTATCACTTATGTCGAACCGATTTCTAAGTCCGGTATATTTCCCCTATAAATTTATTGTATTTCAACTTCGCATGTGTCGAACTACTTTTAAGTCGACACTTCGGCTATCTCGCCCATCATTTTCAGTCCCTGAATACATTTTTCACTGTTTTTACTACTGCGTTTCTCGAACCAGAATTCATGACGTGAAGAAGGAAGGGAAAAAAAAACAACAACACATAAACGATGCCACCGGTCTTTCAGTCCAAGAAAATAATAATAGACCTTTACAAAACAGTTCATCAATACTCACAATGTTTTTAATTTTCCAATTTGTCCAGGTGTGTTCGCAATTAAGATTAGCGCAAACAATACCTTTACCGCTATTACGAAAATCACATGCGCGTTATAAAGACTGACATGTGGTGCTCAACTTTTGATCTTACAAGGGTCTCGTTTCAATGATTTCCAAGATTTTCGTGATAAATGGCGGCTCTGATTTATTAGGTATGACAAGAATCTTTAATTGGTTGGTTTACGTACTCGTCATTAGTGTCAAAATAGAGTACTGTCCCTTGTCCCGATGCACATACAAACAGGCAACAGAACACCTGAGAAATCTTTTATAATCGCTACATTTCGACAAGCTCCATAACTTTGAAACTCGATAAGCGGTGCATGTAAGTGCTATTACTCTAGAATAACCAAGAATACCAAGCATATCACAGCAAATAATGGGTTCCGACATGCATGTGACGTCACACTTTGGTTATCTTGTACTACGGATAACTCAAACTTTTTTATTTGGTCCGAGGAGGTTCGAGATAATGAGCGTCGACTGTATTCATTCAGTTCATAAACTTCATGACAAACAGTGTAGATCCTGATCAGATGGCTTCTGAAGGTCTGGATCTACACTGTTTGCAAAGGTAGGGGTTATCGTGAACAGCAGGATAAGGGTTAATACTGCAATTTAGCTCAGACAACAGGGAGTTCAAAACCTACATTTTTTTTTTTTTTTTTGTGATTACGATAACACGCCGTGCAACATAGTGCATTTTTTCACATCTCCAAAATGGCTACTTTTCTCAGGAAAATCCGTGATATTTTTCTTATAAATACTGCAAACATAGGTTGTGGGTGCTCTCAATGAGGCGGTTCTAACGAGTACCAACAACTTATGTCTTGGAGCAAAAATAAGAAAAATGAAAAATAATGTAAACCCCCGTAAACCCCAGTTTTCTCTATATAAAGTGGGGTTTACGGGGGTGTTCATTTCACGGACTTGTTCACGTGATGTCTTTTGTTTTCTCAATTCCTTACATAAGAAACAATTTCCATAAGGATTCTTAGTACTGGGACAGACAGACCTAAACAAGCAAAGCAGGCCCAGATGAGACTGCTCCTGCCTGATCTACACTGTTTGCCATTCCATCTGCCAGAGCTCTAGATAAGAGGGAGTAAAGGGTATTTCAGCATTGAATTTTTGGAAATCAGCATTGAAATTTAATTTGAAGGGTAAAATACTCAATAAAATTTTGGGTTTCAGCATTGAAAATTGTCACTGAAGTTTACATTTTTAACAGAAAGCAATTACCTTCACATTGCAGTACAGTATTCTAGATCAGACTGGGTCTATCCCTGAACATAAAGAGAAAATAAAGCTTGGCATTTCATGTGAATTGTCTGCCTAGCAGACAATTCACATGAAATGCCAAGCTTTATTTTCTCAGAAAACCAAAAATAGATTTTTTTACCAAAATTGGAATTTTGTATCCTGCTCTTATGTTTGGTTCTTCAAAAGTTAAGCATTGCAAGTGGACATTTAAGCATTAAGCTTTCAAGCAGGGGGTAAAATACTCATTGTACCAAATTCTTATCTGGAGCACTTATCTGCACTTCTCGGACTCTTTGCTAGATTGTGAAACAAATTTGTTGAAATCTTAGGAGAATTATAGCAAGTCCTCAAGGTGTCCAAATTTTTAAGATTTTGACCGTAATACTTACGTTCAGGACAATAGTATCCTGGCTGACATTCACCACCATGAGTTGTAGTGTTTGGACTGTCGGACCCTCCAGAGCAATACCAGCCAGCGTAACAATTGCCAGTTGGGGCGGAGTTAGCTTCTCCTTGACAATACTCGCCACCGGGACACTCTATACAATCGGCAAGCTCCGTTGAACCATTTATTGGATTATAAGTTCCTGCTGGGCACTTGAACTGTGTCGAAAATTCAGTACCATTTGGACAATAGTGACCTGTAGTTAAATACATGTAGACTTCAAGGGGAAATAACTCAGGGATGATTTTGCCTCCTTGGTCAAGAGGTGTAACTGTACAAAGATTTGATATATTGATTGTATTGGGTTTAACCCTTTTTGAACCAAATGGAATCTTCCTCCTTATATATAGCAGGAGTCCATTCCAAAATTTAGGGGTGTCAGGTTGAGTTTTCTTCAAAATTTATTTGGAAAATGACTGAACTTTTAGCAATCAATGGAGGCCCTGATCTTGGTTCTATGTCTTTTTATTTCTTTCTTTTTATTTTTGAGTTAGGTTTTACAGCCCTTCCAAGATTATTACACTTATTTGGAGCCAAATGTTAAACAGAGGTGAGCACAAATCAGTGTACTTTGAGAAAAACAACCTCTCCAGTTGCAGAACTTGGTGTCCCACATTTTACCTGGCTCAACCCAGAGCATATGAGGCGGCTGATCTATTTGATACACATCTAATGTAATGTTCCTATTGTGGTATGTACATATATTAATTAGGGGATAACTGTACTGAAAATTGTCATTTGGGGAGGAAAATCGGAGGTTTTACGGTCGGAAATTTCGTTTTACGGCGACGCATTAGCTAATGCGTCGCCGTAAAACGTAATTTGCAACCGCAAAACCGACAATTTACCTCCCCAAATGACAATTTTCAATACAGTTATCCCCATTCTAATGCACTTTTTCGATTGTTAAGATGATATTTTTAATGTAAAATTAATTTTAATTAATAATATACCTACCCATCACTACAATTATAGCCTTTTCACCAGACGCAGGTCTGGGACAGTCTGACACAAAAAAAAAATCTAGCCAGAAATGCCACCGGCATGTCCCTTTTCCCGTGACCTCCCCAGCTTCGAGTCCTGATTGGTCGCTGATGTCACATGACCTATCAGACCAATAGGCAGACGATACAGGTCACGTGACCGCGATTTTCGCGCCGAGAAGGTCATTATTTCTTTCAGGAAAACAAATATTTCAGGCGGGGCTGGGAGGCGGGACATACCATTGTAGTGATGGGTAGGTATATTATTAATTAAAATTAATTTTACATTAAAAATATCATTTTAATATCAAATATAACTACCCATCACTACAATTATAGCCTGAATTCAAAGCAAGTGGAGGGTTGGATGAAAAATAAAGTTACACCTACCTAACTCCTCCAACCTTGGTTGTTTATACCCCTTTTAAAACCATTCAATGATGGTAATGTAAGAGAGTATCCACCATGACTGCAAGGGATCCAAATCCAAAATTCACAAGTGGAGAAGATAAATGGACAGGAACCGGAGTCAAAATAGAAGGTTCATACCTATTCAAACAGGCTAACAAACAACCAAGGAAAATAAAATCCCAAAATAAGTGCTGCTCATAATAGATTGAGAAGCTACTAAACTACCCAAGGAATGAGTACCACTACGAATGGGAACCAAGCACCTTAGGTGAAGGGATGAAAAGTAGCGTTGGAACATCCATTACGCAGTAAGAAAAAACATTCTGAAGAAAAAACGGAGTTCCAATATGCCCAAAATGTAGAAGGTTCTAACCTCATACTGTATTCTGAATGATAATAGGGCAGAAGTGAAATTAGCATATACTGGTAGAAGCTTTATCACTTTACAAATCAACTTTGCAATCAAGGATGGTTAGAAATATATCCAAAACCCCTTGATTGAAAAGAAAAAATTCTCATGATAATCTCGAAACGTTTTAAACATTCTAATGTATACAAAAAATTCACATTAGCCTACGATCCACGAATCCTGGAAATGACAGGACAAATAATAGTTTCAGACAAGGTTATTTATATATAGCCTGAAACAAAAACAGGTTGAATGAGAAGAGAAAAAGAAGTCATTGTTCTTCTCATACCTGAAAACAACCCTCTGTAATTGGCAAAGCATGACTATAACTTCTACGAACTGAAGCAAATGTCAAATGAAATACAGCTTGACTATCAAATGAATAAAAGAAGCTGAATTCATCGGATCGTAAGGTGGTTTAGAAAACACCACAACACTCATGCAAGATTCCATTTGGATTCAAAGTCCTGGAAACCTGTCGGCATAGTGAAAAAAAAAAACCCTTTAATAAGCTGGTGATGGTAGGGTTTAATGAAAAAGTGTGAAGCCGACTAAAATTTTAACATGTTCGAGATTACTGATCTGTACCCTTCTCTTAGATGAAATAGAAATTGAAGGGTAGAGAACAGACAGAAAAAGAAATCCAGTAAAAAACCTCCCTAGAGGAATTGTCTGGATTTATTTCCCTTTTTCTACACCAACTAGAAAATATCTTCCATCTTCCAGAGTAAAACTTGAGAGTGGAGATCTTTCTATATTTGAAGATACACTCGGCAGAGAAACCAGAAAAGTGTCTACCTCTGGTTTGATTCCTGACAACATCTGGATGTGTAAGTAAAGCATTTCTGGATTGAAATGGAATGCTTAACCCACACCTTTTAGATATTTGATCTGGAGCTACTGGAAGACGGGTTGCAAGTCTTGAGACTAGGCTCAGAATGACTAAAAAAAACCAAGATCTCTGAGGCCATAGGAGGCGTAATCAGAATGGCTCGGCTTTTGGACGCTTGAATTTATACCTAGAACTAGAGGAATTCAGTTGAATGGTGTAAACGCATATGTAAAAGATTACCCCAATCTAGAGATTTTAAATCAACTGCACGTTCCAGGTGATCTGAAACTTAAAACACAAAGGAAGTTGATTGGAGAACCGAGTTGTTTGGACATTTGATTAAAAAAGGCCCAATAAAGTTTCTCTCCATTTGAGAGAACGGATGGTGAACTGGTCTATAGGGGCGATCCCAATGACAATCTGCCCTGGAGGTGTCCGACAAGGATAGACATACCTTCCTGAAGACACCAAGTTATAATCTTCCATGTAAAAGCCAACAGGGAAGAGTAATGAGTCACTCCCTGATAAGTAGAAAAACTACACTATTCATTTGTCTGGAGTAACAATAATGAAGCTGTTCCTCAGTTTGGAGCTATGAAGAACTGATAAACCAAGGAAATTTGTCTGAAGTTTCAGAATGTTTATACACATATACATACATATACGCATACACACACATATATATATATATAGCCCCGCCTAATATAGGCCCCACGTTCCCTGAACAACTAATCCCTGAGGTTCGAAGTGGGAAAACAACCTGAAAGGCTGGCATGCGAAAAAACAAATAGGGGATAGTCTCTAAAAGAGGAGACCCCATTAGATACTGAGGGATTCATAAATCGTAGAGAGCAATCATGATAATGGAATTTATTGCTCCTATAGACCGTATGGTATTTCCAGTGATAATATTAGCAAAAAAAACTGGAAAGGTCTAAGATGAGATTGTCCAGGGAAACTGGATCCAATTACTAAGTTCTAAAAAGGGGAAACAAACCCCCGACATAAATCGAAAGTTTTTCGGGGCGTGAAAAATTTTTGGAGAAGTATCTTTGAGGCTAGAGTCAATTTCAACTTCTCGATAAAGTGTATGAAATCTAAATTCACAATAACCTGTACACGTTAGGACAAGGTATGATAAACAGTATCTGTAAAAATGATGACAAAACCAATCATCGGAACACTACACGAGATTGGGGCCTAATTCTATGATGAGAGCTGCTTAATTAATTTCCATTAAGTTGGTGAACAGGGAAAACATTGATCCGTTGACAAATCCAACAAAGGAAAGGCAACGGACTGATACACAAAAATTCCATCCAAGGTGAAACAAAGGTATTTGCGTAATGACCTATGGATGGAGATGTGAAGGCTAGCGACCTTTAAAACTACGGAAATCGTCCCCGAATTTGGGAAATTTGACCTGACTAATCGAGGACGAAGTTTCCATTTTGACACGATCGACTCGCATCATCTTGTTAAGTGTGAGAAGTCGATGATGAGTCGATTTTCCCATTTTCTTCTTTTCTTTTCATTGATCCGTTGACAAATCCAACAAAGGAAAGGCAACGGACTGATACACAAAATTCCATCCAAGGTGAAACGAAGGAATTTGCGTAATGACCTATGGATGGAGATGTGAAGGTAAGCGTCCTTTAAAACTACGGAAATCGTCCCCGAATTTGGGAGAATTGACCTGACTAATCGAGGACGAAGTTTCCATTTTGAAATGATCGACTTGCATCATCTGTGTTAAGTGTGAGAAGTCGATGATGAGTCGATTTTCCCATTTTCTTCTCGACCAGAAAGATCCGCCTGTAGAAGCCTGGGGAAAGGAGAAATTTTTCTACTTACACGGCTTTCTTTTGGAGAAGAACCCTTCCTCTTCCAATAAAAAGATTTCTTTTCTTGATACTATTTACCAGAAATAGTATTTGCATGTGAGAAAGAGAAAGGATTCCTAACGAACTCAATCCAGTAACCCTTTCTCAAAACTCATAAAACTCAAAATATATTTAATAAAAGAAGCCAAGGCTTGATAGAACTGAAAAAGCTCGGCTCCTACTGGGAGAAGATGAAGAGGAGGGGAAGGAAGAAAGTCATTTGTTAGACTTGTGTCTTCCTCTATTGGGAGATTTCGTTCCAGTCCGACCTCTGGAACGAAAGGACCGTGTACCCTGATCTGAGAATGATCTATTAGTAGACGAGGACTGATTGAGATCTTCTAGTCGAGGGTGATAAGCACTTAAAAGTCATCGGAAGTAGTCGAAGAGCGTCTCTTGGTTGCGGTACCTGTACTTGATACGCTCTCCGAAGACTTCAAAAAAGACGAGTGCCCACGGTCTTGAAGCTTGATTCTGAAAACGTTGGGAAGACATGGTCCACTCATAGTTTTAGAATCAAGAGGCGCTGAGGCTCTAAGTTTTCATTTACTATGCTCAGTAAAAACTGAACCAGTTATCAAGAGCAGAGTTGCGCCAAACATGCAACATGGTGGTAGACAGCCATGGCATGTGAAAAAATGACCGGGAAATAAACAAAAGCATTAGAATAGCAGCTATATGGTCGGAATGCTCTTGTTTGAAGGCAAAGTGGGTAGAATTAGAATACCAGTCATAATGAGAACCCACTTAATAATAGTCCTGGTAAGAAGCTCCAATGTTAGAGCGTCGAAACAGGAAGTAATGCCAATTTCCCTGACGTCATATATACAGAGACTGAATCTGGGTCGAATTTTGGAATTTCATAAGAACAAAAAATTGATGTTTTTTGTTGTTAGAACCAATGTTCCAAGTTCTTTTCGCACGAGTGCCCCCGGTCTTGAAGCTTGATTCTGAAAACGTTGGGAAGACATGGTCCGCTTATAGTTTTAGAATCAATAGGTGATGAGGCTCTAAATATGTTCTTCTCATAATCGCTAATTAGTAAGGACGAAAAAAAAAACCAACCTCTGAGTATTGATATATCCCCAGAGGATAATTCACTAGGCCCAGATTCAGCTCTAGGGGCAAAACACTCGAGGCTCAATTAAACTTCCCCAGTGTTAGGCCCTTTATTGTGTATCGTGCCCTGAACATGCGAAATTGCCGAATCAAAATTGAGCATTCAAGGAGCCGTGCCTAAAACGATCAAGGCCGAATCGATCCAAGGCCGAAACGACCCACCGAAATAGGCCGAATCGATGCAGGTGCAAATTCGGGTCGAAAACAACCCAGGCCGAAACGACTCTGTACCGAAACGTCCCGGATTCCCCTGCAATAGTCACGGTATTCCAATAAACGATGCCCAAGTCTGTATGTTTTACAAGGGAAAACAATCCAATTTAATGATTATGATAACAAAAATTTATCATAATAAGAGGAAAGAAGCATATGACCAAGGTAAACTAAGTACCGAAGGTCCGGAAAGGTTACCCGATAAAAACCGGGATCGGAACCGTACCAACATTCGTATGTAACATGGATTCGGAAAAAATTTTTGGGCATAGGTTCCCCGCACCCCGGAGTCCCCGCAATTATGAGCAGGGTCTCTACGGGGCGGTCGACGAACCTATCCTAGTCAACCCAGGCCCAAATGGGAGGAGGGGACATAGACTGGCTCATCTTGATTCGGCAAAGGTGACCCACACGAATTGGATGGATTCTGTTTAGAAGATACTATAGAAAGGCCACAAAGGGACCTGAATATTATCCATCTGCATCGTGGGATTTATAAGTGCTAAACGAAGACGGGTCTTGCACATGTTCAAAACTAAATTAATGCTGAGAATTTTTATTCAGCGATACAACGTCTTCCGATACCGGAAGTGGAAGGAACACGCACAAAAACCGTCCTCTTTTCTGGCAATTTAAGTTTCCACAACGCCGACTTCTATTAAAACATTACCAGGAATAATACGAGCGTATACCCTGGCACATAACATGAAAAGAAGTGTGGTGCTTATCAAAAACCAAAAACGGTTGATCACATGATAAACAAAACTTCCAAGTGAAAATTCAAAATGGCGGACAACCACTACACATGTAATGTCGGCAGAAACACGCGAAATAAAGTCTCTAAGAATTTCGGAATAAACAGTAAGCTTAAAAAGCCTAAGTACGTTGTGGAAACTCAAGGTAAGTGCAAAATCAAAAAAGAATAAAACACTTATCCGTTTATTCATTCTTCCATGGAATGTAGTTTGACGATCCTATCCCAAGCAAGTCTGAAAAAATAATGACCTTCTCGGCGCGAAAATCGCGGTCACGTGACCTGTATCGTCTGCCTATTGGTCTGATAGGTCATGTGACATCAGCGACCAATCAGGACTCGAAGCTGGGGAGGTCACGGGAAAAGGGACATGCCGGTGGCATTTCTGGCTAGATTTTTTTTTTGTGTCAGACTGTCCCAGACCTGCGTCTGGTGAAAAGGCTATAATTGTAGTGATGGGTAGTTATATTTGATATTAAACTAAAAAGTGTACTATTTTGCACAAGGCGACAAGCGCAGTGAGCTGCATAAAACCAAATGCCAGCCAATGAAAAGCGACGTTACGTGATGATGTCGGGTTTCCAACAGTATATCGCAGAATATACTGCCGCAAATTTTTGACGTTATCCAATCAGACGTCGCGTTAAATACGCAAGTGCATTAGAATATGGATTAATCACAAAAACATGGTAAGCAAACATTATTAAGATTCTCCATGAAACATTGAAGAGATAGAGGATCTTACATGAGTGTTCATGTATTATTGAATTTATTAAAAGAGTTGAGGAAAAGGGATAAAATGAGAGGCTTTGCCGAGCATTTTATCCCTTTTCCTCAACGAGTTTAATAAATTCAATAATACACGAGCACGAATGCAAGATTCTATTTATCATATGACATTTAAAACACATTTCTTTCACGATTGATTACAAAAATGTCAATATTCCGTCATTAGTAAACGCGACGTCATTAAGTATGTCGTACATGTAACTTTACGGGACATACATAGCTAATTTGCATATTTAATCCACTAGTGGATTATCGAAAATATTACATGACGTTATTACAGAAGCGACGTCATATGATAAAAATGTATAATAAAAGTGAAGTTTTCTTAAGCGCTCTATTTATGGTGACCTCCTACAAAGTAAATGCTACATGCAACACCACCATCAAATGCATGTCAGTGCCTACATTACATTGGCAACATATGTTGTTGGAAATTTCGACAAAACATGGTTCCAGAAGGTTGAACAGAGATGGTTTGTTTCATTTGATGTTTACCGTCCCTGTCAACACTATATAGGTCATTTTGGAGATATTGCTTCCAATTTTGTGGGACTTTTACCCGACATTGAGATGAAAAGACATCTCACATCTCAAGTCCTGCCGCCCATGAAACCAATAGGGTTTATAAGCATGAACTGTCCGACTCGCACTGCTTAGATCCTCTAAGCGGTTTACCAGTACTCGTGTGTGGCTCGGATTGAGCTCTGCGTGGAAACATCATGCAGCCCATATATTTCTTCACGACCCGATGGGTGGGGGCCAAGGGTGACATGGAACCGAAGTAAATGCTACATCCAACACCATCAATATGCATCTCAGTGCCTACATTACATTAGCAACACATGTAATTGGAAATTTTGACAAAGATGGTTCCAGGAGGTTTAATAGAGCAAAATGATTATGTCATAGTTTGCAATACAGCAAAATTCCTATGTTAAGTCCACCTTTGAGACTGGTCAAAAGTGGTCTTTAAGACCACTTTTGAACAGTCTCAAAGATGGTCTCTTAAAAGGAGACACTAAGTGCAAAAATCACGAAGAAAGAACAAGTAAAACCTTCTTTTTAAGCTTTTAAAACCAGATTTAGTCTTAAATTTTTGTTGTTTTAAAGGGTCAGGGGAGACAACTCCTGCAAAAGTATTTTTGTCTCCCATGTCGATAGGGGTCAACTCTTAAAGGAAAGAATTTGCTCCTGAGGAGCAAATTCATTCCTTTAAGAGTAGACCCCTTTTTCAGTGCGACAGGGCTTATAGAAAAGTGAACAGGAAGTCCCAAAAGTTGTCTCCCTTTGAAGAATGGCGGAAAAATCTGCCAGGTGTTCCCATTCTCCTTAAAACCAGATTTAGTCTTAAATTTTGGTGGTCTTTGTTTTGTTTGTTTGATTTGAGGTTTAACGTCCCCTTCAACACTTTAAATGTGATTTTGGAGATGTTGCTTTCAATTTTGTCCTGTCGCCCAATGAAACCAATAGGGTTTATAAGCATGGACAGTCCAACTTGTGCGCACCACTTTGCCTGGGCAGCCCTAGATCCTCTAAGCAGTTTACCAGTACTCATGTGTGGGTCGGATTCAGCTCTGTGTTGAAGCATCATGCAGCCCATATATTTCTTCAAGCCCCGATGGGCGGGGGCGGCTGGTGGTCTTAATAACAGATTTTTACTGTATTGGCTTTATTTTTCCAAGCAGCAATTTGTATCTACCTGTGAGTTTGTTTGTTTGTATGATTTGAAGTTAAATGTCCCAGTCAACACTATTTAGGTCATTTTTGAGATATTGATTTCAATTTTGTGGGGCTTTTATCCGACGCTGAGATGAAATGAAATCTCAATCCCTGTCGCCCAATGAAACCAATAGGGTTTATATGCATGGATGGTCTGACTCGTACCACTTTGCCAGGCCAGGCATAGACTATCTAGCAGTTTACCAGTACTCATGTTGTCAGTTTCAGCTCTGTGTGGAAGCATTATGCAGCCCAATCTATTTCTCCAAGCCCCGATGGGCAGGGGCAATATCTGCCTGTGAGAATGAAGAACTTACTAGATAAAGACTAGAAATGCGTCCATAGGACACGGATGCCCCCGCCCGAAAATATGTCTATGTTCGTATTCATCCATAGAAAGTTATTGACAGTGTTTAAGTTTTGGACCCTTTTTATGCCATTTGACCTCCAAGTATGACCTTGGAGGTACGGATCTGGGTTTGCACGTGACACATTGTCTCATGATGGTTAACATTTCTTCAAAATAATTTCAAAATCCATCCAAAAATAAGTAAGTTATTGCCTTTTTTTTTAAGTTTCGGACCCTTTTTTTTTACCTTTGACCTCCAAGTATGACTTTGACCTTGGAGGTACGGACCTGGATTTTGCATGTTAACATTTCTACAAAGTAATTTCAAAATCCATTCAGAAATAAGAAAGTTATTGACTGCATTTAAGTTTCGGACCCTTTTTTTGACCTTTGACCTCCAAGTATGACCTTGACCTTGGAGGTACGGACCTGGGTTTTGCAGGTGACACATCGACTCATGATGGTTAACATTTCTCCAAAGTAATTTCAAAATCCATCAAGAAATAACATAGGTTATTGACTGTGTTTAAGTTTCGGACCCTTTTTTTGACCTTTGACCTCTAAGTATGACCTTGACCTTGGAGGTACGGACCTGGGTTTTGCACGTGACACGTCGTCTCATGATGATTAACATTTCTGCCCAGTAATTTTAAAATCCATCAAGAAATAAGGAAGTTATTGACTGGGTTTAATTTTCGGACGCACGGACAGACGGACGCACGGACGGACGTTCTTAGTAGAGGTACCTTGTGGGGTTACTAATGTAAAGTCTATGGAGACTTTAACCCCATAACGCACCACTGTACAGAGTTTTAACCCCACATACGAAATTTTTAACCCCACTAACTGAAAAGTTACTGTGCCTTACGGAATAAACCTCATTAAGTTGAATTGGGCAGAATCCTAACCCCACTAGGTACCTCTAGTCTGCCCGGACAGACGCACGGACGGACAGGGGCAACGCTATATGCCCTTTCCACCATTCTTCGAATGGCGGGGGCATAAAAACACACTTACCAACAGGGCAGGGGTTTGATGAGAAGGACTCAGCACTGGCAAGGCAGAAGTATCCCTCAGGGCAAGTCAGGCAGTCTTCCTGTCCCTCCATGTCATTATATGTGCCTGTGGGGCAGGGATCTGGCATAGCTGAGCCTGTGGGACAGCGATGTCCGAGAGTACAAACACCTCCTGTGCCCGTGAAGCTTGTGTTAGGCATCGGAACATTCACTCCAATAGTGCAGTAGTAGCCTGAAAAAAAAAAACATCGCAAATACACGCCTATATAATTTTGATCCTCTTGAACCCCACTTTTATGTAGAAAATCTTAAGTTTACAGGGGTAAAATATATTTATCTTATTTCTGCTCTAAAATAAAGATTGTGGGTACCCACAATCTATATTTTGAGCAGAAATAAGAAAAATATAACAATTTTTCATCTTAATTTTCTTTTTTTTTTTTTTTTTTTGGTGGTAAAGTTTACAATGCAATTGTATAGGGGTGTTTTCGAAGAAAATACATAAAAATGCATATGCCACTGTTGTCTGATTAGAATTGGAATTAATTGTGGCAGTATATCCTGAAATTCAATGACATCACATTACATCACTTTCGATTGGCTGACATCGGATTTTATTCAGCTGATTCGGGAAAAAACCTACAACTATTAAACCTTGAAAATAAATATGAAAGGTAAAAGCTTATTTTACAGTTGCAAATTATCACCCGTTAACCCATAAAATGCCAATCACGACAATTTTGTCATCTGTTTTACTCTCTGCAGGTTATCCATCACGATAAAACACACGTATATAATTTTGACCCCCTTGAACCCCACTTTTATAGAGTAAAACTGGGGTTTGCAGGGGTAAACCTTATTTTCTTATTTTTGCTCTAAAACATAGATTGTGAGTACTCTTTAGAACCGCCTCGATGAGGCGATTCTAACGAGTACCGAACATAGATTGTGAGTACTCATTAGACGAGTACACACAATCTATGTTTCGAGCAGAAATAAGAAAAATATCACAATTTTACATCTGAAAATTCTCCTGATTTCTGCGGTAAAATTTACTCTTTATTTGTATAGGCGTGTTTTTGTAATGTTAAAAGAAATTATGGGGATCATATTCCCTATTTCTATGGCCCCGATAGCTTAGTTGGTAGAGTGTCCGCTCCGGGGAACGGGAGGTCATGGGTTCGATCCCGGGCCGCGACATACCAAAGTCGTTAAAAATGGTACTAGCTGCTCCTCGCTTGGCACTAAGATTCACAGGGTAGAGCTAGGACTGGTTGACCCAGTGTCAGGATAATGTGACTGGGTGTGGTATCATGTAATGTGTCTGGGACATGATACTTCAGTGAGGCAGCACTATAAAAGTGAGCATTGAGCTCCCTGTCGCAACCAGACACCGACGCGATATGACTGAAAAATTGTTGAAAGCGACGTTAAACCCGAATTCACACACACATTTCCCTTCTTCTTGTCAGAAACATATTTTGCAGGTACTTCTCAGAATCACCTTGATGAGGCTATTCTAACAAGTACACAAAATGTATGTGTCTATGCAGAGATTAGAAAATTTGTTATTCTGCAAAGAAACTTGAAGGCTTCTGATTGGACAGCGCAAGGGCAATTATTTTTCACACACCCAGTGAGCAAAAATCTATTAGACTCTCGCGCTTGACTTCACTGAATTGCGATGTCCGCCATCTTGGATTTATTGCACAGTTGATAAGAAATAAAGCACAACTAGAACTGTCAGTGAAACTGACTAGGGCCCCGGCAGTGCCATCAGAGGAGTTGGATTTTTTTTCAAAGGGCTATTACTCTTAGAGTATTGTAGCTAGAGTTACGTCGGTTGCCATGTAATTGTGTAATGATATTGTGACCATATATCTTAAGTTTGAAGTTGATGCATTTGACTGTTTGTATGTTATGAATTAAAAACAAAAGGGTATTACTATATGGCAACTGTCAATAACTTCAGCTTCAGTTTGTAAACATGAAAAATGTTGATGGATAGACGGGCAGATGGACAGACGGACGGACGGACAGACAGGGCATTACTATACGGCACACTGTCACATTATGGTTAATATTTCTGCTAAGTAATATTTAAATCCATCCAGGTATAAGAAAGTTATAGATTGGACACAATAAAAAAGACGCTTTTTTGACCTTTTATCTCTAAGTATGACCTTGACCTTTAAGGTACGGCTGTGGGTCTTGCGTGTGACACTTCGTCACATTATGGTTAATATTTCTGCCAAGTAATATTTAAATCCATCCAGGAATAATAACAAAGTTATTAATTGGACATAGGAAAGACCCTTTTTTGACCTTTAACCTCTAAGTATGACCTTGACCTTTGAGGTACGGACCTGAGTCTTGCGCGCAACACTCCATTACATTATGGTTAACATTTCTGCCAAGTAATATTTAAATCCATCCAGGAATAATAAAGTTATGGAGGATAAAAAAATTTGTGGACGGACAGACAGACAGACAGACAGACAGACAGACGGACAGAGTGATTACTATAGGGCACCCACACTTTCAGTGGAATAAGAAAGTTATGGAGGATTAAAAAATTTGTGGACGGACAGACGGACAGACAGACGGACGGACGGACAGAGTGATTACTATAGGGCACCCACACTTTCAGTGCGGGGCCCTAATAATTTCATGAACCACTATAAAATAGAAACTTTTGATTGTTTTTCATTCATTTGGTACTATATTCCATTGCTTTCCGTTATAAAACTCTCATTCTAACATCACGTTAACATTTTCTCACTGAGCGCCGTGATCAATGTAGTGTGTGCAGAAGGGCGCGTTTGATGACGTCACATCTTGTTTGTTTTGGTTGATTTGAAGTTTAACGTCCCCATCAACACTTTAAAGGTCATTTTGGAGACGTTGCTTCCAATTTTGTGGGACTTTTACCCAACATTGAGATGAAATGACATCTCAAGCCCTTCCGCCCAACGAAACCAATAGGGTTTATAAGCATGGACGGGCCTACTCGCACCGCATTGCCTGGGCAGGCTTGGATCCTCTAAGCGGTTTACCAGTACTCGTGTGCGGGTTGGTTTCGGCTGTGTGGAAGCATCATGCAGCCCATCCATTTCTTCAAGCCCTGATTGGCGGGGGCTAACACCTAAATATCTATAATTCTCGCGACATCCGTAAAAATAAAAGCACCGAAGACACTGCATAATACCCCGCCACTGCTAAGCAATGTAACTTATCTGAAAATATATCAAGGCTAAATAACTAGAAAGGGGATAGCAGAGATATGATCCGCAAGTGTAATGTCTTAATGTGAGTGAATGAAGTTGTTAGAAGATGTAGGAAGCATATGTAAAAATCCATTTTTCAGACATTTGATGGGAAGGCAACTCAATAAGTTGACATTATTAGAAAATTATGGAGGTAAGTATTTACCTTAAATGGCTGTGGAACATGTATCTTTATGTGGTACATGTAAGAATTTCATGTTTTTCAATGTACTGCCTGTCTGACTATATTCTTTCGTGAAGACTGATCATGAAGTAATGTCTACGGTCATTGTGCTCCTTCCGCTGATTCAAGAAGGGCAGGCATGAAGTATGTGCACTAAGCACTGGTTAACCACTTAGAAGGGCCTTTATTTTAGGCATCTATTTGGTTAGGCTTTTACTGCACATTCCAAGGGTGAGGTTGATTAGGCTTCAATCAAAAGGATTAAGCATAAATGGCAACCAATCATAAATTAAGATGAGGGTGCCATATATACATCTAATGCACAAGTAGCATATATTATCACCTGTTTATCTGCTTCACATCTCTTCACATAACTGTAGTCACATCCACAAATTTCTTCTCTCTTAGATAAATATGTACGCGAAATTCGATCAGCTTCCGCAAAGAATGTTTAAATTATTGACTGGAAATAAAACACAGATGGCTGGATGGATTTCCATTAAGTATGCACTGACCAACAGACACAAATTCCGTTTTGTATGCACTGACCAACAGACACAAATTTCATTTTTCAGACTTATCAAGGGCAGGGACAGCCAGAGTCATGTACCTTTGCCACAATATGTAATATTTAGTCTGCTGTACATCTATGAAATTTCAGTAAGATATTGCAAATAATAAAGGAACTAGAGTCTAAAATCGATTTTTAATACATCAAGGGCAAATAACTAAAGAACTGGAACAGCCAGAGAAGTGGTCCTTGGCCACAATATGTACCCTTTACTCCTCTATATGGTCCTTGGTCACAATATGTACCCTTTAGTCCTCTATATATCTGTAAAGTTTAATCCAAATATTTCATATAGTAAGGGAACTAGAGGCCAAAAACTATTTTTCAGATACTGAAAAGGGACAGACAGACAGATGGCAGACATACAAATGGATGGACAGACAGACAGACAGACAGCAGAGGGTGTAGAAGTTTTATCCATATATTTCAAATAATAAATGAACTATAGGCCAAAAATCCTTTTTTATATATTTCAAGGGCAGATAACTCAATTGCTGGGAAAGCCAGAGTCATGTTCCTTTGCCACAGTATGTAACATTTAATCTACTACATATCTATGAAGTTTCAGCAAGATATTGTAAATAATAAAGGAACTACAGTCTAAAATGCATTTTAAATACTTCAAGGACAGATAACTCAAGAACTGGTATAGCCAGAGTAGCGGTCCTTGGCCACGATATGAACCATTAAGTCCTCTATATATCTGTGAAGTTTCATCGAGATATTCCCTATAGTAAGGGAACTAGAGGCCAAAAACCATTTTTCAGATATTTCAAAGGCAGATAACTCAATCGCTGGGAAAGCCAGAGTCATGTTCCTTTGTCACAGTATATAACAATTCATCTACTACATATCTATGAAGTTTCAGCAAGATATTGTAAATAATAAAGGAACTACAGTCTAAAATGCATTTTAAATACTTCAAGGACAGATAACTCAAGAACTGGTATAGCCAGAGTAGCGGTCTTTGGCCACGATATGAACCATTAAGTCCTCTATATATCTGTGAAGTTTCATCGAGATATTCCCTTTAGTAAGGGAACTAGAGGCCAAAAACCATTTTTCAGATATTTCAAAGGCAGATAACTCAATCGCTGGGAAAGCCAGAGTCATGTTCCTTTGCCACAGTATATAACAATTCATCTACTACATATCTATGAAGTTTCAGCAAGATATTGTAAATGATAAACGAACTACAGTCTAAAATGCATTTTTTAAATACGTCAAGGGCAGATAACTCAAGAACTGGAACAGCCAGAGTAGCGGTCCTTGGCCACAATATGAACCGTTTAGTCCTCTATATATCTGTGAAGTTTCATCCAGATATTCCATATAGTAAGGGAATTAGAGGCCAAAAACCATTTTTCAGATACTGAAAAGGGCAATAACTCTGCTAAAAATTAGCGGACTTTGCCCATTAACAATCCCAAACCACTCATCCCCGATACCAATATGTATGCAAAATCTGAACAAAATCCGTGAAAAAATACTCAAATTATCGATCGGAAACCAAGTGCGGACGGATGGACGGACGGACGTTCTCACGGATGTATACTTATGTGGCTATTTTTGGCAGGATTGATACTTAAGTGGCTACTTTTAGCCACAGAAAAGAAGTATTTTCGGTGTCTAACGGAATAAATCCCATAGACTTACATTGATTCTGTCCATTTACATAGCCACCTAACTATACATTTGTTGGTGCGGACAGACATACGGACGGACACCGGAGGGTATAACATAATACCCTGCCACTATCGTGTGGCGGGGTATAACAAAAGAAAACATTGGACTCATGTACAAAATGTTATGAAAAAGCTTCGCAGTTTTGTTTCGTTGTTTTGATTCTTGATGGGATCACATTCCTTGCCTTAAAGCAATATTTGCCCTCCCCTAATGGCTCTGGCAAATATCCCTCTCAGGGGAAGAATATGATACCATGTTACCCGTCAAGAATCAAAACAACTAATATTATCCTCATTAACTCATTATCCCCTAGCGTCGCTTATATGCGGCCGATAAAATATCGATGTAGTCCCGAGCGCCGCATAAAAGCGACAGGTAAATTCTTATCGGTACACCGTGCGTCGCTTATAAGTGGGCCGCAAACAAGTACTCCATTTCCCGAGCGTCGCGTATAAGTGACGCTTACCATTGGACTACAAAACTCAAAAATATCGGCAAGTTCGATTTTCAGCCAATAAAAACGCAGTTTACAAACACTGTTCGAATATTTTTCTTGCCAAAAATAGAAAATTCCACGTGTTTACCGGGAAGGAAAAGCGAGAATTCTGAGGTAAAAAATCATGAAAAACAGCGAAAATACGCGACCACAGCTTGCAATCGGTAGTGATATAATGGAGTCTGATGTTAGTGATGGCGAATTCTCACGTTTCGGCGCAGATAGGGCTGGAAGTGACATTGAAATTGAAGGAAATTTGTCAGTTTCACGTGTGCATACAGCAGACTTGTTCGATTTTGAGGAGGACTCGTCGGACATGTTTTGTTCTCTTTTTTTGGAGTATATTCCTGGGGATTCTTATTGAAATTATGGAAATTATGAAAGAAGAGGAATATGTGTTATTATAATATGCGAAAATGAATAGTCATAAGGATCATGACTTAATCATTTCATTGTGGAATTTGTCTCTTTTTTATTATTTTTATGTGGATTAAATTGGATTTATTCCTTCAAGTCGTGGAGTAAGTAAGTTTCTTTATCACCCGCCCTGCATGTAATTCTGACAGAATTTCGCATGCGTTTGGTATGATCTTGTAGATATTTTTTTCATCTACCATTGTGAAAAATTTCAACGTCCAGAAACTTGTAATAAATGAATTATACATAAAATAGCATTGCAACCCTCAGTTACAAAAATCTTTTCTAGTCATAGCTAGAAAAAGTCTAGGGAGATAGGCACTGAAATACTGATAAGCCTCACAGGTATTAGCTATAGCAGTATTTGCCAGGGAATTAGTGGAGATTCGCTTCTAGGGGATAATGAGTTAAGGGGAATGGGTACACTTTCAGGGGAGGCAACTCATGCAAAAGTATTTTTGTCTCTCATGTCAATCGGGGTCAACTCTTAAAGGAAAGAATTTGCTCCTTAGGAGCAAATTCTTTCCTTCAAGAGTTGACCCCTTTTTCTGTGAGACAGAGCTTACAGAAAAGCAAACAGGAAGTTCCAAAAGTTGTCTCCTTTTAGAAAATGGCAGAAAACTTTGCCAGGTGTTCCCATTCCTCTTAAATCATCCTTGTCAAAAGCTATTGGAATGACTATAGAAACCATACAAGGACACAAACCTGCAGAACAGTCTCCTGTCGTAGCAGTAAGATGTACATTGTCGCAGTATCTTCCAGCATCACACTGTGTACACTGACTCTCATTATAAAGTCCTGTACTGCTGCTGTATGTTCCGGCAGGGCACGACTGCCAGTCTGGGCCTGTACCTAAAAATAGATGAATTAAGAATGTGTAAAAATTTGCATATCTGATAAAATGGCAAAAACCATCTGGCACAATATCAAAGCTAACAGATAGACGCAGATAAAATTGACAGGGCTGGGCAGTTCACGTGTTGTCAATATATGTCAAATTTACTGTGTCAAAATTGCGTCGTTAAACACTAAATCAACATCATCAATACTGTGTCACAAGAAAATTCAGTTTTAGATACTGTTTGTTTATATATGAGTTTAACTGCCCAGTCAACACTATTTAGGCCATTTTAGAGACGGTCAGTTTACTCCTGGGCAGGCTTTTTTTTTTTTTTGTTGGTTTGGGTTTTACGGCCCTTTCAAGATTATTTCACTCATATCGAGCCGATCGTTAATCATAGGTGGGCGAAAACCGGAGTACCCGGAGAAAAACCACCTGACCTTCCGTTGCAGAACTTGGCGTCTCACACGTGACCCCAGTGAGGCTCGAACCCACGGCGGTGAGAGACCTAATGACTAAGAGTCAGCGCTCTTATCCATTAGGCCACGGAGGCCCGTCCTGGGCAGGCTTTTATGTAAGGGGTTAACCAGTACAGTCTTTCGCTTTAGATATTGTACGTGATAGAACAGTGAACATTTTGACCACTAACAATCTTGTTAAGCTAACGTTCCTTCAAACAACTGGGCATTGATCACTGCCTTCCCTTCTACTTTATAACAGCAAAACCTTGAGGATAAGAAGAATTACGCCGAAGGCTATATCGCGCCTGTGGGGGCGCAAAGTCATCGAACCATGATATGTAGGTCAAGGTCAAACATAGATGCTTGCACAAAGATTCCATTCTCAAATGCAAGCTTGTACTAAGTATCATTAATGAAGCTCTAATAATTCTTGAGAAATGAACTTAACCATTAGGGTGACGCTAGGGTGTTCGCAATATTTTACAAAGTCAGTGAACCATGAAATTTAGGTCAAGGTCAAATATGGATGCTTGCATTTAAGTTGCCATCCCGAGATTCAAGTTTGCACCAAATATCATTAATGAAGCTCTTATAAATCTTGAGAAATAAACTTGACCATTAGGGTGAAAGCTAGGGTGGTGGCAATATTTTACAAAGTCAGTGAACCATGAAATATAGGTCAAGGTTAAATATGGATGCATGCATTTAAGTTACCATCCCCAGATACAAGTTTGTACCAAGTATCATTAATAAAGCTCTTATAGTTCTTGAGAAATAAACTTGACCATTAGGGTGGTCGCAATATTTTACAAAGTCAGTGAACCATGAAATGTAGGTCAAGGTCAAATATGGATGCTTGCATTCAAGTTGCCATCCACAGATACAAGTTTGTACCAACTATCATTAATGAAGCTCTTATAATTCTTGAGAAATAAACTTGAACCTCAGGGTGAATGCTAGGGTGGTTGCAATATTTTACAAAGTCAGTGAACCATAAAATGTAGGTCAAGGTCAAATATGGATGCTTGCATGTAAATTGTCATCCCCAGATACAAGTTTGTACCAAGTATCATTAATGAAGCTCTTATAGTTCTTGAGAAATAAACTTGACCATTAGGGTGAACACTAGGGTGGTCACAAATGTTGACGCCTTGACAAACGGATGGAAAACCGGGCGCCTATATCGCGCCATGCTAATAGCAGGCACGACAAAAATGTGATCCCTAGGTCAGTGACACTATTGGGAGTCTGAAAGTCTGAAGAACCCTTCCTGATCATATGGACCAGACCTTGCTGAACAAATTGGCTCAGCCGTGTAGTGCATTGCATTATGATAACACACCTGTGTGACATACTGCAATCATACTATTCTCCAAAGCGGTAATTTTCTGCTGAAAATCAGTGATATTTTTCTTAGGTTCACTCCAAACATAGGTTAAGGGTGCTCATTAGAACCACCTCATTGAGATGGTTCTAACGAGTACCCATAATCTACATAGGTTAAGGGTGCTCATTAGAACCGTTCTACCGAGTACCCACAACCTATGTCTAGGGTGCTCATTAGAACCACCTCATTGAGATGGTTCAAACGAGCACCCACAACCTATGTCTAGGAACAGAAATAAGAACAAGAGCACCACATGCGAGTGCCAAAGCTCGGCTGCAGCCCCTTTTCATAATGAACAACTAGTCTGACATTCAAGTAAATATGTTCAGTAATGACAGAGATATTACAAAATGTCCAAGTTTTTTCACGACAACGACGCAGACAAAAATGTCCAAGAAGACGACGCCAGAGCTATGACAATACCTCGTTGTTTTCTTTGAAAACAGCCGAGCTAAAAAATTATGTAAACCCCAGCTTTTTTCTATATAAAGTGGGGTGTAAAGGGGTGTTTATTACACAGACTTGTTAGATGATGGTTAGCTTATTGATAAATGTTTAGGGGAATGGGAACACCTTCAGGGGAGGCAACTCCTGCAAAAGCATTTTTGTCTCCCATGTCAATAGGGGTCCACTCTAAAAGGAAAGAATTTGCTCCTGAGGAGCAAATTATTTCCTTTAAGTGTAGACCCAATAGAGGTCAACTCTAAAAGAAAAGAATTTGCTCCTGAGGAGCAAATTCTTTCCTTTAAGAGTAGACCCCCTTTTCAGTGCGACAGGGCTTAGAGAAAATCAAACAGGAAGTCCCGAAAGTTGTCTCCCTTTGAACAACGGCAGACAAATCTGCCAGGTGTTCCCATTCCCCTTAAGGAGCAAATTCTTTCCTATAAGAGTAGACCCCTTTTTTTCAGTGCGACAGGGCTTACAGAAAAGTGAACAGAAAGTCCCGAAAGTTGTCTCCCTTTTGAAAAATGGCAGACAAATCTGCCAGGTGTTCCCATTCCCCTTAAATGTTCCAGCCAGTATAATACATGTATCTAAAACTCTGATATTTTTCCTAAAAAGCTATAGCATTGCAAAAGCTGCTCACAATTTTTAGCAATAATTTTGGGTGTATACAGTAAAACTCCTAAATTAAGACCACATTTTGGACTGTTCAAAAGTGGTCTGTAAGACCACTTTTGAACAGTCCAAAAGGTGGTTACTGACAAGAGGACACTGGTTGTTGAAAACACACAGATAGAATACCTGAATCCTTCCAAATAAGCTTTTAAAAGCAGAATTTGTCTTAATTTCAGGTGGTCTTAATAGCGAATTTTATTGTAATTATGCCATATTTAATGATCAAAGTTTTATCAATAAATTAACCCACTGTATACTAGTGGACTTTTCCATTGCTATATGTTGGACAAGTCCATTTGTCATATAAGTGGTAGGCCTATTTTTTGGTTCTTATTCCATTTTTGATGGAAAATTCTGTTAGCAAATAGTGCAGGCCCTCAAAGACGCCGCGTTCTGCAGAGTCTCATCTGGGCCTGCTTTGTTTGCCAAGGTACCGCTTTAGGGGTTTCCAGCATAAAATGGGTTAAGTTTTTGTTTGTTTGATTTATGGTTTAACGTCCCCGTCAACACTGTAAAGGTCATTTTGGAGACATTGCTTCCAATTTTGTGGGACTTTTACCCGACATTGAGATGAAATGACATCTCAAGCCCTGCCACCCAATGAAACCAATAGGGTTTATATGCATGGACGGTGTGACTCTTACTGCTTTGACTGGGCAGGCTTGGATCCTCTAAGCGGATTACCAGTACTCGTGTGCAGGTCGGTTTCAGCTCTGCGTGGAAGCATCATGCAGCCAATCTATTTCTTCAAGCCCTGATGGCCAGGGGTCAAAATGGGTGAAGTTACAACATTGTTTCAAACAAATAGGCACTGACAGATAAACACTTACCTGCTGGACAATAGTAACCAGCTGGACAATCCTGAGCGTTGAGTGTTGAGTTGGAAGGTACAACTGGTAGGCAATAGAAGCCATCTGGACAAGTCTCGCAGGCAGGCATTCCTTTGGCTGAGGCATATGTTCCGTCAGTACATTGCTGTCGATAAATAACAGCTATTGTTCAGCATTAAGTGAAACAAATAAAATTCTTTCCTTTTCTGGTGTTCTCCATTTAAAGGTGGTATGGGGTCTGTAGTGCTGGTTGTTGTGTTTGTATTTATTATCCCATAAGACGCCAATCACGACAATTATCGTCTGCTTTGTCGTCTGCTAGTTACTTCAAAACACATTTTTGCAAACAATGTGGACCCAGATCAGACTGCTCCTTTAGTCTGTTTGCCTGTATGCAAAATATTTGTAAAAAGTTTGCAAAAAAATCAGCAGACGACATCTTCAGATTTCGTTTTTCTCTACGTCTTACGGGGTTAAAAAACATCTCAAACATCTTTGTGTGACATTCTGAGAAATGGAGATAAGAGAAGCGAGAGTGGAAGAGATGAAATAGACAAGGGAGAAAGAGGTAAAAAAGAATGCAAGTGAAAAAAAAAAGAAGAAACAAAGCCATTCCCCCCTAAACTCCTACCAGCTACAAGGATAGTGGGCCATGCCCAACTGTAAGCAAATATCAGTTATATACTCTGAGGCCGACAGATACACAACAGGCTTGCCACATCTCACCTTCCAATGTGGAAGGGCGCATAGAAAAAACAAGCAAAACTGACCCAGACCTGAAGCCGCATATTATCAGGGCCTTTGCAGTTTGCAAAATCTTCAATCATTTTCTAAATTCATTTCTAAAAATATCACAACCAGACACAACTTAATTTCAAAATGGACTCTGCTATATTTAAGGCAGAAGATTCAATTTTGCACTAAATGCCCCCCCCCCCCCCCACCCCCACCCCCCCCCACCCCACAAAGGAAATAGATACACCTGGCAGTTATTCTGTCCATTTTTCAAAGGGAGACAACTTCTGTAACTTCCTCTTCCCTTTCCTGTGACCTCAGCCCCTCAGAAAATGGGATCTACTCCTCAGGAGCAAATTCTTTCCTTTATGAGTAGACCCCTACTTATTAGGGAGACAGAAATATTTTTAGACAGTTGCCTCCCTGAAGGTGTATCCATTTCCCTTATAGGTGTGTGTGTTCAAGTTGTTCACCCAAGCAGCAACTAAGGTCATATTGAGACAGGACCTTGGTTTAAAGACTCATATAGATGTCTGGGGAAGCCAAGAGTCCCAGCAACAACTAAAAGGTCATATGGAGATGGGATATTGGTTTAAAGACTCAAGTAGATGTCTGGGGAAGCCAGAAGTCACAGCAACAACTTATGTCATATGGAGACAGGACCTTGGTTTAAAGACTCATATAGAAGTCTGGGAAAGCCAGGAGTCCTAGCAACAAGAGTCATATGGAAACAGAACCTTGGTTTAAAGACTCATATAGAAGTCTGGGAAAGCCAGGAGTCCTAGCAACAACTAAGGCCATATGGAGACAGGACCTTGGTTTAAAGACTCATATAGAAGTCTGGGGAAGCCAGGAGTCCCAGCAACAACTACGGTCATATGGAGACATGACCTTGGTTTAAAGACTCAAATTGTAGTCTGGGGAAGCCAGGAGTCCCAACAACAAAAAGGTCATATGGAGACAGGACCTTGGTTTAAAGACTCATATAGAAGTCTGGGGAAGCCAGGAGTCCCAGCAACAACTAAAGTCATATGGAGACAGGACCTTGGTTTAAAGACTCATATAGAAGTCTGGGAAAGCCAGGAGTCCCAGCAACAACTAAAGTCATATGGAGACAGACTTTGTTTAAAGACTCATATAGAAGTCTGGGGAAGCCAGGAGTCCAAGCAACAACTAAAGTCATATGGAGACAGGACCTTGGTTTAAAGACTCATATAGAAGTCTGGGAAAGCCAGGAGTCCCAGCAACAACTAAAGTCATATGGAGACAGGACCTTGGTTTAAAGACTCATATAGAAGTCTGGGGAAGCCAGGAGTCCAAGCAACAACTAAAGTCATATGGAGACAGACTTTGTTTAAAGACGCATATAGAAGTCTGGGAAAGCCAGGAGTCCCAGCAACAACTAAAGTCATATGGAGACAGGACCTTGGTTTAAAGACTCATATAGAAGTCTGTGAAGCCAGGAGTCCCAGCAACAACTAAGGTCATATAGAGACAGGACCTTGGTTTAAAGACGCATATGAAAGTCTGTAGAAACCTGGAATCTAATCCATAAGCCATGTTTTATGAGGCGAGTAGCTTAACCACTACACCACGGAGGCTTCTTCCCCTTATAAGGTTAAACATACCTGATACTCCGACGATCCGTTGGGACAGAACATTCCTACTGGGCAAAGGTAGGCCACTGGGTTGGGAACAGTTTGGCCTAGTGGGCAGTAATAGCCTCCCCAACACTCCAGCGTCGCTGCCGTCAGACCTGAAAACATATTTAGGTGAGAAGCATCAAGCAAAAGTTTGTCTTTGTTTGTTTGTTTGAACTGGAGTTTAACGGCCCATTCAACACTATTTTAGGTCATTTTTGAGCCAGTCAGTTAACCTATCCACACTTTTCCTTGGAAGGCTTATACCTAAGCAGTTAACCAGTACAGTGCACATTCTTTTGCCAGAAACTGACAATTGCCCTTCTTTAATCAGCGGAAGGGAGAGAATGACAATAGAAAAGATTTCATGATCAATCTCCACGAAAGAATGTAAAAGTTTGTCTTTGACAAGAGTTATGTGAAGACTCACACAGTCAGTACTATTGAACTTATAGTTTTAGTATTGCAGTCAACCCTGTTTATACGGACATTTGATATAACAACAAAATGCGCTATAACGGCAGTATCAATGGAACGAATCCTCAGCTCAAGATGAGACGGATTGAGAAAGAGACGATTACTGAAGATATTCAAGAATATTGTCATCATTTAATTACTCCAAGTAACAAATGTTGTGGATATCATCAGGATATGTTAGAATCGCCTCATGGAGGCGATTCTAACAAATATCCACAACATTTGTTTTTGGAGTAATTAAGGAAAAACTAGAGCCAGTGTTTATGAAACACAATGCCCCCAACTGCTTGACCCTAACACTGCTTGTCCCTAACAGTAATTGAGATATCTTGTTTTTATGTGGCTGTAATGCTGAAATTACACAAGAAAAGCTGTAGTTAATCATCTACTCATCATCCCTGACCAGTCTGTGAAGTTTCGGGGAAAAACCTAAAATAGTTTTTTAGATATCTTGCTTACAAACTTAAAACGCGAAAAATTTCAAAGGGCCATAACTCAAGAAAAAAATTTCGGATTTTTTTCAAAAGTTAATCAGTTCATCTACTCATCATCCCCAACCAGCCTGTAAAGTTTCAGGGCAATAGCTCAAACAATTTTTGAGATATCTTGCTTACAAGCTGAAAACACGAAAAAAATCAAAGGGCCATAACTCAAGAAAAAAAAATTGGATTTTTTTCAAAAGTTAATCAGTTCATCTACTCATCATACCCAACCAGTCTGTGAAGTTTTGGGGAAAAACCTCATATAGTTTTTGAGATATCTTGCTTACAAACTTAAAACGCGAAAAATTTCAAAGGGCCATAACTCAAGAAAAAAATATAGGATTTTTTTTCAACAGTTAATCAGTTCATCTACACATCATCCCAAACCAGCTTGTAAAGTTGCAGGGCAATCGCTCAAACAATTATTGAGATATCTTGCTTACAAGCTGAAAACACGAAAAAAATCTAAGGGCCATAACTCAAGAAAAAAAATCGGTTTTTTTTCAAAAGTTGATCAGTTCATCTACTCATCATCCCCGACAAGTCTGTGAAGTTTCGGGGAAAAACCTCAAATAGTTTTTTAGATATCTTGCTTACAAACTTAAAACGCGAAAAATTTCAAAGGGCCATAACGCAAGAAAAAAATTTCGGATTTTTTTCAAAAGTTAATCAGTTCATCTACTCATCATCCCCAACCAGCATGTAAAGTTTCAGGGCAATAGCTCAAACAGTTTTTGAGATATCTTGCTTACAAGATTTCATAGTATTTTTTGCAAAGGGGCATAACTCAAAAAAGGGGCATAATCCTGACGAGAAAAAAAACACGGGTCAATTATTTTTTCATGAGGAATCCATATATGAAATTTCAAAAACCTAGCACCCATGGTTCTAAAGTTATGCTATGCAGTAAAAAGTGGGACGGACGTAAGGACGGAAGGACGGAAGGACGGACGGACGAACAGGGCAAAACCAATATGCCAAAACGCGAAAAATTTCAAAGGGCCATAACTCAAGAAAAAAATTTCGGATTTTTTTCAAAAGTTAATCAGTTCATCTACTCATCATCCCCAACCAGCCTGTAAAGTTTCAGGGCAATAGCTCAAACAATTTTTGAGATATCTTGCTTACAAGCTGAAAACACGAAAAAAATCAAAGGGCCATAACTCAAGAAAAAAAAATTGGATTTTTTTCAAAAGTTAATCAGTTCATCTACTCATCATACCCAACCAGTCTGTGAAGTTTTGGGGAAAAACCTCATATAGTTTTTGAGATATCTTGCTTACAAACTTAAAACGCGAAAAATTTCAAAGGGCCATAACTCAAGAAAAAAATATAGGATTTTTTTTCAACAGTTAATCAGTTCATCTACACATCATCCCAAACCAGCTTGTAAAGTTGCAGGGCAATCGCTCAAACAATTATTGAGATATCTTGCTTACAAGCTGAAAACACGAAAAAAATCTAAGGGCCATAACTCAAGAAAAAAAAATCGGATTTTTTTCAAAAGTTGATCAGTTCATCTACTCATCATCCCCGACAAGTCTGTGAAGTTTCGGGGAAAAACCTCAAATAGTTTTTTTAGATATCTTGCTTACAAACTTAAAACGCGAAAAATTTCAAAGGGCCATAACTCAAGAAAAAAATTTCGGATTTTTTTCAAAAGTTAATCAGTTCATCTACTCATCATCCCCAACCAGCATGTAAAGTTTCAGGGCAATAGCTCAAACAGTTTTTGAGATATCTTGCTTACAAGATTTCATAGTATTTTTTGCAAAGGGGCATAACTCAAAAAAGGGGCATAATCCTGACGAGAAAAAAAACACGGGTCAATTATTTTTTCATGAGGAATCCATATATGAAATTTCAAAAACCTAGCACCCATGGTTCTAAAGTTATGCTATGCAGTAAAAAGTGGGACGGACGTAAGGACGCCAAAACGCGAAAAATTTCAAAGGGCCATAACTCATGAAAAAAATTTCGGATTTTTTTCAAAAGTTAATCAGTTCATCTACTCATCATCCCCAACCAGCCTGTAAAGTTTCAGGGCAATAGCTCAAACAATTTTTGAGATATCTTGCTTACAAGCTGAAAACACGAAAAAAATCAAAGGGCCATAACTCAAGAAAAAAAAATTGGATTTTTTTCAAAAGTTAATCAGTTCATCTACTCATCATACCCAACCAGTCTGTGAAGTTTTGGGGAAAAACCTCATATAGTTTTTGAGATATCTTGCTTACAAACTTAAAACGCGAAAAATTTCAAAGGGCCATAACTCAAGAAAAAAATATAGGATTTTTTTTCAACAGTTAATCAGTTCATCTACACATCATCCCAAACCAGCTTGTAAAGTTGCAGGGCAATCGCTCAAACAATTATTGAGATATCTTGCTTACAAGCTGAAAACACGAAAAAAATCTAAGGGCCATAACTCAAGAAAAAAAAATCGGATTTTTTTCAAAAGTTGATCAGTTCATCTACTCATCATCCCCGACAAGTCTGTGAAGTTTCGGGGAAAAACCTCAAATAGTTTTTTTAGATATCTTGCTTACAAACTTAAAACGCGAAAAATTTCAAAGGGCCATAACTCAAGAAAAAAATTTCGGATTTTTTTCAAAAGTTAATCAGTTCATCTACTCATCATCCCCAACCAGCATGTAAAGTTTCAGGGCAATAGCTCAAACAGTTTTTGAGATATCTTGCTTACAAGATTTCATAGTATTTTTTGCAAAGGGGCATAACTCAAAAAAGGGGCATAATCCTGACGAGAAAAAAAACACGGGTCAATTATTTTTTCATGAGGAATCCATATATGAAATTTCAAAAACCTAGCACCCATGGTTCTAAAGTTATGCTATGCAGTAAAAAGTGGGACGGACGTAAGGACGGAAGGACGGACGGACGAACAGGGCAAAACCAATATGCCCCCACAACTTCTTCGAAGTTGGGGGCATAAAAAGTCCCATATTACCTATTATACTACTCCTGATTTGGAGTCTTTATAGCACCAAATTCGCTATAATAATAGCGGAAAAGCGTTAGGGAACATATATACTGTTGTTATCATGAGGGTCCTCTGTATCTAAGAGAGATGTATCTTATCTTTAGAGAGTTAAATTAACAAGAATTAATTCCCTTTGAACAAGGTAGTCTACCATGTTTATCCAAATCTAAATCATTGAGTGAGTGAGAATACAGCCTTTCTGTTTAACTGAAGAAACTTTACAAGCTCATCTCATTTGGTATGTAGACATTGATCAGAGTCTGACCCTTAAATTCCTGTACTGTAAGCAAACTATGTTGACACTGATCAGCTGCCACTTGTCACATTCTGTGGCATCTGATCTTAGCCTACACTGTTTGCCAAACCCAACACATGATTCTAGTCCAGATACTGTAGATAACCTCTTACGCAGCACTCTGACCTCACAGTGATAAGAACAGGACGGCTATTTTCTTTATCCCTTTTTGTACCAAATGGAATCTTCCTCCTTTTACATAGCAGGAGTCCATTTCAAAATTAAGGGATGTCAGGTTGTGTTTTCTTCAAAATTTATTTGAAAAATGACTGAACTTTTAGCAATCAGTGGAGACCCTGATCAGACGCCGCGTTCTGCGGCGTCTGGTCTGGGCCTCCACTGTTTACCAGGGTACCTGTTTGGGGGTCACATTAGCACTGAAAAGCTACTGCGCTAAAAACCCCAAAACCTGAAAGTGAAAAACAGTGCAGAGCCAGATCAGATCCTTGAGAACATGGCATCTGATCAGGGCCTACAATGTTTGCACAAAGTTTAGTCAGCCTCCAAATTAATTGAGAAGATAACCTGACACCACTAAATTTTAAAACAGACTCCTGAAAAAGGTGGAAGATACATTTCAGTACAAAATGAGTTAACCCTTTTTTGTACCGGAAGCCCCAAAGCGGGTAATTGGCAGACAGTGCTGACCCAGATCAGACGCCGCAGAATGCGGCATCTGATCAGGGCCTACACAGTTTACTAAAAGTTCCGATATTTTCCAAATAAATTTTGAAGAAAACACAACCTGATACACGTAAATTTTGAAATGGACTCCTATTATACAAGGAAGAAGATTCTATTTGGTACAAAAAGGGTTAAACAGCCAATCACAACTGCTGGAATTGTCATTTGATGTATTCTTTTTCATATATTTCAGAATGCGGCATCTGATCAGGGCCTACACAGTTTACTAAAAGTTCCGATATTTTCCAAATAAATTTTGAAGAAAACACAACCTGATACACGTAAATTTTGAAATGGACTCCTATTATACAAGGAAGAAGATTCTATTTGGTACAAAAAGGGTTAAACAGCCAATCACAACTGCTGGAATTGTCATTTGATGTATTCTTTTTCATATATTTCAGAAAAAAAATTGTTTTTGAAATTTTGACTGCTTGCAGACAATTTACATGAAATTCCAAAACTAGCTTTATCAATGCAGATCTAAATCAGATGAATCTATCTGATCTAGATCTATATTGTTCGCAAAGGGTTGTCAGGCTCTGCGGGATAAGGGTCCATAGCTCCAGATAAGGTGCTTTTTTCAACCTATAAGTATTAATATTTTTCTTATTTCTGCATGAAAAGATATGTTGTAGGTACATCCCAACCTCTTTACAGCACTATAAATGGGGTCCAAAGAAGAAACTGTGTTAGTTAAACAACCATGTTATATCTAAACAAAACTTTATAGATTATTTAGAAAAATGACCATTTATGGTCATTTTTCTATATAATCTATACAGTTTGGTCATTTTTCTATATAATCTATACAGTTTTGGGATCCATCTTGAAACCAAAGCATGTTGTAAAGAGGTTGTGGTGTATTCATTAGAAGCGTCTCAGGGAGGCACTTCTAATTAGCGCCCACAACATATGTTTACATGCAGAAATAAGAAAAATAATATTTGAAACCCACTTTTATCTGGGACTATGGCCAATCAATGTTTTTCTAAGATTTTTTTTTTCTGAAAAAAAAAAAAGGCGGGAAGGGTAATATATCACATTCAAAATGTCTCTCTGTGTGACAATCTGGGTTATTCACCTGTAGTTGGACAGTAGAATCCTGATGTGCAAGAATCGCATTCACTCTGGTCAGTCAGTCTTAATGAACTACTGAAAGTTCCAGCATCACAGGGGGTCGGGGCGACACTACCTTCTGGACAATAAGAACCGGCTGGACAGTCAATAAATGTATCAACATCAGCTCCAGTCGGGCAGTAATATCCTGCAATAGAAGAAATGCATAGGTATAAGGACAGTCGGCAGGGAACTCTTAAGTAAAAAGAAACAAAGAACGGTTATCTTTCCCGCCAATTTTCTCATTTGTCGGGGGTGAAAGCTTCGGTTTTTATTGCTAAAATTTGATCATTTTTTAACAGTTTTAAAAGCAAAATGTGTCTTGATTTTTTATCGACATTCATCAGAAACAAAAAGGAAATATATGTAATAATAATAGTGTAAGTCTTTGTGAGGGGTTTGAGACTGATTTAAAATATTTCTTGCGCACATTTGTTAAGGTCATATAGCAGAATACCTTTGTTTTACACCTCCGAAAATGGCGGACCTCAGTGGAAGTGACGTCACGCTGATTGTCCTTATACAGGGCAACAAGAAAAGTAATAAGGAATATTTTTTTTTTTAATTCTTCTTCGAAACACATGTTGTGGTAACTATAATGATCCGGTCCCCACCCATCGGGGCTTGAAGAAATAGATGGGCTGCATGATGCTTCCAAGCAGAGCTGAAATCCGACTGCACACAAGTACTGGTAAACCGCTTAGAGGATCTAAACCTGCCCAGGCAAAGCGAGCTAGTTGGACCGTCCAAGCTAATAAACCCTATTGGTTTCATTTGGCGACAGGGCTTGAGATGTCATTTCATCTCAATGTCGGGCAAAAGTCCCACAAAATTGGAAGCAACGTCTCCAAAATGACCTATACAGTGTTGATGGGGACGTTAAACCTCAAATCAACAACAACAATCAACAACAACAACCTATGTATTGGGACAAACAGGCATGAGCAAACAATGCAGACACAGATCAGACTGCTCCTTCAGTAAAGGTCATTTTGGAGACGTCGCTTCCAATTTTTTGGGAATTTTACCCGACATTGAGATGAAATGACATCTCAAGCCCTGTCACCAAATGAAACCAACAGGGTTTATAAGCATGGACGGTCAGACTCGCACCACTTTTCCTGAGCAGGCTTAGATCCTGTAAGCGGTTTACCAGTACTCGTGTGCGGGTCGGTCTCAGCTCTGTATGGAAACATCATGCAGACCACCTATTTCTTCAAGCCCTGACAGGGGTGGGGGGGGGGGGGGGGTGGGGGTTATTAAAATATAATGAGCACTTTTCACATTTACATGCTCATGAAACCCTAAAGGGGTACCCTTGGCAAACAGTGCAGGCCCAGATCAGACGCCGCAAAATGCTGCGTCTGATCAGGGCCTGCACTATTTGCTTACAGAATTTTGTCAAAATCAGAACAAAAATGCAGAAAATAGGTCTTCCACCCCTTATATGATAAATGGATTTGTCCAACATACAGCAATGGAAGAGTCCACCAGTATAGTATACAACGGATTAAGGGATAATTTTCAAAGGATATTTCCCATTGGAAACATATAATTTAACCCTTGTCCTGCTGAATATTCATATATGCCACACCCACTGCCGATTATCAACCAATCAGATTACTTGATGCAAATTATTGCAACAAATTCACAAACTGAATGGCAAACAATGTAGATCCTGATCAGATGGCTTCGTCAGAAGCCATCTGATCTGGATCTTCATTGTTTGGAAAATAAGGCATATCCGGGCTCAGCAGGACAAGGGTTAAGATGAAAAATTGTGATCTTTTTCTTATTTCTCCTCAAGATATAGATTGTGGGTACTCGTTAGATCTGCCTCGGTTGGGCGATTCTGATGGGTACTTACAATCTGTATTTTAGAGCAGAAATAAGAATGATATTTTTCTTATTTCTGCTCAAAATACAGGTTGGGGTACCTCACCGAGGCGGTTCTAACGAATACCCACAATCTATATTTTAAAGTAGAAATAAGAAAAATAATGTATACCCCTGTAAACCCCTGTTTTACTACATAAAAGTGGGGTTCAAGGGGGTCAAAATTATATAGGTGTGTTCAATATGATAACACACCGGTGGGACATAGTGCATTTTTCTATCTCCAAACTGGATACTTTTCTGATGAAATGAGGCGGTTCTAATGAGTACCCACAACCTATGTCTTGAAGCCTAAATAAGACATATAATGTATACCCCTGTAAACCCCAATTTTCTCTATATATAGTGGGGTTTAAGGGGGTGTTCATTTCATGGACTCGTTCACGTGATGTTTTTGTGATGGTAAAAAAAGAAAAACACCAACCTGCAGCACATCTTGGTCCTTTATCTATCATGTCGAAATCCGGGCAATAATAACCTCCAGTACAGTTGGTGCATTCACTCTGGGCTGTACGTGCAGTTGAAGGGTTGAAGGTTCCTTGAGGGCAGGAGGTAGGGGTTGGGGAGCCCACTGGGCAGTAGAATCCTGCTGGACAGATATCTGCATCTGAGCCCATTGATGGTGTGGAACTATCTGATCCAATGGTACAGTAGTACCCAGCATGACAATCTCCTTCAGGCTCGGGTAAGCCTGTCTGGCTACAGTATTTTCCTGCCAAACATGGCTGACAGTCGGACAGACTGGATTTCATAGTCTCGTTGTTGAAAGTTCCTTCAGGGCATGGATTCTCATTGGACATAGTTGTATTTTCTGGGCAGTAGTGACCAACTGGACAGGCGCTGTTGTTATAAAGAACCACTGGATCCTGTACATTATCACAGAAATATCCAGCTGGGCATCCTTTGCAGAACCATTTGCCTGTTTCATCCTGGTAACTTCCTGATGAGCAACGAAGTGGTGCAGTACTTCCAGTCGGACAATAGTGTCCCAGGGTGCATTCTAAGCCTGGTGGAGTTGGTGACTCTTGTCCTCCTGGACAATAGTAGCCTTGATCACAGTCACCATCTGGCACTGAGTTACCACTGCCATCGCAATACATTCCTGCCGTGCAGGACAGACAGTTGGAGGAGTTTGTGTTTCCCTGACTGTTAACGTATGTGCCAGGATCGCAGTAGGTTGGGCCTGCACTTCCTTCAGGGCAATAAGCACCGACAGGGCAAATATTACCTGCAACGGGAAAATAAAGTTATAAAATCAACATACAGTCGAACTTCAATGGCTTGAACACCTTTGGGACCTCGAAAATCTGTTCGAGACAGGGGTAGTTCGAGCCACTGAGGGTTACTGTCAGGAGGCATAACGAGATACTTTTATACATCTTTTCGGTGTTCTATAATGAAAACTTATGCTTTGTGTACTCATTAGAATCGCGTCATCGAGGCGATTCTAATGAGTACACACAGCATACATTTGCAAGATAAAAGACTAAAATCTCCTTAATTATCCACCACTATTTCTTATGTAGAGGATTTCGCTAGGGGCTCAAGAATGTGTTCGACGCATCCATGGTAAAGGAGCCATTGGTGTTCGAGCCATCCAAGTTCTACTGTATTAGAAAACTTTACATACCCCGCAAACTCTTCAATACAACAGTTATTGTGGTCCAATTCTATAACCATGTTGTATTCAAGTAAAACTGTACAGCTGATCATGAAAACACACCTATATAATTCTGCATTACGATAACTCACCCGTGCGACACAGTGCAGTTTTTCACATCTCCAAAATGGCTACTTTTCTGAGGAAAATCTGTGATATTTTCATCATAAATACTGCAAACACAGGTTGTGGGTGCTCGTTAGAACCGCCTCATTGAGGCGGTTCTAACGAGTACCCACAACCTATGTATTGGTGCAGAAATAAGAAATAATGTATACACCCGTAAAACCCCAGTTTTCTCTATATAAAGTGGGGTTTAGGGTGGTGTTCGTTTCACGGACTTGTTCACGTGAAGGACCCCCTTGAACCCAACTTTGATATAGTAAAACTGGGGCTTACAGGGGTAAACCTTATTTTTGTTATTTCTGCTCTAAAATATAGTTTGTGGGTACTCCTTACAACGGACTCATTGAGGCAGTTCTAGCGTGTACCCACAATCTAGATTTTGAGCAAAAATAAGAAAACTATCACACTTTTTCATCTTAACACTTTCCTTTTTCCGGCGATAAAATTTACAATGTATTTGTGTAGGCATGTTTTCGTAATGTTATATAGAACAAAAATTCTGCCAAAGGCTATGTTGCACATGTAGTAAACTTGTCAATTGGGTGAAAGCTAGGGTTGTTGCAAATTTTGACGGTGTGACAAACGGATGTATATAAGATGCCTATATCAGGCACGACAAAAATGACCATTTATGGTCAATTTTCTATATAATCTAATTCTTTTTGGGAACAAAGCTGTATAGATCTTAAACAGTCTGGGGAATAAATGGTCATTTTTCTTTATAACTGTTTTTGGTCGATTGTTGACAATCCTAATTTACGGTAGTTCTCCTAATATTGCAAATACCCTAAAAATTCGGACACCAAAAATTATTGTAAAAAATAATTTCCAACATACCCCTAAAATCTGGTATGGCAACTTTTTCGGAGGAGATGAAAGCAGAGCTGTACATGGGTATTCAAATATATTGAAAATTTTGCCACCAAAAACATAATTTTCGGATAAAAAATTCTGATATTTTTCAAATTTCTGCTCAAAACATAGATTGTGTGTTCTAGAACTGCCTCGCTGAGGCGGGTCTAACGCAGGGGGAACAACCTACGTCAGAGCAGTGACGTCATAACCATTCGTAGGTTTGCCGTCGTTGGCTACACAAAAGGCATTTGCCACAACAAGTAGGCGCAGTCGGTGCATTAGGTCATAAAAGAACCAAACGTACTGAAATCTGTCTCAGAAATGTGACATTTTCTTCAAATAATTCGACACAAGCTGATTTGGCAATGATGTCGGAACTACCATTGTTTACAGCGCCGATTCAAATCTTGTGGCGAAGCTATCGAAGCCTTTTCAATGTTTCAAGGTGGAATTATCTCACTGATGGGATGCAAATATTGTTCGTTACCAGCTGAAGTATGTTCTCTGAAGACTCGTAATGTACATATCTAGTTTGAAGCATTTTATTTCCCTATTTACACCAATATGGCCGCTTCTGAAATGGGTACGACATCTCTGCTATGACGCAGGTTGTTCCCCCTGTAACGAGTACCCACAATTTATGTTTTTGAGCAGAAATAAGACAAATAATGTACACTCCTGTAAACCCCAGATTTACTATATAGATGTTGACAGTTGGGTTTAAGGGAGTCAAAAATACATAGGCGTGTTTTCGTGATGGAAACGCAGTCTGTGACCACTAAACGCACACTGTGCCTCCCCTCTAAAAAATTTTCAATAAACTGATCCTTATTTCAGTGCCCTTATTTCCCCTGTTATGTTTTATTTTTTTTTTTTTGTTTGATTTGAGGTTTAACGTCCGTGTCAACACTGTATAGGTCATTTTGGAGACGTTGCCTCCAATTTTGTGGGACTTTTACCCCACATTGAGATGAAATGACATCTCAAGCTCTGTCCCCCAATTAAACCAATAGGGTTTATAAGCATGGGCGGTCCAACTCGCACCACTTTATCTGGGCAGGCTTAGAGCCTCTAAGCAGTTTACCAGTACATGTGTGCGGTCGGTTTCAGCTCTGCGTGAACGGGCCTCCGTGGCCTAGTGGATAAGAGCGCTGACTCTTAGTCATTAGGTCTCTCACCGCCGTAGGTTCGTGCCTCGCTCGGGCCACGTGTGAGACGCCAAGTTCTGCAACGGAAGGTCAGGTGGTTTTTCTCCGGGTACTCCGGTTTTCGCCCACCTCTGATTAACGATCGGCTCGATATGAGTGAAATAATCTTGAAAGGGCCGTAAAACCCAAACCAAAAAAAAAGCTCTGCGTAGAAGCATCATGTAGCCCATTTATTTCTTCAAGCCCCAATGGGTTTTAAAATTGTACATATTTTGTGAAAGAAAACAAAATTGTGGGCAGCAGCATAAAACAAAATGTCTGCAAACAAAAATCAAAGTCACATAATGCTATTCGGTTTCCTACATTAAAATTACGTACAATATATCTTTGTATCCAATCAAATGTTGTTAAATTCTCAAATGCCCTCATTACGGTAACACACCCATGCAACATAGTGCATTTTTCCCCATCTCTAAAAATGGCTATTTTTCTGATGAAAATCTGTAATATATTTTCTTATTTCTACTGTAAACATAGGTTGTAGGTGCTCGTTAGAACTGCCTCATTGAGGCAGTTCTAACGAGTACCCACAACCCATGTCTTGGAGCAGAAATAAGAAATATAATGTAAATAAAAATCTAAAATGAGTTCCTTTAAGAGCAATGAAAACATTCATAAGAAAGAAGATGGGTCATACTACATAGTTTCGGCTAAAAAAGCCTCATCAGTGACCCTGTAATGATCCGGCAACGAAAGCCAGAGGAAACGTACTGCAATTTTGCGAATTTCGAATAGGCAGTCGATTCAAAGACTGATATAAATCAAAATGGGGTCCAAATAATTAAAAATCTGTCTAGAATATGGGTCTAAACCAATAATTTATTTCTGATTTCTCAGAATATTTACGCTGATCACAAAGGACCAAAAGTAACATATAAACTGCACTATGGATGATGTACGGGGAGACCTCGTATTCTATGTATAAAGTGGGGTTTAGTGGGGTGTTTCAAGGACTTGTTCACGTGATGTAAAATTACACATCCTTTACCTGTACTGTCTGTGGGATCTGGTGCTGTTGCTTGTCCACTACAGTAGTATCCAGCTGTACAGTTTCCGGTTGGTTCGCTTAAGCCACCTGTTGAACAGTACATACCAGCAGTACACGGTGTCATGGTAACTGAGCCTTCAGGGCAGTAGTAGCCACTACTACACTGGCCACCGAACAAGGCGAGTGGTGCAGACTGGAATGATGAGCCTGAGCAATAGAAGCCACCGTCACATGGTCCCGTCGGCACCGTCAAACCCGGCGTCTCACAGTAAAACCCAGCTGTAACAGAAACAATGATAAACCATAACCCTTTTTGAACCAAATGGAACCTTCCTCCTTATATATGGCAGGAGTCCATTTCAAAATTTAGGGGTGACAGGGTGTGTTATCTTTAAAATTTATTTGGAAAATAGCTGAACTTTTTGCAAACAGTGTAGGCCCTGATCAGACGCCGCGTTCTGCGGCGTCTGATCTGGGCCTGCACTGATTGCCAGGGTACCCGTTTTGGGGTTTCCGTACAAAATGGGTTAAGATGATATGACAAACACAACACTTGTCTTCTGTTTCGTTGTCTGTTGCTTACTTGATAAAATATTGATGCAAGCAGTGTGGACCAAGATCAGACAGCTCCTCAAGGAGCAGTCTGATCAGGGTACCCACTCTTGGCCTGTATGCAAAAACATTTTTTGGCAAAATGCAGCAGACGACAGACCAACATTTTTAAATGCATTTATTCTTAGCATCTTAAAGGTGAACTAGAGCTGTCAGTGAAACTGACTAGGGCCCCGGCAGCGCTATCAGAAATTTGTGGACGGACAGACAGACAGATGGACGGACAGAGTGATTACTATAGGGCACCCACACTTTCAGTGCGGGGCCCTAATTATTAATCTTAAGATACCATGGAATATTGTACACTGCAGCCTCATTATAATGTGGTTCATTACAACACGATTTTGGCTATTATACGGTTGGAAGATGGATCCCAAAAATGCATAGATTATGTAGAAAAATGACAATAAATGGTTAGTTTTCTATACAATCTTTACGTTTTTGTTTGGATATAACACAAACTTTTAACTAACAAGGTTTTTGCTTTGGACCCAAATAATAGCGTTATAAGGAGGTTGTGGTTTATTTGCAAAATCATCTGTTAATGTCGTCTGCTGCATATTCTCGCAAACTTTTCCAACATATTTTTGCATACACGCAAAGGGTGAGGACCCTGATCAGACTGGCCCTAAAGAAGCACTCTGATCAGGGTCCACACTGTCTGCAAAACTGACTGTCAAAATAACCAGCAGATGAAAATGCAGACAACAATTGTTGTGATTGACATCTTATTGGCTAAGGGGACTGGACACAAATGACAATGTGGTGCCATTTGAAAAAGGAAGACAACACTTGGGATTTCCTGATCACTTTCTCCTAAAGCGAGTCCTTCCAAAAAACATTTTTCTTTCTTTGTTTGATTTGAGGTTTAACATCCCCGTCAACACTGTAAAGGTCATTTTAGAGAAGTTGCTTCCAATTTTGTGGGACTTTTACCAAACATTGATATGAAATGACATCTCAAGCCCTGTCACCCTATGAAACCAATAGGGTTTATAAGCATGGACGGTCCGACTCGCACCGCTTTGCCTGGACAGGCTTAGATCCTCTAAGCGGTTGACCAGTACTTGTGTGCGGTCGGTTTCAGCTCTGCATGGAAGCATAATGCAGCCCATATATTTCTTCAAGCCCCTATGGGCGGGGGCCGTAGAACCCTTTTGTTGAGATAAAAATATTTTTTTGTAAAGTGAAGATGTATCCAGAGCCCTTAACCCATTTTGTACCGGAAACCCAAAACGGGTACCCGGGCAAACGGTGCAGGCCCAGATCAGACGCCGCAGAACGCGGCATCTGATCAGGGCCTCCACTGTTTCCTTAAAGTTCAGTCATTTTCCAAATAAATTTTAATGAAAACACAACCTTTTTTTTTTTTTTTTTTTTTTGAAAACACAACCTGAAACCCCTAATTTTGAAATGGACTCCTGCTGTATGTAAGGAGGAAAATTCCATTTGGTACAAAAAGGGTTAATAAATAGAAACTTCAAGCAAAACTGTCAGTTTTTCTTTTCTCCACCAGTTTATAGTTCAAAAAGTATGTTTGCTATGTTTGCTATCAAGGGCTAATGGATCCAGTCCCAAGCTGTTCAAAACGCTAATATTATGTTAAAACTTCAATGGACTCTCCTAAAGGAGTATCCATTTTAAAATCCCTCAAACAGCATAAAAAATAATAAATGCAACTAATTTTCCAACCACTAGTTTTCCCAAGCATTTCATTAATTTGTAATTTCAGTATTTACCATAATGATCCTAAGTATAGGGACAGATGGCCTGAAGGAGCAGTCAGATCAGGGTCTACACTATTGGCCAGTCTGTCAGAATCTTTTAATCTCTTTGCTTGATTATGAAACAAACTTATTAACCCTTAAAATGCCGAGAAAAACTACATCTGAAAATGTCGTCTGCTTATGTCATCTGCTGAATCTTCTTGCAAACTTTTTAAAACTATTTTTGCATACAGGAAAACAGAGTGAACCAAGATCAGACTGCTCCTATAGGAGCAGTCTGATCTGGGTTCACACTGTTTGCAAAAATGATTTTTAAAGTAACCAGCAGACGACAAAATTGCTGATCAGGGTCTACACTATTGGCCAGTCTGTCAGAATCTTATAATCTCTTTACTTGATTATAAAACAAACTTATTAACCCTTAAAATGCTGAGAAAATCTACCTTTGAAAATGTGGTCTGCTTATGTCGTCTGCCGAATCTTCTTGCATTCTGCGGCGTCTGATCTGGGCCTGCACTGTTTGCCAACTACCCTTTTTGGGGTTTCGGTACAAAAGTAAAAGTAACCAGCAGACAACAAAAACAGACAACAATTGTTTGTAACTGGCATCTTAAAGAGTTAACCTATAGTCTTTCAAAATGCAAATTTTGGACTAGTCCGTGTTTTAGATAAGTCACCTTCAGTTGGGATTTGGAAGATATAGTTTTACTGAGATTCGTACTGCAAAATACTAACCGTTTGGCCATGACTTCTACATAATGGCATTATGAAAAAGCTTATTTATAATTTTAAAATCCTGTGAAAGAAGAAATCCGAAACCTGCTTCCCCTTAAACATGGAATAGTCTTGCCACGCTTGAACAATGAACTCTCAAATGTCGTTGATAAACTATACCTACACACTGGTTTTATGAACAAGAGGGCCATGATGGCCCTGGATCGCTCACCTGATCCATAGAGTAACAAGTGGGACCCCGGGAGGGCCATTATTAACCCCAGGGCTATAATGTGCATAATGTTCAGAGACGTCTAAAAAGGTGAAGCTTCATACCAAATATCAACAAAGGCTATAATTTGAACAATCTTGGCAAAGGTCCACTAGATATGCTACATACCAAATATCAAAGACCTGGGCCTTGCGGTTTCAGAGAAGAAAATTTTTATTAAAGATATTACCTACATAAGCCTATATAAAACCAAATGGCTCCAGGGCGGGGGCATTTTTGGCCTCAGGGCTATAATTTAAACCATCTTGATAGAGGTCCACTAGAGGAAGCTTCACACCAAATATCAAAGACCATGGCCTTGCTGTTTCAGAAGAAGATTTTTAAGGAATATCTCTATATAAGTATATGTAAAACCAAAGGGCCCCAGGTCGGGGGCAGTTTTGGCCCTAGCACTATAATTTGAACAATCTTGGTAGGGGTTCACTAGATGAAGCTTCATACCAAACAGCAAAGACCTGGCCCTTGGGGTTTCGGAGAAGAAGATTTTTAAAGATTTTCCCCATATAAGCCCATGTAAAACCATAGGGCCCCAGGGCGGTGGCATTTTTAGCCCAAGCACTATAATTTGAACAATCTTGGTAGGAGTCCACTAGATGAAGCTTCATACCAAATAGCAAAGACCTGGGCCTTAAGGTTTCAGAGAAGAAGATTTTTAAAGATTTTCCCTATATAAGCCCATTTAAAACCAAAGGGCCCTGGAGTGGGGGGGGGGGGGATTGGGGGGGTGGGGGTGGAGAAGGACCATCGCCGTGTGGGATGAAGCTTCATACCAAATATCAAAGACATGGGCCTTACGGTTTCAGAGAAGAAAATTTTTAAAGGTTTTCCCTATATAAGCCTATGTAAAACCAAAGGGCCCCGGAGCGGGGGCATACTTGACCCCAGCACTATAATTTGAACAATCTTGGTAGGGGTCCCCTAGATGAAGCTTCATACCAAATATCAAAGACCTGGGCCTTACGGTTTCAGAGAAGAAGATTTTTAAAGCTCTTCCCTATATAAGCCCATGTAAAACCAAAGGGCCCTGGAGCGGCGGCATTTTGGCCCCAGCACTATAATTTGAACAATCTTGGTAGGGGTCCACTAGATGAAGCTCCATACCAAATATCAAAGACCTGGGCCTTACGGTTTCAGAGAAGAAAATTTTTAAAGGTTTTCCCTATATAAGCCCATGTAAAACCAAAGGGCCCCGGAGCAGGGGCATATTTGACCCCAGCACTATAATTTGAACAATCTTGGTAGGGGTCCACTAGATGAAGCTTCATACCAAATATCAAAGACCTGGGCCTTACGGTTTCAGAGAAGAAGATTTTTAAAGATTTTTCCTATATAAGCCCATGTAAAACCAAAGGGCCCCGGAGCGGGGGCATTTTTGGCCCCAGCACTATAATTTGAACAATCTTGGTAGGGGTCCTCCAGATGAAGCTTCATACCAAATATCAAAGACCTGGGCCTTGTGGTTTCAGAGAAGAAGATTTTTTAAGTTTTTGGTGAAAAAAATCTGTTTTTGGCTCCTATGACCTAGATGTGCAACGGACCAGAACCATTTGAACAACTTTGAAAGGGGACCACCTAAGGATCATTCCTGTGAAGTTTGGTCAAAATCCGATCAGTGGTTTAGGAGGAGATGTCGTTTAAAGAATTGTTTACGGACGGACGCACGGACGCACGCACGGACGACGGACGACGGACGAAAAGTGATCCCAAAAGCTCACCTCGTCACTACGTGACGGTGAGCTAAAAAGGCATTCAAAATCCTCTGAAAAGAGGACCAGTCATTTCTAAGTCAACTGGATGCATGCACTGTTCAACTCACCTGTGCAGTCAAAGCAGTCTGTATCCGCCATTGCTCCTGTGACATTCATGAATGTTCCTTTATCGCACGGGTACTGCTCAGGCAAGACAGTGCCGGCAAGACAGTAGTGACCAGTGGGACACGGATAGTCTGTATAGTTCGAGACACCTCCTTGACAAAAGTACCCTGAAGAAAAGATTGACATTACATTAACCCTTCTCTTGCTGAATATTCAGATTAGCCACACCCATTTCTGACTTTGAACCAATCAGATTACTTGGTATAATTTATTCCTACAAATTCATAAATTGAATGTCAAACAATGTAGATCCTGATCAGATCAGAAGCCATCTGATCTGTATCTACACTGTTTCCAAAGATAGAGGTTGTCGTGAACAGCATGATAAGAGTTAACCCTCATTATACTGAATATCAAAATAGGCTAGACTCCTCCCCAATTTTCAGCCATTTGTGCTGCAGGATTTCAATTTTAACCCATTTTGTACCGGAAATCCGAAAATGGGTACCCTGGCAATCAGTGCAGGCCCAGATCAGATGCCGCAGAATGTGGCTTCCGATCAGGGCCTACACTTTTTGCAAAAAGTTCAGCTATTCCCCAAATAAATTTTGACGATAACACAACCTGTCACCCCTAAATTTTGAAATGGACTCACGCCATATATAAGGAGGAAGATTCCATTTGGTACAAAAAGGGTTAACCATGGTTTCAGAAGCAGAACAGAAAACAGTATAGAGCCTGCTCAGCTGGCTTTGGTATCTATACCGTTTACAAAAAAGAGGGCCCAATGGTTCAGCATGGTTAGTGTTAACATCTCTCTGTTTAACCCCATTACGCAAACACGCCTATACAAATACATTGCCATCTTTATCGCCGCGGCCCCCGCCCATAGGGGCTTGAAAAAATATATGGGCTGCATGATGCTGCCACGCAGAGCTGAATCCGGCCCGCACACTAGTACTGGTAAACCTCTTAGAGGACCAAAACCAGTCCAGGAACAGCAATGCGAGGCGGACCGTCCTTGCTAATAAACCCTATTGGTTTCATTGGGCGACAGGGCTTGAGATGTCATTTCATCTCAATGTTGGGTAAAAGTCCCACAAAATTGGAAGCAACTTCTCTAAAATGACCTTTACAGTGTTGACGGGGACGTTAAACCTGAAATCAAACAAACAAAAAACCTTTATCGCCAAAAAAATTGAAATTTTAAGATGAAAAATAGTTCTATATTTTGAGCAGAAATAAGAAAAATAAGGTATACCCCCGGAAACCCCAGTTTTACTATATAAAAGTGGGGTTCAAGGGGCTAAAAATTATATAGGCATGTTTTTGTGATGCATTGTATACTGGGGATGTTGGACAAGTTCATTTCTTTTATAAGGGGTGTCGGGTCTATTTTTTCATTTTTATTCCATTTTTGATGGAAAATCCTCTTCGCAAACAGTGCAGACCTTGATCAGACCCAATGTTCTGCGTCATATGCCGTGTTTTGAAGCGTCTGATCTGGGTCTGCACTGTTTGCCAGGGTACCCCTTTAGGGGTTTCCTGCATGCGACTGGTTAATGATCACCTCTGGAAACCCCACTATATATAGAGAAAAATTGAATTTACAAAGGTATACATGATATTTTTTAATTTCGTTCAAAGACGTGAATCGTGGGTACTTGTTACACAACCGACAATCTGTAACTGGACAATGAATAAAAAGAAAATCTTAGATTTTCACATCACGAAAAAAAGCCTATATACTTTTGACACCCTTGAGCTCCACTTTTATATAGAAACCTTATTTTTTTCTTATTTCTGCTCTAAAATATAGATTGTGGGTACTTGTTAGAACCACCTCGATTTCGGGTAAGAACACCCAAAATCCTATATAATTTCGACACCCTTGAGCTCCACTTAAAAACCTTATTTTTTTCTTATTTCAGCTCTAAAATATAGATTGTGGATACTTGTTAGAACCACCTCGATTTTGGGTAAGAACACCAGGGTTAGAATGGAGTTGCTATCCTAAGCTAAAACTATGGATTGCCTAATCTGGTGTGCAAGAACAACACTTTTAACCCTTCTCTTGCTGAATATTCAGTTTAGCCACACCCAGTTCTGACTTTGAACCAATCAGATTACTTGATGTAATTTATTCCTACAAATTCTTAAACTGAATGCCAAACAGTGTAGATCCTGATCAGATGGCTTCTTCAGAAGCCATCTGATCTGGATCTACACTGTTTGCAAATATAGGGGTTGTCGTGAACAGCAAGATAAGGGTTAACCATGAAAAGTTTCTTACATATACATAAGCATCTTTAAAATATAACCTTGTTTAATGATGGATCTAAAAATATATAGATAAATGGTCATTTTTCTGTATAACCTATACATTTTGGTTGGGATATTATACAACACTGTTTCTTAATTGGCCCTACAGCAGTATATTAAAAAGATTGCGGTGTATATTCATACTTTTAACCATAAAATAGTTTATTTATACATGCATAACAGAGAAATGCCACGATTTCTAGCAGACATAAACTTGATAATTTCCTTTTTGTTAAGAAGAAATATTTCCTCTTAGCCAGGGAAATAAATCTTTGTAGCTGGAACTACTTTTGGCACAAGATACAAGGTACTGCTTTTGCAATGAAATAGCCATATTCAAACGTGGGAAAGTTTCAGACACTTTGACGTTATTCATGATGTCATCTCAATGGCGTCTACTTTTGGTTATTCAGATAAAAAGCTACAAAACTTACCTGCAGGACATATTATACATTCTCCAAGTCCTTCGACATCTGCATATGTTGCATTGGGACAAGAAATAGGATAACTGCTTCCCACAGGACAATAGTGTCCCACCGGACAGATTCCGCCAGTGCCAACCTGTCGGTCATCATAGCAACTGTTGTTAAATGGAACACTGTTGTTGATGCCATTGGGGTATTGTCTGTCAATACCAGATGTACAATAATGGCCTTGGCCACAGTCACCTATAAAAGCAAAACAAGACAAATAAACCACTTTATCATATGACTTCATGTCTGAGGCTGTAATAACACCATTTATCATATGACGTCGCGTCTGAGAGTGTAATAACGCCATGTATTATTTTCTATAATCCACTAGTGGATTAAATATGCAAATTAGCTAGATACGTCCCGTAACGTTACATGTACGACGTCCTTAACGACGTCGTGTGAACTAATAGCGGAATATTGGTATTTTTGCAAACAATCGTGAATAAAATGCGTTTTAAATGTCATTTGATAAATAGAATCTTGCATTCGTGCTCATGTATTATTGAATTTATTAAACTCGTTGAGGAAAAGGGATAAAATGCTCGGCAAAGCCTCGCATTTTATCCCTTTTCCTCAACTCGTTTAATAAATTCAATAATACATGAACACTCATGTAAGATCCTCTATGTAATAAATTTGGTAATCCACTACTGGATTAAATATGCCAATCAGTTACATACACCCTGTTACACCAAGTCTTCAAGGTGTCTGAATGTTTTGATTTTTACGGTAAATCAGCAAAGTGCATGCTCTTTCAAAAGAAACTGACAACTGCTCTTCTTGAATCAGCGGAAGGGAGAAGAGTGTTCAGCTAACACAATTTCTGCTTTGGCCCAACAAAAGTGTTATCATCACGTGGTCAAGTCCGTGAAATAAAGACCCCCCTAAACCCCACTTTAAATAGAGAAAACTGGGGTTTACGGGGGTAAACATTATTTTCCTTATCTGTGCTCCAAGACATAGGTTATGGGTACTCGTTAGAACCGCCTCAATGAGGCGGTTCTAACGAGCACCCAAAACCTATGTTTGGAGTATAAATAAGAAAATTAGCACGGATTTTCATCAGAAAAATGGCCATTTTGGAGATGTGAACAAATGCACTATGTCGCACGGGTGTGTTATCGTAATGTAAAGAGGTCATTGTTTGTTTGTTTTTTTTTTAGTTGAGGTTTTATGTCCCCCGTCAACACTAATAAGGTCATTTTGGAGATGTTGCTTCCTATATTGTGGGACTTTAACCCGACATTGAGATGAATTGACATCTCAAGCCCTACCGCCCACAGAAACCACTAGGGTTTAAGGAGTGGTCCAAGTTGCATCACTTTTCCTGGGTAGGCTTAGGCCTAAGCTGTTTACCAGTACTCAAGTTCCGTTGGTTTCAGCTCTGCGTGGAAGCACCGTGCAGTCCAATCTATTTCTCCAGGCTCCCATAGGTTTACTGCATACAGTGTCCTCTAGTCAGAGACCACCTTTGGGACTGTTCAAAAGTGGTCTTAGACCACTTTTGAACAGTCCCAAAGGTGGTCTTAATAAAGGAATTTTACTGTACCTACCAGTTGCCGTGGTGAGATGTTCACCGTCACAATATTTTCCTGCAGGACAAGCCTGACACTGGTTTTCCTCGTACAATCCTAGAGTATTGCTGTAGGTCCCTCGTGGACAGGCCTTCCAGTCTGCCCCAGTCCCTGCAGGGCAGTAGTATCCCCGGGGACACAATTGTTTGCCATTAGGTGTGGTACAGTAGTAGCCAGCGGGACACTCATTGCATTCTGCTGCATGGGTGTGGTCCACCTAAAATAAATCCATTTTGTGTAAGACATTCTCAAAATAAATGTTAATTTGGCCATAATATTTTGTTTGTTTGATTTGAGGTTTAACGTCCCCCATCAACACTGTACAGGTCATTTTGGAGACATTGCTTCCAATTTTGTGGGACTTTTACCTGACACTGAGATGAAATGACTTCTCAAGCCCTGTCGCCCAATGAAACCAATAGGGTTTATATGCATAGACGGGCTGATTGTTTGTTTGTTTGATTTGAGGTTAAACCTCCCCATCAACACTATTTGGGTCATTTTGGAGACATTGCTTCCAATTTTGTGGGACTTTTACCCGACATTTAGATGAAATGACATCTCAAACCCTGCCGCCCAATGAAACCAATAGGGTTTATAAGCATGGACGGTCTGACTCACACTGCTTTGCCTGGGCAGGCTTAGATACTCTAAGCAGTTTACCAGTACTTGTGTGCGGTCGATTTCAGCTCTGCATGGAAGAATCATGCAACCAATTTATTTCTTCAAGCCCCGACGGGCGGGGGCAGTGTGGACCGATTATAAGGACAGTATTTGTTCCATAACATTTGCCATTATAAATAAGTTCCCACTCAAGAATCCCAGTATAATAGGTAATAAGGGCTCTTTCCCTTTATTATTCCAGAAACAAATGTTGTGGTGATTGCAGTATGGTTTCTTGGTGCATATAATGCATAAGAAGTGCATGAATTTTTGTTGGGGCACACTACAAGCTCTACTTATTTTACTTATTCTAGATGACTTTTATTAGAAGCCTCAGTCGTGCAGTGGTTATGCTACTCGTCTTGTAAACCAGGGTCGCAGGATCGATCCCGAGCTTCTCCAGACATTAAGATTTGTCTTTAAACCGAGGTCCCGTCTCCATTATGACCTTAGCTGTTGGTGAAACATAAAACTCAAACACTCACTCACTGTTTGACTTTCACTGTTCCTTGTCCAGCTGAATAAATTAATTTTGTCACAACCATTTCTGACTATCATCCAAATTCTGACAAATGACAGTGTAGATCCTGATCAGATGGCTTCTTCACTGTTTTCAAAGGTAGGGATTGTGATGTTCAGCAGTATAAGGTTATTTCTTTTTCCTTTTAGGGTCCAATTTCTCTACTGCACACAATTACCTCAGTATAATTAACCCTGTTTGTACCAAATGAAATCTTTCTCCTTATATATAGCAGGAGTCCATATCAAAATTTAGAGGGTGAGGTTGTGTTTTCTTCAAAACTGATTTGGAAAATGGCTGACCTTTTTGCAAATAGTGTAGGCCCTGATCAGACGCTGCATCAGCGTCTGATCTGGGCCTGCGGTGTTTGCCAGGGTACCCATTTTGGGGTTTCTGGTGCAAAATGGGTTTAGACAAGGTGTTGGTTGGTCGAGCAAATAAGGGCTCTTAGGCAATAAGGCAATTTGGGCTCTTTCCCCTGATTATTCCGGAAACAAATGTTGCAGTGATAATAGCAAATATTCTCAACTTTGGTTTCTTGCTGCATATTATGCATAAGAAGTACAGAGGACCCTCACTATAATGACTGTATATGTTCCCTGACATTTTTCCACTATTATAACGAATCTGCCCCTAAAAACAGTCCCAATAAGGAGTAGTATAGTAGGTAATAATGTTTTTTTTTCCCTCAATTACTCCAAGAAACAAATGTTGTGGACATTTGTTTTAAGAATTGCCTTGTTGAGGAGATTCTTACAAATATCCATGACATTTGTTTCTTGGAGTATTAAATAATTACAATATTCTAGAATATCTCAGTTTATCATCTCATCCTGAACTAAGGATTCATTACATAGAGAATCTTACATGAATGTTCATGTAATACTGAATTTATTAAACGAGTTGAGAAGGGATAAAATGCGAGGCTGTGCCGAGCATTTTATCCCTTTTCCTCAATGAGTTTAATAAATGCAATAATATATGAGCACAAATGTAAGATTCTATTTATCATATGACATTTAAAAGGCATTTTATTCACGATTGTTTACAAAAATATCAATATTCCGCCATTAGTAAACGCGACGTCGTTAAGGACGTCGTTCATGTAACGTTACGTGGCGTATCTAACTAATTTGTATATTTAATCCACTGGTGGATTATCAAATTTATTACATGGCGTTATTACACTCTCAGATGCGACGTCATATGATAAATTAATATTGTCGTTATAACAAGTTTTGTCTTTATATCAAAAGGCGGTATAAAGAGGGTTGACTATGCATGACTTACCTCTGTATAATTAAGACAAGGTGTTGGTTGGCTCGAGCCCTCAGGGCAGAAGTGATTGACAGGACAGTAGGACGAGGAATCATTGGCATAGACGCTTCCTGGTGAACAATAATACCCTGAAAAATACAGCAGATAATGTAAAATAAAAAAAAATTGCATGTACCATATTCTCCTTAAGTATTCGGACACCTCAACTCCCTGCCATACTTGTTCTAAAATTTGAGCAAGTACAATTTACTACCTTAACCCTTATCATGCTGTTCATGTTATGCATAAGAATTTATTTTTCTGATTCCCACTTGCACCCCACTGTGACCTAATAGTGCTATAAATATCTTGTTAATCTTCTTATAGAAGATTCTAGAAAACTGAGTCACAGATTAATTTCATTTTTGTAAACAACATGTTTACAAGGAAAAGTACTTCAGAACCTTCCAGAAAGTTCTGGGTTGCATTATTTTTAGAAAATTACCTCATCTTATTCCACAGCCCTCTGGAATGTTCTAGAGAAATCTTAGGGTCTATAAAAGAGCTTGATTTTTCTCACTGAGGGAGACTTTGGAGTTTGATGTTTGGGCATTTAAGAAAAGTTATTTATAAATTCTGTGTGGGATTGTTAAAGGATATTACTTTTCATTTTGGACTGTGAATTCTGTGGGATCAAGGAAAATAGATTCATTCAGGATATTTCATAACAGAGCTAAGTACATTTAATTTTCTTACTTCTACAGGTTAAAGTTAACTTGTAAATAAATTTTGTTAAAATTTTCCAAAAGGCTTGTTTGCTTTTTCTTTCTGCTACGCCTGGCTCGTAACAGAAATTGGGGGCTCGTCCGGGATAAACCATTTCGAGCATTTTAAAACCGACATTTCATGTGACGGCAGGTAATTGTCATTTCTTGTCAAATATAGACTTGGCAGTTGCTTCACAGGATTGGTGTTTCCCTATAGGCATATGGGGGATTGTCATTTCATGTGAATGTCATTTCAGGTGAAATAGTACTTGTCATTTCATGTGAAATTCTTATTGGGCTTGTCATTTCAAAAAAAAAAAAAATATATATATATATATATAAAACTTGTCAAATTAACCTCAATCTTTATTACCCTAATTACTTAATAAAACATACAAAAAGCAAACATGTCGTTTGATTTGAGAAGCTTTTTGGCTCAGCCTACTCAGGAGTTGTTTAATCTGGCCAAAAGGACAGATTTGTTAGATATTGCTTCCCATTATGGGGTTACTGCTGTCAAAACAAGCATGAAGAAGCATGAAATTAAGAATATTTTGGTACAGTTTTTTGTTGATGAAGAACTTTTCGATCCATCTGCTTTGTCTCTCATTATGGTTTCACATACTGAATTACAAATGAGACAAATTGAAATAGGAAGGCAAATTGAATTAGAAAAGTTAAGATTAGAGATGGAAGAACGAGGCAAAGAAAAAGAAAGAGAAATGCAGAGACAAATGCAGATGGAAAGATTAGAAATGGAAGAACGTGTTCGAAAAGAAAAAATAGAACAGGAAGAAAAAAATAGAGAAATGGAAGAAAGGGAGAGGGAAAAACAAAGAGAAATGGAAGAAAGAGAGAGGGAAAAACAAAGAGAAATGGAGGAACGGATTGAGTTAGAAAAGGAAAAAATGAGATATAGTATTGAAGAAAAAGAAAGGGAAAGGCAATTTCAATTAAGGCTGAAAGAAATGGAACTCCAGGGTCAAGATAGGGTGAAACATACCCCTGTTTTTGACTCTGGTAGTTACTTTGATGCAACAAAGCACATCAGATTAGTTCCACCATTTCAGGAAAAAGAGGTAGATAAGTATTTTTTGCATTTCGAAAAAGTTGCAGAAAATTTAAAATGGCCAAAAGAGCATTGGACCTTACTTTTGCAAAGCGTTGTTGTCGGAAAGGCTCGAGACATTTACACTCAGCTGACTGTCGAGCAAAGCTCAGACTATGATTTGGTTAAGGAGCTTATTCTTAAGGCATATGAATTGGTCCCTGAAGCTTACAGGCAAAAATTTAGGAATTGTAAAAAAGAAATTTCCCAGACCCATATAGAATTTGCTCGAACCAAAGAACAGCTATTTGATAGGTGGTGTTCTTCTAAAAAGGTAGGCTCTGATCATGACAAACTTAGACAGCTTGTCCTTGTTGAAGAGTTCAAACGGTGCATAAATTCAGACATTAAATCTTTTCTCGATGAAAGACAGGTTGAAACTTTGGAGGAAGCTTCTCGTTTGGCAGATGATTATGCTTTGACTCATAAAGTCTCATTTGTGAACAGGCCTTATCCTCGAAAACCTTATAATCCACAGACAGGTCCAAGATTCTATCCCAGTAATCCTTCTGGTAGTTATAGCCATACATCTAGTACTATGCCCAAACTTTCTGGTGAAAATAAAAGCCAGAATCCGTCCAAACCTTCTGGTGAAAACAGAAGCCAGAATTTTTCCAAACCTTCTGGTGAAAACAAAGACCAGAATCCCTTATCTCAATCTCAAGTAGTGTGTTATTATTGTAAAAATACAGGTCATTTGATCTCTGAGTGTTTAAAATTAAAGCGAAGGAAAGAAAGAGAAAGACAAGAGGAACTTAAGCCTACAGGCTTGACTTCTATAAGGCCAAAACCACAGTCTTGTGTAAGGGAGGAAACTCTTTCTGATACCAAATTATCTGAGACTGATACAGTTATGGAGTGTTATGAACCATTCTTATCAGATGGTTTTGTGTCACTAAATGGTGACAGTTATGCCCATCCTACCCCTATTAAAATCTTACGAGATACCGGAGCTTCTCAATCTCTTATTCTAGCAGATACTCTGCCTTTTTCTGAGAAGACTTCTTTGGGCCAAAGTGTCCTTATTCAGGGTGTGGAATGTGGATTTGTTAATGTTCCCCTCCATAACGTTTATTTGTCATCAGACTTGGTATCCGGTTCAGTGGCTGTTGGTATTAGACCTTCTTTACCTTTTAAAGGTGTTCATTTGTTGCTAGGCAATGACTTAGCTGGAGATAAGGTTGTGGTAAACCCACTTTTGACTACTAATCCTTGCATAGACCAACCGCCTGATCCCATTGAGCAGGAAATTCCTGATCTTTATCCGTCTTGTGCAGTCACAAGGGCTATGGCACGTAAGGCCAAGCAAACTGATGGGAAACAGGATTTTGATTTAACTGATACCTTTTTGGGTCAGTCTTTTAATGACGAGATAACAAGGTCTCTGTCTTCAAGCCTGCCTGATAAGCAGACAGATTTTCATGAGAATAACTCATCTTTAGATCTAGGCCATGACATAATGTCTGGGTCTCAACTAGCTATAGAACAGCATAAGGATCCTGAAATTTCGCCTTTATTTGAAAGGGCTTTAGATGAGCAGGAAGTATCTCAGGTCCCAGTCGGTTATTATGTCAAAAATGACATTCTTATGAGAAAATGGCGTCCACCAGACGTCTCAGCAGAAGACGAGTGGACTGTCAACCACCAGATAGTGGTTCCACGGGTTTACCGTTCCCAAATATTAAACTTGGCACATGAAACTCCCATGTCAGGACATTTAGGTGTAAATAAAACCTATCACAAGATTCTTAATCATTTTTACTGGCCTGGGTTAAAATCAGATGTTTCTCAGCATTGTAGGTCCTGTCATACATGTCAAATGGTAGGAAAACCCAATCAGACTATACCTAAGGCTCATTTGCAGCCTATACCTGCTTTTGATGAACCTTTCAGTCGAATAATTATAGACTGTGTGGGTCCCTTGCCCAGAACTAAGTCCGGCTGTGAATATCTTTTGACCATTATGTGTGGTTCCACACGTTTTCCTGAAGCCATTCCTTTAAGAAATATCAAAACTAAGACAATCGTCAAGGCATTAGTGAAGTTTTTCACATTTGTTGGGCTTCCTAAATCTATTCAGTCAGACCAAGGCTCAAATTTTATGTCTGGAATATTTCAACAAGTAATGCATGAACTTGGCATTGTACAGTATAAGTCATCAGCCTATCATCCTGAAAGTCAAGGCGCCCTTGAAAGATTCCATCAAACATTGAAAAACATGATAAGATCATATTGCATTGACACAGAGAAGGATTGGGATGAAGGCATCCATCTCCTTTTATTTGCTGTTAGAGAATCTGTGCAAGAATCTCTTGGCTTCAGTCCATTTGAATTAGTATTTGGCCATACTGTTCGTGGTCCTTTGAAACTTCTCAAAGAGAAATTTCTCTCCAATGATGACACCTCCCTGAATTTACTTCAGTATGTGTCTGATTTCAAAACTAGACTTTCAAAAGCTTGTGAGGCTGCTCGGACCAATCTTCAGTCAGCCCAAAGGAAAATGAAACAGCTATATGACATAGGGACAAAAGAAAGGAATTTTAAACCAGGTGATAAGGTACTAGCTCTTTTGCCTATTCCAGGAAAATCGTTGCAGGCCAGGTATTATGGTCCATACACTGTAGACAAAAAGATCAGTGACGTAAATTACATAATAAACACTCCTGGGAGGCGCAAGCTAAAGCAGCTATGTCATATTAACATGCTTAAGGAATACATAGATAGGGACAATACACCTTTAACATCAGTCAATCTAGTTAGCTCTGTTCCACTTAATTCATGTGACAATGACTGTGAGGATATTAATTCAGTGAAGTCGGATCCCACATCATCAAAACTTCAGAATTCTGACATTCTACGGAATCTTGACCAGAAACTGTCACATCTAGAGCCAAATCAGCGGAATGAACTGAAACAGCTGATTTTTGAATATGAACAATTATTTCCTGACATTCCAACACGTACAGACAAAATATTTCACGATGTGGACATAAATGGTTCTAAACCTGTAAAACAACACCCATACAGGATGAATCCTATAAAACAGAAAAATCTTAAAGAAGAAATTCAGTATTTGCTGGACAATGACTGGAATGGAGTTCTCCTAGTATTCTTATACCAGAACAAGAAAGGACAAAAATGTTTATAGACTCTTAGAAGGATTAATTCTCGAACATAGACAGATGCAGAGCAAGAATCACTCTGCAACATTTCGAAGTTTATCTTACCCCTACTACTGCACCGATTGTTGTTTTCAGTGATCACAATCCACTGACTTTCATACATAAAATGAAAAACAAAAATCAGCGGTTGCTCAGGTGGAGTCTTATGCTACAAGAGTATAATTTAGACATAAGACATATCAGAGGGAGAGATAACATTATCCCTGATGCCCTTTCAAGAGCTTGAGCAGTGTCAGGAGTTGTGTTTTTCTTTCCTATTAAAGTGGATTGTAGATACATGTAATTTTATATGCTATGCTCAATATTTTATTATTCTTAAAGCAAAAGAAAGCTTTATTACATAAATCTTTCTTTTCCTCGAAGAGGGGGAGTGTTATGCATAAGAATTTATTTTTCTGATTCCCACTTGCACCCCACTGTGACCTAATAGTGCTATAAATATCTTGTTAATCTTCTTATAGAAGATTCTAGAAAACTGAGTCACAGATTAATTTCATTTTTGTAAACAACATGTTTACAAGGAAAAGTACTTCAGAACCTTCCAGAAAGTTCTGGGTTGCATTATTTTTAGAAAATTACCTCATCTTATTCCACAGCCCTCTGGAATGTTCTAGAGAAATCTTAGGGTCTATAAAAGAGCTTGATTTTTCTCACTGAGGGAGACTTTGGAGTTTGATGTTTGGGCATTTAAGAAAAGTTATTTATAAATTCTGTGTGGGATTGTTAAAGGATATTACTTTTCATTTTGGACTGTGAATTCTGTGGGATCAAGGAAAATAGATTCATTCAGGATATTTCATAACAGAGCTAAGTACATTTAATTTTCTTACTTCTACAGGTTAAAGTTAACTTGTAAATAAATTTTGTTAAAATTTTCCAAAAGGCTTGTTTGCTTTTTCTTTCTGCTACGCCTGGCTCGTAACAGTTCACAACAACCCCTATCTTTGGAAACAGTGTAGATCCAGATCAGATGGCTTCTGAAGAAGCCATCTGATCAGGATCTACACTGTTTGGCATGCAGTTTATGAATTTGAAGCAATAAATTACATCAAGTAATTTGATTGGTTGATAGACAGAAATGGGTGTGGCTTAAATGAATATTCAGCAAGAGAAGGGTTAACATTCTTTCATGGAGATTAGGAGGACGCGGGTTCGATACCTGCCGGAGTCGGCAACATTCTTTTGTGGAGATTGATCAAGAAATCTTTTCTACGGTCATTCTCTCCCGATGATTCAAGAAGGGCAGTTGTCTTTGTTTATTTGTTTGATTTGAGGTTAAACATCCCTGTCAACACTGTAAAGGTAATTTTGGAGACGTTGCTTCCAATTTTGTGGGACTTTTACCCAACTTTGAGAAGAAATGACATCTCAAGCCCTGCCTCCCAATGAAACCAATAGAGTTTAAAAGCATGGACTGTCTGACTCACACCGCTTTGCCTGAGCAGGCTTAGATCCTCTATGCGGTTTACCAGTACTCTTGTGCGGTTCAGTTTTAGCTCTACGTGGAAGCATCATCATGCAACCTATCCATTTCTTCAAGCCCTGATAGGGGGGGGGGGGAGGCAAAGGGCAGTTGTCGGTTTCTGACGAAAGAATGTGCACTGTACTGGTTAACCACTTACGTATAAGCCTGCCCAGGAAAAGTGTGGATAGGTAAACTGACTGGTTCAAAAATGAGCTATAAAGTGTTGACTGGGCCATTAAACTCCAATACAAACAAACAATTTACTACCTAAAGTTGTACCTCAAGACAGATGGATGACTGGCAAAAAATGAGGACCTTGATGAGACACCTTGTTCTGTGGCATCTCATCTGGGTCTACATTATTTGACTTGGCAAGTCTGTTCCAATATACATCATTTGAGAAAGTCTGTGAAATGAACACCCCCTTAAACGCCACTTTATACCGAGAAAACTGGGGTTTACGGGGGTATACATTATTTTTCTTATTTCTGCTCCAAGACATAGGTTGTGGGTACTCGTTAGAACCGCCTCACTGAGGCGGGTTTTAACGAGCACCCACAACCTATGTTTGCAGTATAAATAGGAAAATATCTCGGATTTTCATCAGAAATGTAATCATTTTGAAGATGTGAAAAAATGCAATGTGTAATGATACAGCAAATACAGTACTACTGACACTGAATGATAGCTCTGCCACTGGAGAGCGCCACCAAAAGGATAAGTGAACTAGAGCTGTCAGTGAAACTGACTAGGGCCCCGGCAGCGCTATCAGAGGAGTAGGAAAATGTTGATGTTAAAAAAGACGTTTTTTTTTTCCTTTCACCTCTAAGTATGACCTTGACCTTTGAGGTACGGACCTGGGTCTTGCGCGTGACACACTGTCACATTATGGTTAATATTTCTGCTAAGTAATATTTAAATCCATCCAGGTATAAGAAAGTTATAGATTGGACACAATAAAAAAGACGCTTTTTTGACCTTTTATCTCTAAGTATGACCTTGACCTTTGAGGTACGGCTGTGGGTCTTGCGTGTGACACTTCGTCACATTATGGTTAACATTTCTGCCAAGTAATATTTAAATCCATCCAGGAATAATAACAAAGTTATTAATTGGACACAGGAAAGACCCTTTTTTGACCTTTAACCTCTAAGTATGACCTTGACCTTTGAGGTACGGACCTGAGTCTTGCGCGCAACACTCCATCACATTATGGTTAACATTTCTGCCAAGTAATATTTAAATCCATCCAGGAATAAGAAAGTTATGGAGGATAAAAAAATTTGTGGACGGACAGACGGACAGACAAACAGACAGACGGACAGAGTGATTACTATAGGGCACCCACACTTTCAGTGCGGGGCAAAAGTTATGGAGGATAAAAAAATTTGTGGACGGACAGACGGACGGACAGACAGACAGACGGACGGACAGAGTGATTACTATAGGGCACCCACACTTTCAGTGCGGGGCCCTAATAATTTGTTTGTTTGTTTGATTTGAGGTTTAAAGTCCCCATCAACACTGTAAAGGTCATTTTCGAGATGTTGCTTCCAATTTTGTGGGATTTTTACCCGACATTGAGATGAAATGACATCTCAAGCCCTGTCGCCCAATGAAACCAATAGGGTTTATTAACATGGACGGTCTGCCTCGCACCGCAGTTCCTGGACAGGCTTAGATCCTCTAAGCGGTTTACCAGTACAAGTGTGCGGGCCGGATTCAGCTCTGCGTGGAAGCATCATGCAGCCCATATATTTCTTCAAGCCCCTATGGGCGGGGGCTAGATAAGTGAATAACATGTTTTAAATTTCATGTCTAAAACATCAGGCAATTCTAACCACCACCCATGATTTGTTTCAAATTCAATCGAGGAAACAGAAGACGAAAAATTCTTCCCATTTCAATAACATATCTGTGCGACACATTGGATTCGTTCATATCTCTGACATGGTTAATCCTTGTCCTGCTGAGCCCGGATATGCCTTATTTTCCAAACAATGAAGATCCAGATCAGATGGCTTCTGACAAAGCCATCTGGCCAGGATCTACATTGTTTGCCATTCAGATTGTGAATTTGTTGCAATAATTTGCAACAAGTAATCTGATTGGTTGATAATCGGTAGTGGGTGTGACATATATGAATATTCAGCAGGACAATGGTTAATTTTCTGATAAATATGTCATATCTTTCTTCTTTCTACTCAAAACACATGTTGTAGGTGCTCCTTAGAACATTGTATGCTAGTGAACTATGCACTATGTCGCACAGCTGTGTCATTACGATAACACATCCGTGTGCTATAGAGGATTTTTCAAACCTCAAAAAAGGTAATTTTTTCTGATGAAAATTTGTGATATTTTTCTTATTTATACTTCAAACACAGGTTTGGGGTGCTAGTTAGAACCGCCTCAATGAGGCGGTTCTAACGAGTACCCACAACCTATGTCTTAGAGCAGAAATAAGGAAAATAATGTTTACCCCCTTAAACCCCAGTTTTCTCTATATAAAGTGGGGTTTAGGGGGTCTTTATTTCACGGACTTGTTCATGTGATGTATCGTAAAAGAACAATTTGCATTACCTTCGTAACACAGCCCGGTTGGTTCTGTTAAGCCATCAGTCTCACAGTATGAGCCACCAGGACACTCGGTACAGTTCTCCTGAGCCTTTAGATTAGTCATGTTGGAATATGTACCTATAACATAAAATGTACAATATACACCGCAACCTCTATTAATATACACCACAACACTATTAAGTGGGTCCAAAGCAGAAACCATGTTAGTTAAACAATCGTGTTACATCCAAACAAAAATATATAGATTATATAGCAAAATGACCATTTATGGTCATTTTTCTATATAATCAATACATTTTTTGGATCCCTCTTGAAACCGTGTTATATCCAAAACCGTGTTATAATGAACAGTGTTATAATGAGGTTGTGGTTGTATTAATTCTATATGGTCCCAACAGCTCAGTGGTAGAGTGTCCACTTCGGGGTCGGGAGGTCGCAAGTTTGATCCCTGGCTGCGCCATACCAAAGGCGTAAAACAGGTACGTATTTGTTAAATACTTTGTTTGTCACAATAAAAGCTCTACAGAGCTTATATTATTTGTTTCTGATATATGACATTAAATTAACCCTAAATACGCCGAGAAAAACTACATCTAAAAATGTTGTCTGCTTATGCCGTCTGCTGATTTTTTTTGCAAACTTTTTAAAAATATATTTTTGTATACAGGCAAACAGTGTGGGCCCAGATCAGACTGCTCCTACAGGAGCAGTCTGATCTGGGTCCACACTGTTTGCAAAAAATTACTTTTAAGGTAACCAGGAGACTGCAAAGCAGACGACAAATGTCGTGATTGGCATTTTATGGGTAAAGCTTCTTCATCATTTATTTTTCTATGTAATATATAAACTAGTTGTTGGATTTGACACAATATTGTTGTCAATAATCAGTTGTTACATGTAACCATTATTGAATTCATCCTTGAGCTGCCGAGAAAAACATCTGAAAATGTAGTCTGCTTATGTCGTGGTGAATCTCCTTGCAATTTTTTTTTTATTTTTATTTTTTTTTTCATACAGGCAAACAGTGTTTGCAAAAGTGATTTTTGAAGTAACCAAGTTGTCGCAAGGTTTGATGCAATAGTTTTCGAAGTCAGTGAACCATAAAAAGTCAAGATCAAATATGGATGCTTGCAATATTGTTGCGGTCCCCAGATACAACTCTGTACCAAGTATCATTAATGAAGCTCTTATAGTTCTTGAGAAATAAACTGATCATTTGGGTGAAAGTTAGGGTTGTCCCAAATGTTGACAGATTGACAAAGGAATGAACGGATGGATGGAAAATCTGACGCCTATATCAGGCCATGCTAATAGCAGGCATGACAAAAAAATTGTCATTTTTCTTGTTCATTTTCCTATATAATCTGCGGGACTGAAGCACATTTTATGATTTTCTGTAAGGCTAGCAAATGAATAACACATTAATCTTACCTGCTGGACATAATTCTGGAGTGTGTGTTCCCGCCGGACAGAATCTCCCTGTTGGGCAGTCAAGCTCCATTGCACTGCTAGAAGCTTCAGGACAATAATACCCTGCCTCACAAAGACCACTTGGTGCCGTCATATTCAATTCACCACAGTAATAAGCTGCGGTGCAGTTCGTGCATTCATTCTCTGCTGTCAGACGGACATTATTGGAGTATGTGCCAACAGGACATTTCTGGGGCTCGCTTGATTGTTGAGGGCAGTAGAAGCCAGCTGGACACTCATAGGCATCAGAATCCTCCATAGGTGTGGCAGTTTCAGCTCCTTGCCGACAGTAATAGCTGAAAATATACAATACAGCACATTATGACTTTCAACACAGCCTTTTTTACATAGTGACTCATTAACTCATTGTATGCTGGTGGACTTTTCCACTGCTATATGTTGGACAAGTCCATTTGTCATATAAGGGGTGTCAGACCCATTTTTTTGTTTTTATTCTATTTTTGACGACAATTTCTGTCAGCAAATAGTGCAGGCTCTGATCAGACGCCGCATTCTGTGGCTTCTGATCTGGGCCTGCACTGTTTGCCAAGGTACCCCTGTTAGGGGTTGCCGCATACATGTTGAATTTCTTGGAGCAGAAATAAGCAAAATAATACATATCCCTGTAAACCCCAGTTTTCTCAGTATAAAGTAGGATTTTGAGGGGAATTCATTTCATGGACTTTGGTTAAACATGGTTATGGATATAACATGGTCCAAAACTGTACAGGTCATATACAAAAATGGTCATTTTCAACCTAATCTTAACATTTTTGTTTGGATATAACAGGATTGTTACTACCGGTAACACATTTTCTGCTTTGCATCACGATAGCACACCAGTGTGATATAGTGCTTTCTTTCATTCTCCAAAATGGCAACTTTTCCCTAAAAAAAACTGTGATTTTTTTTTTTCTTTTTTTTTTTACACCAAACATAGGTTGATGTTGTTTGTTAGGTTCTAAGAACCGCCTCAAGCGGTTCTAAAGTGTACCCACAACCTATGTCTTGGAGCAGAAATAAGCAAAATAATACAAATCCTTGTAAACCCAAGTTTTCTCTACACAAAGTGGGATTTAGAGGGGAGTTCATTTTATGGACTTGTTAACATGATGGAACACCAGCAACTGTTCATTTGATTTGAGGTTTAACGTCCCCGTCAACACTGTAAAGGTCATTTTGGAGATGTGCTTCCAATTTTGTGGGACTTTTACCCGACATTGAGATGAAAAGACATCTCAAGCCCAGTCGCCCAATGAAACCAATAGGGTTTATTAGCATGGATGGTCCGCCTCGCACCGCGGTTCCTGGACAGGCTTAGATCCTCTACGCGGTTTACCAGTACTAGTGTGCGGGCCAGATTCAGCTCTGCGTGGAAGCATCATGCAGCCCATATATTTCTTCAAGCCCCTATGGGCGGGGGCCTGTTAACATGATGGAACACCAGCAACTGAGTTATAGAGAAAGTTGCAGAGTACTTCTGTATTCATTCTGTTCAATGCATCAATTTTGAGCCCTGCTTAGAGGTACAAGATATACACAGGACCCTGGCTATAAAAACAGTACAGTCCAACCTGTATTAAGCAAGCACCTAAGGGTTGATCAAAATGTGCTTCCTTAAGACAGGTGCTTGCTTAATTCAGGTGAATTTTATTGCATTTTCCTTTTTGCATTTGTTCCCTAGCAATTCGCCACTATTAGTGAATTTGCCCCTATAAGGAATTCCAATAAAGAGTAGTATAATAAGAGATAAAGGACTTTTTTCCCTTAACTTCCCCAAGAAACTAATGCTGTTGGCATTTGTTAGAATCCCCTCGCCAAGATCAAATATCCACATTTTGTTTCCTGTAGTATTAACCCTTAAGATGCCGAGAAAAACTGCAACTGAAAATGTCGTCTGCTTATGTCGTCTGCTGATTTTTTTTGTTAACTTTTCAAAAATATTTTTGCAAACAGGAAAAAAGTGTGGACCCAGATCAGACTGCTCCTACAGGAGCAGTCTGATCTGGATCCACACTTTGAATAAAATTACTTTTAAGGTAACCCGCAGACAGCAAAGGAGACAGCAATTGTTATGATTGGCATTTTATGGGTTAAAGAGAATGGATACACCTTCAGGAGAGGCAACTTCTGCAAAAGTATCCTTCTGGGGAGGCAACTTCTGCAAAAGTATCCTTCAGGAGGGGCAACTTCTGCAAAAGTATCCTTCAGGGGAGGCAACTTCTGCAAAAGTATCCTTCAGGGGAGGCAACTTCTGCAAAAGTATCCTTCAGGAGAGGCAACTTCTGCAAAAGTATCCTTCAGGGGAGGCAACTTCTGCAAAAGTATTTTTGTCTCCCATGTCAATAGGGGTCAACTCTTAAAGGAAGGAATTTGCTCCTGAGGAGCAAATTCTTTAAGAGTAGACCCCTTTTCCAATGGACAGAGTTTATAGAAAAGGGAACAGGAAGTCCCAAAAGTTGTCTCAGATGTGCATCCGACTGAGCTACTGAGGCCAGTGTGTCTACTTCAACAACTTAATACACTTACCCAGCATGGCAAACGTCTGTGAAATTTACCATTGCCTCCTGATCACAATAGTACCCTCCTGGGCATGGCAGACATTCTGACGCAGCTTTCAGTCCTGTATTTGGGTTGTAAGTTCCCAGTGGGCACTTGTACTCAGTACTGTAATTAGTTCCTGCTGGACAATAGTGTCCTGTAAGTATATAAAAAGATGTCACATTCCTGCTTAGGAAATACACAAATCTCTACTTAAAATAAAACAGTCTTTTAGCTTTTTATTTTACCTCACTGCAGCTGGTTTTAAGTGCCATGTGGCGGCCGTAAAAAGTCTGCCCATGCCTCATCATAGTGCAGATTATATTTTCTTTTCCTTTGGGACCATTGAGCCCATTCTGGTTACTTTGAAAATTGAATATCACTCAAGTGGGTGCTAGGAGGCGTATGCAGCATTGCAAACTATATTGCTGTGTATAAAGCGACTCAATCAAAACAGAGTCTCCGATTTTCTTTCTTTTATGTGTACTTTGTTTCCAAACCTTTTAGCTTTTTATTTGACCCTGATGGAGGCTTGATATGAATCACCATAACCTCTTTATAACACTATTAATTGGGTCCATAGCAGAAACAGTGTTAGTTAAACAACCCTGTTGTATCCAAACAAAAATGTATAGATTATATAGAAAAATGATCATTTTTCTATATAATCTATACATTTTTTTATCCATCCTGAAACTGTGTTATATAAAAATCGTGTTATGACGAACCATGTTATAACGAGGTGGTGGTGTATTTGCATACAACACAGAGCTGACAGGTGTATGGTCCTTTTGAACAAAGACACAAGAATTACATTACGCAAACACGCCTATACAAATACATTGCCATCTTTATCGCCAAAAAAATGAAAATTTTAAGATGAAAAATTGTGATATGTTTCTTATTCCTGCTCAAAAAAGAAATAAGAAAAATAAGGTTTACCCCTGTAAACCCCAGATTTACTATATAAAAGTGGGGTTCAAGGGGGTCAGAATTATATAGGCGTGTTTTCGTGATGAATAGCTGGTACCGTGCTCCCAAAATAAATGTTGCTGAGGACCTGCTTGCAAGGCCAGTCAAGTTTGAGTTAAGATAACCATAGCAACAGATAAGGATTTATTTTTTTATGATAACTGAAGGATAGTTTTCCTTATTTCTCATATAAACCTTCGTTGTGGATACTCATTACAATCCTCTCGCCGAAGCGGTTCTAATGACTACCCACAACATGGGTTTTTATGGAGAATCGACAAAAACAGACAGACTATGCTTCAATTATCACAGAATACCAAAATTACAGTCGAACTTCGATGGCTCGAACCCCTTTGGGACCATGAAAATTTGTTCAAGACAGCGGTAGTTCGAGCCACTGAGGTTACTGTCAGGAGGCATAACGAGATAATTTTAGACATCTTTTCGGTGTTCTATTATGAAAATGTATGCTGTGTGTACTCATTAGAATTGCCTAATCGAGGCGATTCTAATGAGTACACACAGCATGCATTTGCAAGATAAAATACTAAAATCTCCCTAATTATCCCCCACTATTTGCTATGTAGAGGATTTCGCTAGGGGCTCAAGGATGTGTTCGACTCATCCACGCTAAACGAGCCATCGGTGTTCGAGCCATCGAAGTTCTACTGTAATTCTCTCTTTTCCACTCATTCAGGAAAGATAGTTGTCAGTTTCTTGAGAAAGAATGTGCACCGCAATGGTTAACTGTATATATGTATAGGTCTGCCCTGGACAAGTGTGTCTAGGTAAACTAGAGCATGGATTGATATGCTAGGAAGGCCAGCATGGACTAGAGGCAGGTGGCAATACATCACATGAACACCCCTCTAAACCCTACTTTATATAGAGACAATTGGGGTTCTCTGGGTATACATTATTTTCTATATTTCTGCTTGAAAACATAGGTTGTGGGAACTCGCTAGAACCGCCTGATGCCCCCGCCTGAAAATATGTCTATGTTCGGATTCATCCACAGAAAGTTATTGACCATGTTTAAGTTTTGGACCCTTTTTTCACGTTTGACCTCTAAGTATGACTTGACCTTGTAGGTAAGGACCTTGGTTTTGTGTGAGGCAGATTGTCTCATGATGGCCAACATTTCTGCCAAATAATTTCAAAATCCATCCAGAGATAAGAAAGTTATTGGCTGTGTTTTAAGTTTCGGAACTTTTTTTTTACCTTTGACCTCTAAGTATGACCTTGACCTTGGAGGTACGGATTTGGGTTTGCACGTGACACATCGTCTCATGATGGTTAATATTTCTTCAAAGTAATTTTTAAATCCATCCCGAAATAAGTAGGTTATTGACTGCGTTTAAGTTTCGGACCCTTTTTTTGACCTTTGACCCCTAAGTATGACCTTGACCTAGGAGGTACGGATCTTGGTTTGCACATGACACATCATCTCATGATGGTTAACATTTTTTCAAAGTAATTTCAAAATCCATCCAGAAATAAGAAAGGTATTGACTGCGTTTAAGTTTCGGACCCCTTTTTTTTACCTTTGATCTCTAAGTATGACCTTGACCTTGGAGGTACTGACCCGGGTTTTGCACGTGACACGTCGTCTCATGATGTTAACATTTCTGCCGAGTAATTTTAAAATCCATCAAGAAATAAGGAAGTTATTGACTGCATTTATGTTTCGGACGGACGGACGCACGGACAAACGGACAGGGGCAACGCTATATGCCCTTTCCACCATTCTTCGAATGGCGGGGGCATAAAAATGTCATTTTTGAGATATTAAAACAATGCACTATGTCTCACAGATGAGTTATCGTAATGGCCAGCTTCAAAATCTGGTTGTCATACATTTGCATTTAAGTAGTACTCTTTAAGCACATCTAGAAGGAAAACCCAGAAACTAGGCATTGGCAAACAGTGTAGACACAGGTCATGGGAACCCTTACTGCCTGCCAAAAATTTGGGCTTTTTTTAAATTAAATTTCAAAAAAATAACTCCATCAGAAAACCTTACATTTTGAAATGGATACCTAAACCCATTTTGTACCAGAAACCCCAAAACAGGTAGTTGACAAACAGTGGAGGCCCAGATCAGACGCTGCAGAATGCGGCATCTGATCAGGACCTACACTGCTTTCAAAATTTTCAGCCAATTTCCAAATATTTTGAAGAAAACACAACCTGACACCACTATATGTTGAAATGGAATGCTGCCATATATAAGGTGGAAGATTCCATTTGGTACAAAAAGGGTTAATATATAGTGCGGAAGGTTCCATTGAAAATGGGTTGCCATTAAGATCTGCAATTTTTTAGGTCCAGTTGCTCTAAGTCTGTTAGCTTTATGAGCTTGTTAGTGATCAAAGTGTTAGCAGTTCGAGTAAGTTTTTCGTTTGATCAACACTCTAAAGGTCATTTTGGAGACGTTGCTTTCAATTTTGTGGCATTTTTACCCGACATTGAGATGAAATAACATCTCAAGCCCTGCTGCCCATTGAAACAAATAGGGTTTATACCCATAGGCTCGCACCACTTTTCCTGGGCAGGCCTAGAACCTCCAAGCAGTTAACCAGTATTTAAGTGCGGTCGGTTTCAGCTCTGCCTGGAAGCATCATGCAGCCCAATCTATTTCTTCAAGCCCCCGATGGGCGGAGACCGGTTCTAGTAAGTGCAATATCTAATATAGTGGTTTTTTTTTTGGGGGGGGGGGGGGGGGGGGGGGGTTTCCGAAAAAAAAGTGAGTACCTTTTGAAAAATTATTTTTGCTGAAAAATGTAATTAGCTTTTGCAAATTATTTAGCAAAAATGTGAGCATATATGATAAGGAAAATGTGTGAATTTTCGCATTTATGAGCCCCGCCAAGCGAATTTGTGTCTTCGAGCATTCCGTCATGACAAATTTTAACTGCTCATGCCCAGCCATTCAGAGGGGCCAGTGATATGGCTTTCTGTCTGAAGGTTCCTCTTGATTCACTGCTTGTATGAGCGAGCAGCGAATGTTCTGGCGAGGCTCGCCTGAACGTTCGCTGCTTGCATAGGCGATAAGTACCAAAATCGCTTGATGGGGGGCCCATAGGATAAATTTCTTAAGGACGTGTTTACTAACAGCATCAATAGTTTTGAACCAGCAGTCGCTAGTTTGCTGTACTTACCTTCCGGACAAACAGTATCATTGTACAAGACAACAGGATTCTTTGTATTGTCACAGTAGAACCCAGCGATGCAGGTTTTACAAGAGTCTTGGCCGGTCTCATCCTGGTATTCCCCTGGGATACAGCGAATTGCCTCGTGACTGCCTCCTGGACAGTAATGACCTGGAAATAAAGGGAGATAAATGAGTAACATACCGTTACGATCCTAAGTATTGGGGCAGATAGGCCTAAGCAAACAGTGAAGACCCAGATCAGACTGCTCCTGAAGGAGCAGTCTGATCAGCATATAATGCATAAAAAGTACGTAAAATTTGCCAGGGGCGCGCTTCGTTACGTGTAACAAACGTAACAAAGAGATTATATAGGGAAAAACACTCTGCACCTCATTTGGACCGTAACGAGCAAAAAGTCTGGGGCACATTTTCTCCCAACGTAACGTAACAAACGTAACGAAGGAACTATATAGAGAAAAAAAACTCTGCACCTCATTTGGACCGTAACGAGCGTAACAAGGATATTCTTGGACATGCCTTTGTTACATAACGAGCGTAACGAGCAAAAATTTGGGGCACATTTTCTTCCACCGTAACGTAACAAACGTAACGAAGGTAATATATAGGGAAAAAACACTCTGCACCTCATTTGGACTGTAACGAGCGTAACAAGGATATTCTTGGACATGTCTTCGTTACGTAACGAGCGTAACGAGCAAAAATTTGGGGCACATTTTCTCCCAACGTAACGTAACAAACGTAACGAAGGTAATATATAGGGAAAAAACACTCTGCATCTCATTTGGACTGTAACAAGCGTAACAAGGATATTCTTGGACATGTCATCGTTACATAACGAGCAAAAATCTTGGGCACATTTTCTCCCAATGTAACGTAACAAATGTAACGAAGGTAATATATAGGGAAAAAACACTCTGCACTTCATTTGAACTGTAACGAGCGTAACAAGGATATTCTTGGACATGTCATCGTTACGTAACGAGCGTAACGAGCAAAAATCTGGGGCACATTTTCTCCCAATGTAACGTAACAAACGTAACGAAGGAAATATATAGGGAAAAAACACTCTGCACTTCATTTGAACTGTAACGAGTGTAACAAGGATATTCTTGGACATGTCATCGTTACGTAACGAGCGTAACGAGCAAAAATCTGGGGCACATTTTCTCCCAACGTAACGTAACAAACGTAACGAAGGAAATATATAGGGAAAAAACACTCTGCACTTCATTTGGACCGTAACGAGCGTTACCAGGATATTCTTGGACATGCCTTCCTTACATAACGAGCGTAACGAGCAAAAATTTGGGGCATATTTTCTTCCAATCTAACGTAACAAGCGTAACGAAGGAAATATATAGGGAAAAATCACTCTGCACCTCATTTGGACCGTAATGAGCGTAACAAGGATATTCTTGGACATGTCTTCGTTATGTGACCAGTGTAACGAGCAAAAATCTGGGGAACATTTCTCCCAAAGTAACGTAACAAACGTAACAAAGGAAATATATTGGGGAAAAAACACTGTTCAACCTCATTTGGACCTTAATGAGCGTATCAAGGATATTCTTGGACATGTCATTGTTACGTAACGAGCAAACATCTGGGCCACATTTTCTCCCAACTAATGTAACGAAGGAAATATATAGGGAAAAAACACTCTGCAACTCATTTGGACCGTATCAAACATAACAAGGATATTCTTGGACATGTCTTTGTTACATTTTTTTTTTTTTTTTGGTTTGGGTTTTATGGCCCTTTCAAGATTATTTCACTCATATCGAGCCGATCGTTAATCATAGGTGGGCGAAAACCGGAGTACCCGGAGAAAAACCACCTGACCTTCCGTTGCAGAACTTGGCGTCTCACACGTGACCCGAGCGAGGCTTGAACCCACGGCGGTGAGAGACCTAATGACTAAGAGTCAGCGCTCTTATCCATTAGGCCACGGAGGCCCGTTGTCTTTGTTACATAACAAGCAAAAATCTAGGGCACATTTTCTCCCAACTTAACGTTACAAATGTATTGAAGGAAATATAAAGGGAAAAACACTGCACCTCATTTGGACCGTATCGGGTGTAACGCGGATATTCTTGGACATGGCTTCGTTACGTAACCAGAGTAAAATTCTGATGCACATTTTCTCCCATGCCCTGCCGGTAGGATACCAGGTTCAGAACTGGGATACCATGCTGCACCTGTACAATTCAAGGAGTTGGCCTAGGATACCCTGCTGCATCAGTGGGATAATAGGATAAGGTCTGGAATGCTGTCCTCCACCAGTAGGAAGCCCGGATCAGATCTTGGATACTAGAATCATGCATGAGATACTGTGCTGGATCAGTAAGATTCCAGGATCAGGCCATGGATATCATACTGATCAAATAAGAATATTGGTTTCATTGAGTGACAGGGCTTGAGATGTCATTTCATCTCAATGCCAGGTAAAAGTCACAGAAAATTGGAAGCAACGTCTCCAAAATGAACTATTCAGTGTTGACAGGGATTTTAAACCTCAATTCAAACAAATATAAGCTCACCTGAGCCTGTTATCCGATTACATATATAGTCCTGTTAAGAGATATCATAGTAGTTTAGAATGTGCAAGAGACAGTAACACTCAGGTCAGCAAATAAGGGCCTGCTGAGTGCTCTTGTTAACACATTTACTGCAGTTTTGTTGGGGTAATGGCCCTTAGGAATTTTGGGCAGTTTTACCTAGTTGGCAATATCTTTTCATCAAGATCTGAGTGTCCGAGGCTTTGAGCGACAGCCAAATCCCCTCATGCACTTTCCTGACAAGGCTCAACCTTGTGACCTTCGACTGTGACCTTGACCTTGAATCGGCACTGTTTTTTATGGGTTCTGCACATCAGTTCATCGAGGGGCATATTTGACCAAAATTGAAGAAAATTTTTCCAGGGGTAAAGGAGATATGAAACACACACAAAATTTAAAGATTCAAACTCATGACCTTCAACTGTGACCTTGACCTTGAGTCAGCATGGTTTATTTATTGGTTCTGCACATCAGCTCACTGAAAGGAATGACTGACTAAAGTTTAATGAAAATACTTCAAGGGGTGAAGGAAATATAGAGGGAACAAAAATTTAAAGATTTAGACTCTTGACCTTCAACTATGATCTTGACCTTGAGTCGGCATAGTTTATGGGTTCTACACATCAGCTCACTGACCAAAGTTTAATGAAAATCCTTCCAGGGGTATTTAAGGAGATATGGAACAGATACAAATTTCAAAGTTTCAAACTCGTGACCTTCAATTATGACCTTCATCTTGAGCCGGAATAGTTTATTTATGAGTTCTGCACATCAGCTCACTGAGGGGGATATTTGACCAAAGTTTAAAGAAAATTCTTCCAGGGACAAAGGAGATTCAAACTTGTGACCTTCAACTGTGACCTTGACATTGAGTTGGCATAGTTTATTTATGGATTCTGCACATCAGCTCACTAAAAGGAATATTTGACCAAAGTTCAATGAAAATCTGTCATAGGATTCAGGAGATAATGAGCAGACAAGAAAGTGTGAAGGACAGACAGGCGGATCGACAGACAGACAAAGGCCATTCCTATAATCCAAGCCCTGCTCTGCTGCAGGGGATTAAATCAAAGCACTGAGAGTACTGGTGGGATGATTGTCTCCAAGTATAGGTTGGAGAATTAGTCCTGGACTGTGATTTAAACTGTTTCATTTAACCCTAAAATTCTTGTTTTTAAGCAAATAATGTAAATCTTGATCAGAGGCCATGTTATGTTGTGTATGGTCTGGGTTTACCCTGTTTGCCCAGCCCAACTTATGGTTTCAAGATAACCCTCTTACGCAACACTCTTAGAAGCCTCTGGGGTGTAGTGGATAAGCTATTCACCTCATAAACCAGGGGCTGTGGTTTCAGTCCTGGGCTTCTCCGGACGTTCAGATGAGTCTTTAAACCCAGGTCCCGTCTCTGTATGACCTTAGCTGTTGGTGGGATGTAAAACTCAAATACACTCGCACTCGCACAACTCTCTGACCTCACTGCGGCTATTTTCTATAAAAAAAAAGTTAATTTGACAGGTTAGTGGAAAGTCACATGGACTTCAGCAATGAGGAGCTTTACTGCTTAGAAACTGGGTTGATTGACAAACAATCAACCCAAAAATAGCCATGTTATTTGTTCCACTATGGAATCAGAGTGTTTCGTACATTTAAGAGAGTTATCTATAAAATCTGAACTGGAATCATGTGTTTGGTTTGGCAAACATAGTAGGTCCAGATCAAATGAGTGACTGTGTTTGAGTTTTACCTCTCACCAACAGCTAAGGTCATAAGGAGACGGGACCTCGGTTTAAAGACTCATCGAAAGTCTGGAGAAGCCCGGGATCGATCCTCGATCCCTGGTGGATCCATCCTCGATCCCTGGTTTACAAGGCGAGCAGCATAACCACTAAATCACAGAGGCTTCTACATCTAATCAGTGTCTACACTGTTTGCCTTAGGTACAAGAACTAAAGGATTTACCGAAACAGTCCCAAGTTCTCATTCATGACCATTTTCCAAGCCTGTACTCAGACAATCGGCCAATCAGTGCTGTCAGTGCTTTAATTTATTCACACTCACACCCTTTCACTCTTGTGTTTCTGGAGTGCACTCTTCCTTCACTGAAGTTTGGAACATCCATTCTTCTAAATAGGGTGGCTAGCAGGCAAAGCTGTGTGAGTCAGACTGTCCATGCTTATAAACCCTAATGGTTTCATTGGGTGACTGGGCTTGAGATGTCATTTCATCTCAGTGTCGGGTAATAAAAGTCTCACAAAACTGGAAGCAACGTCTCCAAAATGACCAATACAATGTTGAGGGGGACGTTAAATCGCAAATCAAACAAACAAAACATCCCCACCTAAAAAAATAGCCATCGGAAGAGATGGCAAATCCCCCGACCAAAAGCCAATATGGCCTTCAGAAGATTGTTCACCAATAGAAAGTGCACCAGAATTAAACCAGCAATATATCACAAAAGTATTGCAGTTATGGCCACCACAAGATTATACTGTCAGGGGAGATAACTAAACCAGAGGACCAGTGGTCCTGTAAAGGCTCACCTGACACCTGGTCCTGGTGTACATTTTAATGTTTTTATATATGTATATAGCCTCAGAGCAGGGGTACACAACTTGTGGGGACAAAATTTTGATGTCTAACAATGTGATAAAACTTTCCACCTATTCCTACCTATCTGACAGTTCGAAGGCCATGCTTTCATTATGGTTTATTCCATTTGTCATATTTTTTTTAACTTTTCATATTATTTAGGGAATGTCTGATTGACAATGTGCTGGGAAAGAGCACTTGACTCCTTGATTTTCCACTTGTACAGTTTTACTTAATACCATCTACATTATAGGTGTTTCTTTGCAGTATGGTGGCTGGGAAACAACGTGAATTTGTTTTATCAGTTCCTGGTCATTGCATTTTATCTACTTATTAGCAAGAAATATTACTTTCCATCGCAAGATCTTTGTTATTCCATCAAATAATTGCAAATTTTGATAAAGTCATTATTGATGATCGGCCAGGTAGAAAATACTGCTTAACCTTTAGCCTGCTGTTGGCGAAAACCCCTATTTTTGCAAACAGTGTAGATCCAGATCAGATGGCTTCTGAAGAAGCCATCTGATCAGGATCTACACTATTTGACATTCAGTTTATGGATATAGAGAAATGAATTACATCAAGAATTCTGATTGGTTAAAAATCAGAAATGGGTGTGGCTAAATTAAATATTCAGCAGGTTAAAGGTTAAGTCAATTATCAATTAATTTGACACTTGTGTAAACATCCTTTTTATTGTTGTCATGTGTAAAAAATAATTTACCAGTTGATTGACCGTGGCTCAGGGCTCGGGAAAACCGATTTTTTTCGGTCCCAGACCGAAATTCAGAAATTGGGACCGATTGGAAACGGCCCAAAGCCCCAAAAAATCGGTCCAATACTGGTCCAACATTTAGGAAATTTTCGCTGATTCAGTCAAATATTTAGGATATTATCAAATTCTGTAAACTTAAAACTTACTTAGTTCAGATGTCAATCCGTTAATTACACATGATTAATCCAATAATCGCCTCGTCAATTTGTGTTTCTAGGTCAATGGCTTCATGGGTCTGGAGAAGAAGATTTTGGAAGGCTTTTTACCATATATGGGTGTGGCAGCCATCTTGGTCATGTGACCCAGACCCTGCGAACAAACTTTCGTTCCTTCATCCTACTGAGGCTCCAAATGAAATTTGGCTTTGACCTTTCAGTTTTGGAGAAGAAGATCTTTGAAAATGGTGGACGGACAGACGACAGTCCAAGGTCATTTAATGACCTTGACCTTTCTTATCCATAAATCTTCATGTATTAGTTTATACTAATTTATTTTAGTTCGATTGCGATGAAAGCTTTAAGCTTATTGAATCGCTCTCGAACACTCATTCCGGGTGTTTTCACGCGCGGGAGAGAGAGAGGCAGTGGCTTTAAGACCACTGCTACCCATTTACACCTGGGTGGAGTGGGGCAGTGTCATTACGTGTCTTGCCCAAGGACACACCTCGATACCGGTGGCGGATTCGAACTCACAACCTCTCGATTATGAGTCGAACGCGCTAACCACTGCGCTATCGAGGCTGACAATCGAGGCTAATCTTCATGTATTGATTTTGTTTACCTGAGCTACCTATTTTTGTGTCGTAGTCTTCAATGGTTTCCTAAATATTCATTATTTTCACTTTTTCCCGTGCAAAAGCCCAAGTCTGCAAATTTGACATAGCCATAAAATAGGTCAAGGCCATCCCAGGGTCACCATTTTTACAAACTATGATGGGCTCAAGTACCAGATGCTACAAGCCAACTTTCAAGATCATTGGCTTCATGGTTCTGGAGAAGAAGATTTTTGAAGGCTTTTTTCCATATATGGGCATGGCTGCCATCTTGGTCATGTGACCCAGACCCCGCTAACAAACTTTCTTTCCCCCATCCTACTGAAGCTCCACATGAAATTTGGCTTTGATTGGCCTCCCTGTTTTGGAGGAGAAGATCTTTGAAAATGGTGGATGGACGGACAACGGATGGACGGACGACAGACCATGGCTATACTATAAGCTCACCTATGAGCCTAAAGGCTCAGGTGAGCTAAAAATCAATTATTTTCACTTTTTCCCAAGCAAAAGCCTAAGTCCTCAAATTTGACATTGCAGTAAAATAGGTAAAGGTCAACCCAGGGTCACCATTTCAACAAATTATGATAGGCCCGTGTACCAGATGCTTCCTGCCAAGTTTCAAGGTCATTTGCCTTACGGTTCTGGAGAAGAAGAATTTCGAAGTGTTTTTACCATATATGGGCATGGCCACCATCTTGGTCATGTGACCTGGACCATATGAGCAAATTTTCATTTGTTCATCATATAAAGGATCCATATCAAATTTCACTTGAATTGGGCCAGCGGTTTCTGAGAAAAAACTGTTTGAAATATGGAACCTGGTTAATCTTGGTCCCAGGTCACTAAATGATGACTTTTCTTACCCATGAATCTTCATGTATTCATTTACTTTATCTGATCTACTAATTTTGGTGACACTGTCTTCAATGGTTTCCTAAAAATCCATTATTTTCACTTTTTCCCATGCAAAAGCCTAAGTTGACAAATTTGACACTGCCATAAAATAGGTCTAGGTCAACCCAGGGTCAGCATTTGTAAAAACTATGACGAGCCCGAGTACCATATGATATATGCCAAGTTTCAAAGCCATTGGCCTTACGGTTCTGGAGAAGAAAATTTTTGAAGGCTTTTTACCATATATGGGCGTGGCGGCCATCCTGGTCATGTGATCTAGACTGTACTGGCAACTTTTCATTTGTTCAACTCACAAAAGCTCCATATTGAATTTCACTTAAATTGGCTCAGTAGTTTCTGAGAAAAAATGTTTTTTTTTTTAAATATGAAATCAGAGTGACCTTGGTCTAAGGTCAATGAATGACCTTGACCTTTCTTACCCATAGATCTTCATGTATTCAGTTACTTTACCTAATCTACAAATTTTGGTGACACTGTCTTCAATGGTTTCCCTAAATATCCATTATTTTCACTTTTTCCTATGCAAAAGCCTAAGTCAGCAAATTTGACATTACTGTAAAATAGGTCAAGATCAACCCAGGGTCACCATTTGAACAAATTATGATAGGCCCGAGTACCATATGCTACATGCCAAGTTTCAAGGCCATTGGCCTTACGGTTCTTGAGAAGAAGAATTTCGAAGTTTCTTTACCATATATGGGCGTGGTGGCCATCTTGGTCATGTGATCTAGACCATATTGGCAGCTTTTCATTTGTTCAACTCCCAAAGGCTCCATATTGAATTTCACTTCAATTGGCTCAGTAGTTTCTGAGAAAAAATGTTTGAAATATGGAACCTGCCTGACCTTGGTCTAAGGTCAATTAATGACCTTGACCTTTCTTACACATAGATCTTCATGTATTCAGATACTTTACCTTATCTACTAATTTTGGTGACACTGTCTTCAATGGTTTCCTAAAAATCCATTATTTTCACTTTTTCCCATGCAAAAGCCTAAGTCGGCAAATTTGACATTGCTGTAAAATAGGTCAAGGTCAACTCAGGGTCACCATTTGTACAAACTATGATGGGCCTGAGTACCATATGCTACATGCCAAGTTTCAAGGCCATTGGCCTTACGGTTCTGGAGAAGAAGAATTTTTAAGGCTTTTTACCATATATATAGGGGTGACGGCCATCTTGGTCATGTGATCTAGACTGTATTGGCATTTTTTCATTTGTTCAACTCACAAAGGCTCCATATTAAATTTCACTTAAATTGGCTCAGCAGTTTTGGAGAAACAAATGTTTGAAATATGGATCCTGAATGACCTTGGCCTAAGGCCAATGAATGACCTTGACCTTTCTGACCCATAGATCTTCATGTATTCAGTTACTTTACCTGATCTACAAATTTTGGTGACACTGTCTTCAATGGTTTTCCTATAAATCCATTATTTTCACTTTGCCCCATGCAAAAGCCTACTTCGGCAAATTTGACATTGCTGTAAAATAGGTCAAGGTCAACCCGGGGTCACCATTTGTACAAACCATGATGGGCCTGAGTACCATATGCTACATGCCAAGTTTCAAGGCCACTGGCCTTATGGTTCTGGAGAAGAAGATTTTTGAAGGCTTTTTACCATATATGGGCATGGCGGCCATCTTGGTCATGTGATCCAGACCCCGCGAACAAACTTTCGTTCCCCCATCCCACCGAGGCTCCATATGAAATTTGGCTTTGATTGGCCCTGCAGTATAGGAGAAGAAGATCTTTGAAAATGGTGGACGGACGGACGACGGACGGACGACGGACCATGGCTATACTATAAGCTCACCTATGAGCCTAAAGGCTCAGGTGAGCTAAAAACCAGGGCACTCGGAAATGTGGTTCTTGCGCATGACATGCCTGCTTAAGCTCATGTATTTCTTACAAAGTACATTACCATCAATATGTTGTAGTTCTTGCACATGACATCCCTTCTGTACCTTGTATACAATTGTGCCAAGTTCCTTCAATATATCTCAAAGGGTGTTGGAGTTATGGACATCACAAGGTTATATTGCCAGGGGAGATAACTAAAAAACCAGAGCACCCAGAGTTGTAATTCTTGAGCATGACACACCTGCTTAACCTCATGTACATCTGCATCAAGTACCACCAATATGTCTCAAAGGGTATTGGAGGTACGATGATCACAAGGTTGTCATACTGTTATATTGGAAGGGGAGATAACTCAAATATCATAGCACCCAGAGTTGTGGTTCTTAGGCATGAAGCTCCGTCTCAATGTTGTATACAATTGTGCCAAGTACCATCAATATATCTCAAAGGTATTATAGTTATGGCCATCACAAGGTTATATTGTCAGGGGATGTAATTAAAACAAAACAGGGCACCCAGAGTTGTGGTTCTTGCATGTGACACATCTTCTTAACCTCATGTACAACTGTACCAAGTATCATCAATATATCTCAAAGAGTATTGGAGATATGGCCATCATAAGGTAGTGATTCTATATTATTGGAAGGGGAGATAAACAAGAGGGCCATGATGGCCCTGGATCGCTCACCTGATCCATAGGGTATCAAGTGGGCTCCTGGGAGAGCCATTATTGGCCCCGGGCTATAATATGATTAATCTTGGTAGTGGTCCAACAGGTGAAGCTTCATACCAAATATCAAAGAACGGAGACTTCTGGTTTCAGACAAGTAAAGGTTTTCCTTATATAAGTCTACATAAACCTTGGGGTCCCCAGGGCGGGCCATTTTTACCCCCAGGGCTATAATTTGAACCATCTTGGTAGAAATCCACAAGACAAAGCTTCATACCAAATATCATAGACATTGGCCTTCTGCTTTCAGTCAAGAAGATTTTCAAAGGTTTTCATTGCCTTGACTTCTATTTCCTAGGGCTATAATTAGAACAATTTAGATGAAGCTTCACACCAAATATCAAAGACCTGGGCCTTGCGGTTTCAGAGTAGAAGATTTTTTTTAAATTTCCCTATATAAGTCAATCTAAAAACGAAGGGCCCCCGGGGCGGGGGCATTTTTGACCCAAGGGCTATGATTTGAACAATCTTGGTAGAAGTCCACTAGATGAAGCAACACACCAAATTTCAAACAACTGGGCCATCGGGTTTTGTAGAAGAAGCTTTTTAAAGATTTTCCCTGTATAATCCAATGTAAAACCAAAGGGTCTGCAAGTGGGGGCATTTTTCGCCCTAGGCCTATAATTTGAACAATCTTGATAGAGGTCCACTAGATGAAGCTTAACACCAAATATCAAAGAACTGGGCCTTGTGGTTTCAGAGAAGAAGATTTTTAAAGATTAACCCTGTATAAGTCTATGTAAAACCAAAGGCCCCCAAGGCGGGGGCATTTTTGGCCCCGGGGCTATAATTTGAACAATCTTGGTAGAGGTCCACTAGATTAAGCTTCATACCAAATATTAAAGACCTGGGCCTTGTGGTTTCAGAGAAGAAGATTTTTAAATATTTTCCCTTTATAAGCCTATGTAAAACCAAAGGGCCCTGGGGCCGGGGCATTTTTGGCCATAGGGCTATAATTTCAACAATCTTGATAGAGGTCCACCAAATGAAGCTCCACACCAAATATCAAGGACTTGGGCCTTGATGTTTCAGAGAAGAAGATTTTTAAAATTTTTCCCTATATAAGCCTATGTAAAACCAAAGGCCCCCGGGGCGGGGGCATTTTTGGCCCCAGGGCTATAATTTGAACAATCTTGGTAGAGGTCCACTAGATGAAGTCTCAAACCAAATATCAAAGACCTGGGCCTTGTGGTTTCAGAGAAGAAGATTTTTAAAGATTTTCCCTATATAAGCCTATGTAAAACCAAAGGCCCTCGGGGCAGGGGCATTTTTGGCCCCAGGGCTATAATTTGAACAATCTTGATAGAGGTCCACTAGCTGAAGCTTCACACCAAATATCTAAGACTTGGGCCTTGCGGTTTCCGAGAAGAAGATTTTGAAAGATTTTGCCTATATAAGCCTATGTAAAACCAAAGGCCCCCAGGGCGAAGCATTTTTGGCCCCAGGGCTTTAATTTGAACAATCTTGGTAGAGGTCCACTAGATGAAGCTTCATACCAAATATCAAAGACCTGGGCCTTGCGGTTTCAGAGAAGAAGATTTTTAAAATTTTCAGCAAAAAAATCTATTTTTAGCTCCTGTGACCTAGATGTGCAACAGACAGGAACCATTTGAACAACTTTGAAAGGGGACCACCTAAGGATCATTCCTGTGAAGTTGGTCAAAATCCGATCAGTGGTTTAGGAGGAGATGCTGTTTGAAGAAAAAGTTTACGCACAGACGCACACACGCATGCACGCACGCACTACGGACAAAAAGTGATCCCAAAAGCTCACCTTGTCACTACGTGACAGGTGAGCTAATAAAAAACCATGGCACCCAGAATTGTGGTTTTTGTGAATGACACGCCGTCTCAGCCTTGTGAACAACTGTGCCAGGTACCATCAATATATCTCAAAGGGTATTGGAGTTATGGCCATCACAAAGTAGTCATTCTATTTTATTAAAAGGGGAGATAACTAAAAAGTATGGCATCCAGAGTTCTGGTTCTTGCACATGACACGCCGTCTCAGCCTTGTGAACAATTGTGCCAATAACCATCAATGAATCTCAAAGGGTATAGGAGTTATGGCCATCACAAGGTTGCGTCTACGGACGGACAGACAGACGGATGCCAGGCTGATCACTATATCCCCCGAACCTATTTTGTCGGGGGGATAAAAATATATATATTCTTGTTTCTTATGATGAGATGCATTCAGTGACACCAGCTGGGGGTCCCCTGGGATGTGCCCAGGCCATGCCCCACCCCCTCCACTTTGTAAAAGGCCAAATATCTCAGAAACCATTTAGATCTCTACCCCTAAACCATATATATTCTTGTTCCTTATGATAAGATGCATTCCAATGACATCAACCTAGGGGTCTTCAGGGGTGCGCCGGGGCCATGCCCCACCCCTTCACTTCATAAAAGGCGATATATCTCAGAAACCTTTCAGATCCTAATGCAAAAAACATATTCTTGTTTCTGATGATAAGATGCATTCAGTGACACCAACCTGGGGGTCCACTGGGATGTGTCCGGGCCATGCCCCACTCCCTCCAGTTTCTCTAATATCTCAGAAACTGTTCAGATCCCCAACCCTAAACCATATATATTCTTGTTCCTTATGATAAGACACATTCAGTGATACCAACTTAGGGGTCTTCCAGGTTGCGCTGGGGCCATGCCCCACCCCAACACTTCATAAAAGGCGATACATCTCAGAAACCATTCAGATCCCCACCCCAAAGCCATATATATTCTTGTTTCTTGGGATGTGCCCGGGCCATGCCCAACCCTCTCCACTCCATAAAAGGCCCAGTATCTCAGAAACCATTCATATCCCCACCCCTAAACCATATATATTCTTGTTCCTTATGGCAAGATACATTCAGTGATTCCAATCTAGGGGTCTCCCAGCGTGCGCCTGGGCCATGCCCCACCCCTTCACTTCATAAATGGCGATATATCTGAGAAACCTTTCAGATCCCCACCTAAAAACCATATATATTCTTTTTTCTTATGATAAGACGCATTCAGTGACACCACCTTTGGGGTCCACTGGGATGTGCCTGGGTCATGCCCCACTCCCTCCACTTCATAAAAGGCGATACATCTCAGAAACCATTCAGATCCCCACCCCAAAGCCATATATATTCTTGTTTCTTATGATATGACGCATTCAGTGACACCAACCTGGGGTCCCCTGGGATGTGCCTGGGCCATGCCCAACCTCCTCCACTCCATAAAAGGCCCAATATCTCAGAAACTGTTCAGATCCCCACCCCTAAACCATATGTTCTTGTTCCTTATGATAAGACACATTCAGTGATTCCAATCTAGGGGTCTCCCAGCGTGCGCCTGGGCCATGCCCCTCCCCTCCACTTCATAAATGGCGATATATCTGAGAAACCTTTCAGATCCCCACCTGAAAACCATATAATTATATTCTTGTTTCTTATGATAAGACGCATTCAGTGACATCAACTTGGGGGTCCACTGGGATGTGCCCCGGGGTCATGCCCCACTCTTCTCCAGTTCGTAAAAGGCCCAACATCTCAGAAACCATTCAGATTCCTGCCCCTAAACCATATATATTCTTGTTCCTTATGATAAGACACATTCAGTGATACCAACCTAGGGATCTCCCAGGGTGTGCTGGGGCCATGCCACACCTCACCACTTCATAAAAGGTGATATACATGTATCTCAGAAACCATTCAGAGACCCACCCCAAAACAATACAATGTTATTGTTTCTTACGATATGATTCATTCAACGACACCAACCTGGGGGTCCACTGGGATGTGTCCTGGCCATGCCCAACCCCCTCCACTCCATAAAAGGCCCAATATCTCAGAAACCGTTCAGATCCCCACCCCTAAACCATATATATTCTTGTTCCTTATGATAAGACACATTCAGTGATTCCAATCTAGGGGTCTCCCGTTGCTATATGCTAAATACTAAGCTCTGGGCCCTGTGGTTTCAGAGAAGAAGATTTTTGAAGCTTTTTTCCATTAGGAGTCTATGGGAGCTAAGGGGCCCCAGGGCGTTGACCATTTGGACCCCAGGGGCATGATTGGCAGGATTGATGTAGGTGACCATTTGCCGTTGCTACATGCTAAATATCTAAGCTCTGGGTCCTGTGGTTTCAGAGTAGAAGATTTTTGAAGCTTTTTCCTTTAGAAGTCTATTGGGGTAAGGGGCCCAAACATGGCCCATTTGGACCCCAGGGGCATGATTGGCAGGATTTATGTAGGTGACCACTTGCCGTTGCTACATGCTAAATATCTAAGCTCTGGGCCCTGTGGTGTCAGAGAAGAAGATTTTTGAAGCTTTTTTCCATTATGAGTCTATGAGAGCTAAGGGGCCCCTAGGCATGGCCCATTTGGATCCCAGGGGTATGATTGGCAGGAATTATGTAGGTGACCACTTGCTGTTGCTACATGCTAAATATCTAAGGTGCAGAGTGTTTTTTCCCTTTATATTTCCTTCGTTACATTTGTTACGTTACGTTGGGAGAAAATGTGCCCCAAATTTTTGCTCGTTACGTAACGAAGACATGTCCAAGAATATCCTTGTTACGCTCGTTACGGTCCAAAGGTGGTGCAGAGTGTTTTTTTCCCTATATATTTCCTTCGTTACGTTTGTTACGTTACGTTGGGAGAAAATATGCCCCAAATTTTTGCTCGTTACGCTCGTTACGTAACGAAGACATGTCCAAGAATATCTTCGTTACGCTCGTTACGGTCCAAATGAAGTGCAGAGTGTTTTTCCCCTATATATTTCCTTCGTTACGTTTGTTACGTTACGTTGGGAGAAAATGTGCCCCAAATTTTTGCTCGCTACACTCGTTACGTAACGAAGACATGTCCAAGAATATCCTTGTTAAGCTCGTTACGGTCCAAAGGTGGTGCAGTGTGTTTTTTCCCTATATATTTCCTTCGTTACATTTGTTACGTTACGTTGGGAGAAAATGTGCCCCAAATTTTTGCTCGTTACGCTCGTTACGTAACGAAGACATGTCCAAGAATATCTTCGTTACGCTCGTTACGGTCCAAATGAAGTGCAGAGTGTTTTTCCCCGATATATTTCCTTCGTTACGTTTGTTACGTTACATTGGGAGAAAATGTGCCCCAAATTTTTGCTCGTTACACTCGTTACGTAATGAAGACATGTCCAAGAATATCCTTGTTACGCTCGTTACAGTCCAAAGGTGGTGCAGAGTGTTTTTTCCCTATATATTTCCTTCGTTACGTTTGTTACGTTACGTTGGGAGATAATGTGCCCCAGATTTTTGCTCGTTACGCTCGTTACGTAACGAAGACATGTCCAAGAATATCTTTGTTACGCTCGTTACGGTCCAAATGAAGTGCAGAGTGTTTTTCCCCTATATATTTCCTTCGTTACGTTTGTTACGTTACGTTGGGAGAAAATGTGCCCCAAATTTTTGCTTGTTACACTCGTTACGTAACGAAGACATGTCCAAGAATATCCTTGTTACGCTCGTTACGGTCCAAAGGTGGTGCAGAGTGTTTTTTCCCTATACATTTCCTTCGTTACGTTTGATACGTTACGTTGGGAGAAAATGTGCCCCAAATTTTTGCTTGTTACGCTCGTTACGCTCGTTACGTAACGAAGACATGTCCAAGAATATCTTCGTTACGCTCGTTACGGTCCAAATGAAGTGCAGAGTGTTTTTCCCCTATATATTTCCTTCGTTACGTTTGTTACGTTACTTTGGGAGAAAATGTGCCCCAAATTTTTGCTCGTTACACTCGTTACGTAACGAAGTCATGTCCAAGAATATCCTTGTTACGCTCGTTACGGTCCAAAGGTGGTGCAGAGTGTTTTTTCCCTATATAATTCCTTCGTTACGTTTGTTACGTTACGTTGGGAGAAAATGTGCCCCAGATTTTTGCTCGTTACGCTCGTTACGTAACGAAGACATGTCCAAGAATATCTTCCTTATGCTCGTTACGGTCCAAATGAGATGCAGAGAAATTTTTCTATATATATTTCCTTCGTTACGTTTATTACGTTACGTTGGGAGAAAATGTGCCCCAGATTTTTGCTCGTTACGCTCGTTACGTAACGAAGACATGTCCAAGAATATCCTTGTTAAGCTCGTTACGGTCCAAAGGTGGTGCAGAGTGTTTTTACCCTATATTTTTCCTTCGTTACGTTTGTTACGTTACGTTGGGAGAAAATGTGCCCCAAATTTTTGCTCGTTACGCTCGTTACGTAACGAAGACATGTCCAAGAATATCTTTGTTACGCTCGTTACGGTCCAAAGGAAGTGCAGAGTGTTTTTCCCCTATATATTTCCTTCGTTACGTTTGTTACATTACGTTGGGAGAAAATGTGCCCCAAATTTTTGCTCGTTACACTCGTTACGTAACGAAGACATGTCCAAGAATATCCTTGTTACGCTCGTTACGGTCCAAAGGTGGTGCAGAGTGTTTTTTCCCTATATATTTCCTTCGTTACATTTGTTACGTTACGTTGGGCGAAAATGTGCCCCAAATTTTTGCTCGTTACGCTCGTTACGTAACGAAGACATGTCCAAGAATATCTTTGTTACGCTCGTTACGGTCCAAATGAAGTGCAGAGTGTTTTTCCCCTATATATTTCCTTCGTTACGTTTGTTACGTTACGTTGGGAGAAAATGTGCCCCAAATTTTTGCTCGTTACACTTGTTACGTAACGAAGACATGTCCAAGAATATCCTTGTTACGCTCGTTACGGTCCAAAGGTGGTGCAGAGTGTTTTTTCCCTATATATTTCCTTCGTTACGTTTGTTACGTTACGTTGGGAGAAAATGTGCCCCAGATTTTTGCTCGTTACGCTGGTTACGTAACGAAGACATGTCCAAGAATATCTTCGTTATGCTCGTTACGGTCCAAATGAGGTGCAGAGTAATTTTTCTATATATATTTCCTTCGTTACGTTTGTTACGTTACGTTGGGAGAAAATGTGCCCAAGATTTTTGCTCGTTACGCTCGTTACGTAACGAAGACATGTCCAAGAATATCCTTGTTATGCTCGTTACGGTCCAAAGGTGGTGCAGAGGGTTTTTTCCCTATATATTTCCTTCGTTACGTTTGTTACGTTACGTTGGGAGAAAATGTGCCCCAAATTTTTGCTCGTTACGTAACGAGCGTAACGAAGACATGTCCAAGAATATCTTTGTTACGCTCGTTACGGTCCAAATGAGGTGCAGAGTAATTTTTCCATATATATTTCCTTCGTTACATTTGTTACGTTACGTTGGGAGAAAATGTGCCCCAGATTTATGCTTGTTACGCTTGTTACGTAACGAAGACATGTCCAAGAATATCCTTGTTACACTTGTTACGATCCAAATGAGGTGCAGAGTGTTTTTTCCCTATATATTTCCTTCGTTACGTTTGTTACGTTACGTTCGGAGAAAATGTGCCCCAGATTTTTGCTTGTTACGCTCGTTACGTAACAAGGACATGTCCAAGAATATCCTCGTTACGCTCGTTACGGTCCAAATGAGGTGCAGAGTGTTTTTTCCCTATATATTTCCTTCGTTACGTTTGTTACGTTACGTTGGGAGAAAATGTGCCCAGATTTTTGCTTGTTACGCTCGTTACCTAACGAGGACATGTCCAAGAATATCCTTGTTACGCTCGTTACGGTCCAAATGAGGTGCAGAGTGTTTTTTCCCTCTATATTTCTTTCGTTACGTTTGTTAGGTTACGTTGGGAGAAAATGTGCCCCAGATTTTTTCTGGTTTTACTTGTAACATAATGGAGACAAGTCAAAGAATATTCATGTTTTGCTCGTTACGGTCCAATTATGGTGCTGAGTGTTTTTCCCTATATATTTTATTCGTTACGTTTGTTACGTGTAACGTAGCGCGCCTCTGGCGAATTTTACGTACTTTTTATGAAGTATCTACTGATCAGGGTCTACACTGTTTGCCATTCCGTCTACACTTTTTGGACTCCTTGCTGGATCATGAGACAAATTTGTCAAAATGTTTGGAGGATTACGGCAAGTCCATAAGGTTTCCAAGTCAATCATCTGTCTAGTAGATGACTGATCTGTCTAGCAGATGAATGATCTGTCTAACTGTAGCAGATGATTCACATGGAATACCAAGCATTATTTTCACTCCAAAAAATCAAAACAATATGAACGATCTTACACATGTGGTCATTTCATATGAAATTAATGAAACAAGCCTTTGGTGAGTTTTATAAATTTCATACGAAATGACCACAAGTGTATGATTCTGTTTATCTTATAACCATTTGGGTTATTTTTTTCTATATAGGCAATACAATTTTGTTTCGATATAATACAGTTGTTTAACTAGAACTCTCAGAGGATCTGACTATAGCCCCGCTATAGTGCTATCAGAAAAGAAAAATACAAGAAAAAAAAATTTTCATTTTTCAGCCTCTAATTAAAGGTTGTAAAAAGGATTGAAATTTATGGAACGGACACATATTATTATTGTACTGAGTTTATTCCGAGTGCCATTTTTCAATGTTCAATGGCAATAACTCCAAAAGTATGCAATCCAGAGTTATGGTTTCTGCACTCTGCACATCGTCTCATAGTGATTTACATTTGTGTCAAGTTTCATGAAAATACCTCAAACGGTTTTTGAGTTATGGAGCAGACAAGGTTAAAAATTGCCATTTTTCAATGTTCAAAGGGCAATACCAGATAACTCCAAAAGTACGCAATCCAGAGTTATGGTTCATGTGCTCTGCACATCATCTCTTAGTGCTTTGCGTGTGTGAAGTTTCATGAAAATACTTCAAATGGCTTTTGAGTTATCATGCCATTGTTCAATGTTCAAAGGGAAATAACTCCAAAAGTAGGCAATTCAGAGTTATGGTTATGCGCTCTGCATATGGTCTCATAGTGCTTTACATTAAATGTTAACTATGTACCCCGCTAGAATTTGCCATGGAAGTTTGCAGCGCTGGCGTATGAATGAAAGGAAACTTTTTATCACGGACCTAATTTTGTGTGAAGTTTCATGAAAATAACTGAAACCGTTTCTGAGTTATCATGAGTTACGGAATAACAGAATCACAAAAGGACAAGGCAAATCCAATATAGCCCCCTCTTTTTCAAAGTGGGGCTATAATAATTATTGTCAAAAATTGGAAACTAAAATCTCCTTAACCCATTGCATGTGGGAAACCCCTAAAGGGTTACTTTCACAAACAGTGCAGACCCAAATTAGATGCTGCAGAACGTGGTTCAGATCAGGGCCTGCACTATTTGCTTCCAGAATTTTCTGTCAAAAATGGTATAAAAACAAAAAAGTAGGACACTCCTTATATGACAAATGGACTTGATCCAACATATAGCAATGGAAGAGTGTATACTGGTGGACTCTTCCATTGCTATATGTTGGACAAAGTCAAAGAACAAGTTCTCTATCAGAGGTCAGAAGATTACCTTGTGGACATGTGTACTCTGTAGGATTCGACATGTTCATTCCTGGTGGACAGTAGTATCCTGCGTCACAGGCTCCCGTCACGGCAGTGTTCCCGTACCCTGCACAGTAGTTGCTCTGTGTGCACTGCAAACATTCTGTTTCAGACATAGCCCCTGTGGTACCCAAGAATGTCCCTGGGGGACAGTCTATTCCACTCGGGCTACCAATGGGGCAGTATTTCCCTGCAGGACATACATCACCTGTAAAAACAAATGTATCATAACAAAAACACACCTATACAAACCGCCGAAAAAAAAACGAAAAATTTTGAGATGAAAAATTGTTATATTTTTTTCATTTCTGCTCAAAATATAGATTGTGGGTACAAGTTAGTTAAAACCGCCTCATGGAGGCGGTTCTAAGGAGTACCCACAATCTTCATTTTTGAGCAGAAATAAGAAAAATAAGGTGTACCACCTGTAAAACTCAGTTTTATTATATAAAAGTGGAGTTCAAGGGGTCAAAATAATAAAGGCGTGTTTTGGTGATGACATGAGATAAATATGCCCAGATTACAAAAGTTTTCAGTTCAAAAAAAAAAAAAATTTCCAATACCACCCACCCCAACCTACGTAATTTCCCTGTCCCATCATCCTATTTTCTCTAAACAAACAATGTGCTGGTGCACCACTCAGTCCTATTTTACCATCTTTCACAGATTGGACAGACTGTTCAACTTTTTTTTTTCCGATGATTTTAATATCTGTGGACATTTTTGTTTAGTTTCACAGCAGTTTACTCTTAAGATGCCATTCAAAACTGTGTCTGAAAATGTCGTCTATGTCCTCTGTTGCACCTTCTTGCAAATGTTCAAACATATTATTGCAACAGGCAAACAGTGTGTACCATGATCAGACTGCTACTGGGTGAGGCATAGGTGTTGTGTATCTTTTCAGTTACCCCCTATATATATTGCATTGTAACACATTGACTCGGTAAAGATATGCTATCTCAGGACAAGTGTGCTTTATAACGTCACCGTGACATTGCACTTTTATTAATGAACCGGACTACAGGAAAAATGGCTAAAATGTTATTATTACTGGAACAAATGGTAAAATTATTATTAAAAAATATCAAAAGAAAAATAACGATCAGCTAACGACCCATTGTATTCTATGCGGGAATGTTGGAACCCACTGAGTATAATCGATAACTGATCGTAAATTGCCATTTAAGAGTTTACAAGGGGATCCGATAAACTGATAAAAAGATTCGTGTCTTTTGGTATCAAGTTTATCAGGCTCAGCTTCGAGAACTCATGTAGAATCGCTCGGCAAGCCTTGCGATTCTACAAGCGTTCTCGAAGCCTTGCCTGATAAACTTGATATCAAAAGAAGAACCTGGTATTCTCTATTTATGTCACCAGGATGTCCAACTGTTTTTGGCTTACAGTTGTGCAAGGCTTTCTGTCCTTGCAGCAGGTATCGGAAGAGGGAATAAAAGAATCCTATATGGGTGTGGAGGGTGGATGGAAAAATCAGTCCCAAGGGTCACTGTTCGGCTTGCCTCGTGATGCCGGACAGTGATCCGAGGGACAGATTTATCTATTCACCCCTCACACCCATGTAGGATTCTTTTTCTTGCAAACCCTCCATTTATTAGCATGGATTTTTAATACTGCAGTCACTTTGGTTGCCATTGGCCGCCATATTATGATGACACTACACGAATGTTTAGTGACATCACGTAACGTGCTGCGATGTCAACCTTAAAGACAGTGCATTTATCAAACACGTGAGAATATTTCATTTTGGGTAAGAACACCAGGGTTAGAAGAGAATTTCTATCCCAAGCTAAAACTATAGATTTCCTTATCTGGTGTGCAAGAAAAGCTGTTATTTTTTTTTCTTATACAGTAAAATTCCGCTATTAAGACCACCTAAAATTAAGACTAACTCTGCTTTTAAAAGCTTCTTGAGACGGTTTTAGTTATTCTTTCTTCGTTTTTTTCTTCACCCAGTGTCTCATAATCAGAGACCACCTTTGGGACTGTTCAAAAGTGGTCTAAAAGACCACTTTTGGACAGTCCCCAAAGGTGATCTTAATATAAGAATTTTACTGTATTTTCATTCATTATCCTCTTTACCCCCTGTTCTATCTCTTTAATCTCCTCAACTATCAGTCCTATCTTTTTTCTCCCTAACCATGCCAGTGATACCTCCCTCATCAGGAGGGAGACTCCCTCATTTTGATGCAAATTTTGCCCAATTTATGATAAACCTCAGTAAAATTTTGGAGTCTCCCTCATTTGAACTGAGAATTTCCCTCATATATTCTTTACATCTCCTTCATCACAATGGCAAATCTCCCTCATACAGTTCAAAAAGGTATGCCTTACTATGGAAGACAATACAAAATGACCTATAAGAGTTGATGTGTCATTAAACCCTAACAAAATCAATCAATTAATTGTTAATGTGCTTTATATTCTTTGTGTTTTATGTCCCAGTAACATCTAAGGTCATATGGAGATGGGTACCTCAGTTAAAAGACTCATCTGTTACTCTGGAGAAGCCTGCAATCGAACCTAAGACCCCTGGTTTTTAAGGTTAATGTTCTGAAAAAGGGGTAATCTTTTGGATTTGTTTGATTTGAGGTTTAACATTGCCGTCAACACAATATAGGTTATTTTACGAGACGTTGCTTCCAATTTTGTGGGACTTTTACACAACATTGAGATGAAATGACATCTTAAGACCTATCGCCCAATGAAACCAATAGGGTTATAAAGAATGGTTAGACAGACTCGCACTGCTTTGCCTGGGCAGGCTTAGATCCTCTAAGCCGTTTACCAGTACTTCTGTGTGGGTCGGTTTCAGCTCTACTTGGAAGCATCATGCAGCCCATCTATTTCTTCAAGCCCCAATGGGCGGGGGCCGACTAATCCTTTGGAAGCAAGAACTACAACACATAACTGAAAATTATGGAGTGTACAATATTTTCTGGGCCAGACTTGCTAGTTTTGCCTTCATCAAGTAGCTCAAGCACTAAACCACAGAGGTTTCTTCAACTTATTTGACCACAGTTCTAGAAAGTACATGTACTGTATCTAAAGCAATTGACGGTGGAATTTTCGCACAAAATCTTTACACATTTTTAAAGTTTGTTTTCACTATTGAATGAAGTTTCAATGTCATGTTAACCCATAAAATGCCAAACACGATAATTGTCGTCTGCTTTGCCGTCTGCCGGTTACCTTAAAAGTATTTTTTTGCAAACAGTGTGGACCCAGATCAGAATGCTCCTCTAGGAGCAGTCTGATAGAGGAGCAGTCTGATCTGGGTCCACACCGTTTGCCTGTATACAAAAACATTTTAAAAAAGTTTACAAAAATTCAGCAGACAACATAAGCAGACAACATTTTCAGATGTAGTTTTTCATAGCCTCTTAAAGGTTACCTAATAACTTGGTTACCATTAAAAAACTCAACCCAGAAGTCATCTTGTTCAGATCAGATTTTTCTACCTAAAGCATCCAATTTTAGAAGTTCTCACTACAGTTTCTAAAACTTACCAAATGTCTCTCCAACAGGCCTGTTTGTTGTTGAGCTTCCGGAACAAAAATATCCAGCATCGCAAGATCCATTAGTGGCAGACAGTCCTACAAAATAATGACACTAGACTGACACAAAACTAATGGTTAAAGACTTGACGTTCTTAGTCCTTATTCTCATGATAACCTGTGACATGCTAATCACATCAACTGTCGTCTGTTCTGTCGTCTGCTCGTAAATTTAAAAGTCATTTTTGCAAACAGTGAGGGCCCAGATCAGACTGCTCTTCAAGGAGCAGTCTGATAAGGGTCCACACTGTTTGCCTGTGTTCAAAAAATATGTTTGAAAACTTTGCAAGAATTTAGCAGCAGACGACATTTTCAGATGCATTCTCGGCATCTTAAGGGATAACATTTCCTATTCTGACAACATTGGGAAATTTAGCTCCATTTTAGTTACAGTCATTCTCTCCCTCCTGCTGATTCGAGAAGTGCAGTTGTCAGATTCTGGGGAAAGAATGTGCACTGTACTGGTTGACCGCTTAGGTATAAGCCTGCCCATGAAAAGTGTGGATAGGTTAACTGACGGCTCAAAATGACCTACAATAGTGCTGACTGGGCCGTTAAACTCCAATACAAACAAACAAACAAAAATGCCAATCACACCAATTGTTGTCTGCTGTTGTCAGCTGGTAAATTTAAATGTCATTTTTGTAAACAGTGTGGACCCGGATCAGGAGCAGTCTGATCAGGGTCCACACTGTTTGCCTGTGTTCAAAAAAATATGTTAGAAAAGTTTGCAAGAATTTGCAGCAGACGACATAAACAGATGACATTTTCAGATGCATTTTCTTGGCATCTTAAGGGATAACATTTCCAATGCTGACAACATTGGGAAATGTACCATCGACTTTAGCTTCATATAAGAAGTTTTTGTTTTGTTTGTTTTGGAGTTTAACAGCCCAGTCAACACTATTTTAGGTCATTTTTGAGCCCATCAGTCTAACTATCCACACTTTCCTGGGCAGGCTTATATAAAGTGATTATAACCAGTATAGTGCAGTTCACCTGTACAGTGCACATTCTTTCGCCAGAAACTGACAACAGCCCTTCTTGAATCAGTGGAAGGGAGAGAATGACCATAGAAAAGATTTCATGATCAATCTCCACGAAAGAATGTTGCTGACCCGGCAGGTATCTAACCCACATCCTCCTGATCACCAGTCAGACCAGCATCCAACTGAGCTACCAAGGACTTTAGCACCATATAAGGAGTGATAAGGATAATGTATATCCCCATAAAAATGTATGATGTGTGTACTTGTTAGAATAGCCCAGAAATTCCTTCCATGAAGGTCTCTGCCAGGTGCAATGGCCTACTCCTTTTGCCAACTTTTGACATGTCCGGTTGAACCAAACATGTCTAAATTTGGCACATGACCGTTTACAGTCGATCTTCAATGGCTCGAAAACCTTTGGCACCATGAACATATTCGGAGACATGGGTAGTTCTAGTCACTGTGAGTTACTTACAGTGCCAGGCCTGGAGGCTTAAAGGGAATGAGAACACCTTCAGGGGAGGCAACTCCTGCAAAAGTATTTTTGTCTCCCATGTCAATAGGGGTCAACTCTTACTCCTGAGGAGCAAATTCTTTCCTTTAAGAGTAGACCCCTTTTTCAGTGGTACAGGGCTTATAGAAAGGTGAACAGGCAGTCCCGAAAGTTGTCTCCCTTTGAACGATGGCAGAAAAATCTGCCAGGTGTTCCCATTCCCCCTAATAGGGATAAATTTTGGGATATCTTTGTTCTATATTACAAATGTATGCGATTCTTATGAGTACACACAGCATACAACTGCAAGAAAAAGACTAAGATATCCTAATTTTTCCCTCACTATTTCTTATGTACAGAAATTCCCTATGGGCTCAAGAATGGGTTTGACTCACCTGTAGTAAATGAGTTATGGGTGTTCCAGCCATCAAAGACTGACTTGTATTAAAATTCATGAAGTTTTTTAAAAACACAAGTCTACAATTAGTACCTCCTTACCACAAAGTGAATCTTACACAAATGGTTATTTCATATGAAAGTCATAAAATGACCCTCAAATTTCTTTTACTTTTTCATTTTTCATTTTCTTTTCTTTTTTTTTTGGTAATGGTTTTACTTCAAGGTTCTTCACTTATATTGAGCCAATAATCAATCAGTGGTGGGTGAAAAACAGAATACTTGGAGCAAACACCACCTGACCTTCCATTGCAAAACTTGGCATGAGAAAGGCTCATACCACAGTGGTGAGAGACCTAATGATTAAGAGTCAGGTCATTAATTCGATAGGTTTTTTTTATCATATAACTTTGTTTCAATTCAGATTTTTTGCCTACAAAGTTCAAAGAGAACTGCAATAGAAAACATAGGGTTGTCCCAGGTGCTGTCATGACATTATGTACCTGTGGATGTGTGTTATTAAATGTGGTCACATTATGGTAACACACCCATGTGACATAGTGCATTTTTCACACCTCCAAAATGGGTACTTTTCTGATAAAAATCCACATTTTTCTTATTTATGCTGCAAAAAAAGGTTTTCTCTTTATGAAGTGGGGTTTAAGGTGTGTTCATTTCACGGACTTATTCATTGATGATGGGATTTTTATGATATGTTATCCACTAAATAACGGCAACCAAATGTTCATATTTTGATAAACATCTGGGGCCAGTTGTTCAAAACTAATAACATTGTTGGTAAACGATTTGTTAAAACTTCGACCGTTTAATATGGCAAATATGCTAATATTTGTGCTGAAAAAATGTGAGCAGCTATTTGCTCACATTTTTTCTGCAAAAATACCAAAATTTTCGATATTGTACTTGCTAAAACAATTAACAATTTGCCCACTAACGAGCTTGTTAAGCTAACGATGCTTTGGACAACTGCGCCCTGAAACCATTACTTACCATTGTTATTACAGTACTGTCCAGGATCACATGTGATCATTCCAGCGCTCCCAGCTGGGCAGTAGTTCCCTGCAGTACACTGACCCCCTTGGCCTGGGTCAGATGGCTGTGGTCCCACTGATGCACCAAGACAATACCAGCCTTCGTCACACATCCCTGAGGGTACTGGCAGGCCCGGGCTGTCACAGAAGTACCTGAAAAGAGTTTGTTTGATTTTATTTGAGGTTTAACGTCCCCGTCAACAAGATATATCATTTCAAGCGTTTAGAGAACATGAGAATTCTTACACATACTTTCTGGAAAAGCAAATCCATTATGATAACACATCCGTGTGATATAGGGCATTTTTTCATACCTCAAAAAGGTAAATTTTCTGATGAAAATGTGTGATATTTTTCTTGTTTATACTCCAAACATAGGTTTTGGGTGCTCGTTAGAACTGCCTCCATGAGATGGTTCTAATGAGTACCTACAACCTATGTCTTGGAGTAGAAATAAAGAAAATAATGTTTACCCCGTAAACCCCAGTTTTCTCTATATAAAGTGGGGTTTAGGGATCTAGTCATAAAGGAAAAAAATTGCTCTAGTCTTAAAGAAAAGAATTTGCCCTTAAGCAAGGGTCAAAATTTTCTTTCAGGCAAACTTGTCCTGCAGGGCAAGTACTCACAAAAATTCACTAGTCCTTACAAAAATTAACTTGCCTTACTTCTCTGGAGTGAAAATGAAAAAAAACAAGAGGCCCATGGGCCACTACGCTCATCAGAGGTCAGGTGTGAAAACCTTGATTGGCCCTGGCAACCATGTTTTTCAACAAACCACTGTGGATTGAAAAACTTTTCTTTTATCTCCATAAAAGCTTACGTTGAGAGTATGTGTTAGTATTTCCGATGATGTGATCCTAACAAGTGCCCACAACATATGTTTATACAGTCAACCCTCTTTATACCCATATTTGTTATAATGGCAAAATTTGTTGTAACGGCAATTTGAATGGAATGACTACTTAGCTAAAGGCTAAGCCTAGGTACCGAGGGTTGTGTGCTTCCCTCGGGTTGGAAATTCACAAATCTAGTTCATAGTCATGAAAGGGTCTTGTAATCTAATCCCAAGAAACAATTTTTATAGGTATTTGTTAGAATTGCCTCTGTGAGGCAATTCCAACAAATGTCTATAACATTTGCCTCAAAGAGGCAATTCTAACAAATGTCTATAACATTTGTTTCTTGGAGTAATAATGGGGAAAAGGCCTTTCATCACCTAACGGGGATTCTTTATAATGACAAATTCTTTATATGTTAGAACTGCCTCTGTGAGGCAATTCTAACAAATGACTATAACAGTTGCCTCACAGAGGCAATTCTAACAAATGTCTATAACATTTGTTTCTTGGAGTAATAATGGGGAAAAGGCCTTTCATCACCTAACGGAGATTCTTTATAATGACAAATTCTTTATATGTTAGAACTGCCTCTGTGAGGCAATTCTAACAAATGTCTACAACATTTGCCTCACAGAGGCAATTCTAACAAATGTCTATAACATTTGTTTCCTGGAGTAATGATGGGGAAAAGGCCTTTCATCACCTAACGGGGATTCTTTATAATGACAAATTCTTTATATGTTAGAATTGAAGCTGTGAGGAAATTTAACAAATGTTTGTAACATTTGCCTCACAGAGGCAATTCTGACAAATGTCTATAACATTTGTTTCCTGGAGTAATGATGGGGAAAAGGCCTTTTATCACCTAACGGGGATTCTTTATAATCACAAATTCTTTATATCGGCAAATTATTCCGCAAAAAATACTGTCATTGTAACCAGGGTCCTCTGCAAAAAGAAATAAGAAAACATCACATGAACAAGTCCGTGAAATAAAGACCCCCCTAAACCCTGCTTTAGTTAGAGAAAACTGGGGTTTATGGGCGGTAAACATTATTTTCCTTAAATCTGCTCCAAGATATAGGTTGTGGGTACTCATTAGAACCGCCTCAATGAGGGGGTTCTAACGAGCACCCAAAACCTATGTTTTGGGTATAAATAAGAAAAATTCATCAGAAACTAGAAATGTGTCCAAAGTACACAGATGCCCCCGCTTAGCACATTAATCTTTAAGTGGTGCAAATACCAATCTGTGCGAGTTTCGGCATTCCACCAATAGTGACCTTGACGTTAAAAGTCGAAATCGCTCGAGATATTGTCATAAGGAACATTTGTGTGAAGTTATTTTGAAATCGGTGAAGAAATGTAAGCGCTAGAGGGGTGACAAAGTTTTTCTAAAAATAGCCACAGTGACCTTGACCTTGAAAGTGGAACTCGCTAGAGATATTGTCATAAGGAACATTTGTGTGAAGTTATATTGAAATTAGTCAAGAAATGTAAGCGCTAGAGCGAAGACAAAGTTTTTCTAAAAATAGCCACAGTGACCTTGAACTTGAAAGTCAAAATAGCTTGAGATATTGTCATAAGGAACATTTGTATGAAGTTATATTGAAATTGGTGAAGAAATGTAGGCGCTAGAGCAATGACAAAGTTTTTCTAAAAATAGCCACTGTGACCTTGACCTTGAGGTGTTGACCTTGAAAGTCGAACTTCCTCAAGATATTGTCATAAGGAACATTTGTGTGAACTTATATTGAAATCAGTGAAGAAATGTAGGCGCTAGAGCAATGACAAAGTTTTTCTAAAAATAACCTCTGTGACCTTGACCTTGAGGCCATGACCTTAAAAGTCGAACCTGCACGAGATATTTTTATAAGGAACATTTGTGTGAAGTTTATTGAAATTGGTGGTACAAATACCTTAACCAAAGTCTTAAACACTAAAAATTTTCTAATTCTATGACCTTGACCTTGAGGTCATGGGTATGGATGGGGGTATTGCTGAATAAACCATTGGACCTATATGTATCATCATAGTAAATATAAACCAAATCCATTGTATGGTTATGAAAATATGAGCTCAAGTTCTACCTGGTACAAATACCTTAACCTGGGTCTTAAACATTAAAAATTTCAAGTCCATGACCTTGACCTTGAGGTCATGGGTATGGGTGGGGATATTGCTGAATAAAACTTCAGTCCTATATCTATCATCATACCGACTATGAACCAAATTCATTACACGGTTTGGAAAATATGAGCTCAAGTTCTACCTGGTACAAATACCTTAACCTGGGTCTTAAACGTTAAAAATTTCAAAGTCCACGACCTTGACCTTGAGGTCTAGGGTATGGGTGGGGGTATTGCTGAATAAAACTTTGGACCTATATCTATCATCATACTAAATATAAACCAAATCTATTGTATGGTTTGGAAAATATGAGCTCAAGTTCTACCTTGTACAAAAACCTTAACCTGAGTCTAACAGGATTACGTACGTACACACTTTCGTACGTTCGGAAACCGTACGCACGTACGGAAAACCGAAAAACTATATGCCCCCGGCATCATACGATGCGGGGGCATAAAAATACCATTTTTGAGGTTGGAAAAATGCACTATATCACAGGGATGTGTTTTCGTAATGAATTCTCGAAACTACTCAACTGAACTATGGGCATATAATAAGCATCTGTGTTGATACTCACCCTGGTGTACAGTCAAGGCAATCCGTGGCCTGGTATCTGGCTGTTAGATTGTTGAACTTCCCTATTCCACACGGCAATGCGGTGCCAGTGCTCGACCCTTCTGGGCAGTAGTAACCAGTGGGGCACTCAAAAGGTTCAGTCGTGTTCTCCGGACAATAGTAACCTTGGGTGCAGGTGTCACATAAGTCCTGACCTTCGTTTCTAGCAAATGTTCCAGCCGCACATGGAATTTTGTCAGAAGATTGCTCTGGGCAGTAATAACCTGAATTAAGAAGTAACAACATACTTTAGAGACAGAAAATGAAAATGCAAAGTCTTACAGTTTCATAAACTTAACCCTTATCTTTCTGAATATTCATTTAAGCCACACCCATTTCTGTCTATCAACCAATCAAATTAATTGATGTCATTTATTGCTACAAATTTATAAACTGAATGCCAAACAGTGCAGATCCTGATCAGATGGCTTCTTCAGAAGCCATCTGATCTGGATCTACACAGTTTGGAAAGATAGGGGTTGTCGTGAACAGCAAGATAAGGGTTAACCCTGTAAATCATGCAGTGTTTTTCACCCAGAAACCTGCTTACCCTTCAGTACATCACGAAAACACGTCTATTTAAGAAATGAATTTCATTCTTCTGCTGTTCATGGAAGTATGAACGCAGTGGGTTGCTTGCATAGTAAATGAATCTCGAAGGGGTTCATGTAAAGTTTGCTTGCGACCCGCTGTCGTTCATACTTTCATGAAAAGCAGAAAAAATAAGTATATTTTTTTTATATTTACATTCTGTGTCCCACATAACTGGGTGAAGAAATGCTTATTGGGCAAACTTTTAAAGCTGAAAAACATTCACATGCTGTTTTATACAAAGAGCAGGACAGCGTTGACGTCACCAACACCCATAGAGTACCATGGTTTAGACTGACGTCACTTGACGTCACTGAAAATCATGTGACCCGATGCGTTTATGGAAGTATGAACCACATTGATTTCTATAGGTTTACATCAGACTTTACACTGGAAATGTAAATATATACTTTTGACCCCCTTGAACCCCACTTTTACATAGTAAAACTGGGTAAACCTTATTTTTCTTATTTCTGCTCTAAAATATAGATTATTGGTACTTGTTAGAACCGCCTCAATGCGGTGGTTCTAACGAGTACCAACAATCTATATTTTGAGCAGAAATAAGAAAAATATCAAAATTTTTCATCTAAACATTTTATTTTTTTCGGTGGTAAAGTTTACAATGTATTTGTATAGGCTTGTTTTCATAATGAGTTAAGCACATTTAGCAGACAGGTTTTTAAACTGTTTGTTTCTTTTTGTTTTCTTATTTTTCAGCAAAAATAAGGTTTGAAATTTCATGTCATGCCACATTTTTGCTGAAAAATAGAGAAAAAAAGATTGCTGGTGGATGTTTTACATGACATTTCAAGCCAAATTTTTCGCTGAAAAATAAGAATTTTTATAATTATTTTTGATAAGTCACGGTGAAGGTCACAATGTCAACAATAAAGGTCTTGTCACAAGAAATACGCATGGAAAATGCGAAAGCCCTATCACTAAACAATCAAAAGGTATGGCCAATGTTCAAGTTTTTAAAAAGCAGGTCAAGGTCACAAGGTCAGAAATTATGGTACCACTGGAAAGGACTTATGACAAAGAATGCATGTGAAATATGAAAGCTCAATCACTAACCAAACTAGAGCTATCACTAAAGATGATGAATATCCCCTCAAAAACTGCCTTGATAGTACAACAGCAGCATTTTGCAATTTTTTCACTTGAAAGGGGCCATAACTATGTCGAAAATTGACGAATTGTAGTGGAAATCGAACTTGACCTGTATTTTATGATGTTACATCAGTGTACCAAAAATTATAACTAGAGCTATAATTTGAACAATCTTGATAGAGGTCCACTAGATGAAGCTACACACCAAATATCAAAGACTTGGGCCTTGTGGTTTCAGAGTAGAAGATTTTTAAAGATTTTCCCTATATAAGCCTATGTAAAACCAAAGGCCCTCGGGGCAGGGGCATTTTTGGCCCCCAGGGCTATAATTTGAACAATCTTGAATTAGGTCCACTAGATGAAGCTTCACACCAAATATCAAAGACTTGGGCCTTGCGGTTTCAGAGAAGAAGATTTTTAAAGATTTTCCCTATATAAGCCTATGTAAAACCAAAGGCCCCTGGGGCGGGGGCATTTTTGGCCCCAGGGCTATAATTTGAACAATCTTGGTAGAGGTCCACTAGATGAAGCTCCATACCAAATATCAAAGACCTGGGCCTTGTGGTTTCAGAGAAGAAGATTTTTAAAGATTTTCAGTAAAAAAAATCTATTTTTAGCTCCTGTGACCTAGATGTGCAACAGACCGGAACCATTTGAACAACTTTGAAAGGGGACCACCTAAGGATCATTCCTGTGAAGTTTGGTCAAAATCCAATCAGTGGTTTAGGAGGAGATGTTGTTTGAAGAAAAAGTTTACGACGCACGCACGGACGGACGGAGGACGTTACAGATGGACATTTGTTGGGTACTACAGTGTTAATTTTCCCATTCAAAAATACCCAACAAGCAACAAAATACCCAACAGGCTACTGGCTACTTTTCTTGGACAACAACGGAATAAACGGCAAGTACCCAACTTATGTCTACCCAACATGTGCCCACGGATGCGCTCGGACGGACGCACGGACGGACGCACGATGGACGACGGACAAAAATTGATCCCAAAAGCTCACCCTATCACTACGTGACAGGTGAGCTAAAAATCGGTGAAGTGCTTTTTGAGATATCCCTATATACCCCCCCAAATTTCATTTGTGGGGGTATAATGAAAGTTATGGCCAATGTTTTTAAAAAATATGTCAAGGTCACAAGGTCAAACATTATGGTACCATTGGACAGGTTTCGGGACAAATTCGTAATGCACATTTGAAATATGAAAACCCTATCACTTACAAACAGAAAGTTATGGTCAATGTTAAAGTTTTTAAAAAGTAAAGGTCATAAGGTCAAACATTATGGTACCACAGGAAAGGTATTGTGACAAGCTATACAGATGTGAAATATGAAAGCCCTACCAGTTACCATTCAAGAGTTATGCCCATTGTTAACTCTTATCATGCTGTTCACGACAACCCCTATCTTTGGAAACAGTGTAGATCCAGATCAGATGGCTTCTGAAGAAGCCATCTGATCAGGATCTACACTGTTTGGCATTTAGTTTATGAATTTGTCGCAATTAAATACATCAACTAATTTGATTGGTTGATAGACAGAAATGGGTGTGGCTTAAATGAATATTCAGCAAGATAAGGGTTAACGTTTATGAGGACAAACAAGGACAGAACACCAAGAATTCTGCGGAAGGCTATGTCACGGCTGTGGGGGACTCTTACATTATGGTGGTTGCAAATGTTGGCGGCTTGACGAACTGACGGAAAGTTCAACTCCTATGTCGCATCTAGGGCTGGCTAATCGGAGCTGAAAAGATAATCGATTATCAGCCCCGCCGTTGTGATCGATAATCGATTAGTAATGGCTAAGGTTTTTGTCATAATTGTACCTGTCTGGCTTTCTGTCTGAGCATGACTATTACGATATGTTGCACTTTACCATATGTATATTTGAACAGACAGGCCTGAGCAAACAGTGTAGACCCAGATGAGACATTCTGCGGCGTCTCATCAGGGTCTGCACTGTTTGCCACTCATCCAGCTATTTTAGGCATAACTTTGGGTAGTAAATTGTACCTATCAAGTAATCGATTAAAAGCAAATCAGAAATGATAATCATTTTTGGGGAATTTATCGATCGATAAATCGATTATACGATTAATCGTGTCAGCCTTAGTCGCATCATGCTTAAAGCAGGCATCACAAAAACTACATGCCCCCAATCTTTGATTCCGGAGCAACAAGTTATTTTTTTTATATAAAAATCAATGGCGTCTTCCCAATGATTATGCCCCCCAATGTTTTCATATTTACATACCTGTTGGACAAATATCCCCATACGTTTGATTGATTGGCATAGCCTCAGTTGAGCGGCCAATACAATAGTACCCTTCAGTACAGGGTAGAACCGATTCTGTCTGGTTTAGATCTGGACAGTAAAAACCTGGGTCACAATCCTGACATCCACTCTCCGCTTGTAGCTGGTAAGATGAGCTTAAAGGAGAAATCATACATTTTATCCCTTTATGTACCAAAGCGAATTTTCCTTCTTAAATGTTGCAGGAGCCCATTTCGAAATTTAGGGGCAACAGGTTGTGTTATCTTTAACCCTTATCTTGCTGTTCTCGACAACCCCTATCTTTGGAAACAGTGTAGATCCAGATCAGATGGCTTCTTCATTCCATTTATGAATTCGTAGGAATAAATTACATCAAATAATCTGATTGGTTTAAAGTCAGAAATGGGTGTGGCTAACCTGAATATTCAGCAAGAGAAGGGTTAAAATTTATTTGGAAAATAGCTGAATTGTTTGCAAATAGTGTAGGCCCGGATCAGACGCTGCATTCTGCGGCGTCTGATCTGGGTCTGCACTGTTTGCCAGGGCACCCATTTTGGGGTTTCTGGTAAGAAATGGGTTAAGAGCAACATGTGCACAGAGAAATGACCCTGATCAGACTGACTGATCAGTAATTGCTATGTGTCATATGGGTGATGAATGGCCCATGGCATCTTTTTGCAGATATCTTCAGACTGAAATTAAACCTGACCTATTTATGTCCTCCATGTGCACACATTTTCAAATCAGATTCTTTATTTTTTGTTTATTTATTTTTTTTGTTTATCAATTTATTGAGTCTTCCCACTCATAACTGAATGATTTTTGTTTTGTTTTGTTTGTAATGGAGTTTAACGGCCAAGTCAACACTATTTAGGTCATTTTTGAGCCAGTCAGTTTACCTGTCCACACTTTTCCTGGGCAGGCTTATACGTAAGCAGTTAACCAGTACGGTGCACATTCTTTCGCCAGAAACTGACAACTGCCCTTCTTGAATCAGCGGAAGGGAGAGATGGACCGTAGAAAAGATTCCATGATCAATCTCCACGAAAGGATGTTGCCGGCCCCGGCAGGCATTGAACCGGCGTCCTCCTGATCACCAGTCAGATACGCATCCAACTGAGCTACCGAGGATGGCATATAACTTAATGAACAAGAATTCCGCCAAAAGCTAGGTCAAGCCTGTATGGATCCACAAATGTTGACGGATTGACAAACAGATGTAAAACTGTCTTTATAATTAAGACAGTTGTCAGTACTCATAATGCAGCTGTCAGTACTCATAGTACCATTGTCAGTATTCATAATGCAGTTGTCAGTACTCATAATGCAGTTGTCAGTACCCATAATGCAGTTGTCAGCCCTCAAAATGCAGCTGTCAGTCCTCATAGTATTCACAATGCGGTTGTCAGTACTCATAATGCAGCTGTCAGTACTCATAGTGCCATTGTCAGTATTCATAATATAGTTGTCAGTACTCATAATGCAGTTGTCAGTATCCATAATGCAGTTGTCAGCCCTCATAATGCAGCTGTCAGTCCTCATAGTTCAGTTGTCAGTATTCATAATGCTGTTGTCAGTACTCATAATGCAGCTGTCAGTATTCATAATGCAGTTGTCAGTATTTATAATGCAGTTGTCAGCACTCATAATGCAGCTGTCAGTACTCATAATGCACTTGTCAGTATTCATAATTCAGCTGTCAGTACTCATAATGCAGCTGTCAGAACTCATAATGCAGTTGGCAGTACTCATAATGCAGCTGTCAGAACTCATAATGCAGTTGGCAGTACTCATAATGCATATAACACAGACATTCTGCAAGAACTACACTGCACTCATACCATAATGATCGTAAGTATTCGGACAGATAGGCCTAAGCAACTATTACAGTATGATCAGAGTCTACACTGTTTACCATTGCGTCTGCACCTTTTGGACTCCTTGCTAGATCATGAAACAATATTGTTGAAATTTTAGAAGTATTACAGCAAGTCCCCAAGGTGTCCAAATTTTTAGGATTTTACAGTAGATATAGTACATTAAGTTAAGTCATACCTTCTGATAAGGGGTGATTTTTTTTTTCCAGTTCAATGGCCCTGTCAATACTTACAAGGTCATGCTGAGCTGGTTACACTTTTTCAGGACAGACTTAAACATAGCAACAGATAAGGTGTGTATTTTGTGATAATCGAAGGATAGTTTTCATTATTTCTCCATATAAACCTATGTTGTGGGTATTCATTAGAACCGCCTCGCTGAGGCGGTTCTAACGAATACCCACAACATAGGTTTTTATGGAGAATTGACATAAACTATTCTTAAATTATCACAAAACAACCTTATCTGTCGCTATGCTTATATACACGTATATAAGGAGTTAACCACTACAGTGCACATTCTATCACCATAAACTGACATTCTTGCATCAGTGGAATGGACAGACCGATCAAAGGACAAGAATTCATGATCCGTCTCTATGAAAGAAAATCTGGCAACCTGGAGGGGATGAAACCTGCTACCTTATCACCAGTCAGACCAACAACCTATCGAGCCACCTGTTTGTTTGTTTGATTTGAGGTTTAACCCTTGTCCTGCTGAATATTAAAATATGCCACACCCACTACTGATTATCAACCAATCGGATTACTCGAAGCAAATTATTGCAACAAATTCACAATCTGAATGGCAAACAATGTAGATCCTGATCAGATGACTTCTTCAGAAGCCATCTGATCTGGATCTACATTGTTTGAAAAATAAGGCATATCCGGGCTCAGCAGGACAAGGGTTAACTTTCTCTGTCAACACTGTATAGGTCATTTTGAAGACTTTGCTTCCAATTTTGTGGGATTTTATCCGACATTGAGATGAAACGATATCTCAAGCCCTGTCCCCCAATGAAACCAATAGGGTTTATAAGCATGAACGGTCCGACTCACACCGCTTTGCCTGGGCAGGCTTAGACCCATTAGCAGCGTACCAGTACTCATGTGCAGCCAGTTTCAGCTCTGCAGGAAGCATCATGCAGCCCATCTATTTCTTCAAGCCCAGATGGGCGGGGGCCGGGACCACCCCTGTCAGCCCATACAAGGAGTATTAGGATAGTTTTAGGATAATATTTTCTATAATTTCTCCAATCAACCATACAATGCAGGTACTTGTTAAAATCGCCTCATTGAGGTGAATCTGAAAGGTACCCACAAATATATGTCTTACATGAAATAAAGTAAATCAGTTACTAACCCATAGGTTCCTGCTGGGCATGGGATGGGGTTTGTGGACCCTTCAGGACAGTACGAGCCTTTTGGACAGATACCCATAGTCCTTCCATACTCATCATTATTGGGAGTGGGGGTAGTGCAGCCTCCCTGGGAGAAATATCCAGCCTCGACTTTCCCTGTCACATTGGTCTGACCTGTTAAAATAGCAACAAGAATAAGTTAAGGGGAATGGGAACACTTTCAGGGGAGGCAACTACTGCAAAAGTATGTTGTGGTACTTGTTAGAATTGCCTCGATGAGGCGATTCTAACAAGTAGCTACAATATATGTTTTTATGAAGAAATGAGAAAAATTATCCCTCAAATACCCCTGTTATGCTTCTTATCTGCAGGTATTGGAATATAAGAATCAGATATGGGGTTCTGTTGTAGATGGTTGGTTGGTTGATTTAGGTTTAACATCCCCGTCAACATTGTAAAGGTCATTTTGGAGACGTTGCTTCCAATTTTGTGGGACTTTTACCCGACACTGAGATGAAATGACATCTCAAGCCCTGTCGCCCAATGAAACCAATAGGGTTTATTAGCATGGACAGTCCGCCTCGCACCGGGGTTCCTGGACAGGCTTAGATCCTCTAAGCGGTTTACCAGTACTAGTGTGCGGGCCAGTTTCAGCTCTGCGTGGAAGCATCATGAGCGTTTCCAACCCAAGGGATGACCGTACTGAGCGGAACCAAGGCTATGCCGAGGTTCCGCTCAGCACGGTCATCCCGAGGGTTGGAAATGCCCATCTACAACAGAACCCCATATTGGATTATTTTTCTTGCACAACACCTCCGGTTAGTTTTGACAGCTCGCACATGTATATTGTTTACAAAATAAAAGTAGTGTGGAAGTAATTCCGGCAGTTGAACAGAATTGAAGCTCATTTTTTTAGTTGCCTGGGTAGGAACACCAGGGTCAGAACATAAATTTCTATCGTAAAATCACGGATTGCCTTGTCTGGTGTGCAAGAAAATTCTGTCTCACCCATGGGCTGAGGCAACTTAAATGTGACGTTAAGAATGCTTCAGAATTGTAACTGATATAAATTACCTAACTTTTGCCCCTTTACAAAAACCACTGAATGATGTTCGGAAAAGGAAGTTAAGTGACACAAATTACTTCACACTTATACTCTCAATATGACAACCCATACCTTTGCAGTGTAGATCCAGATCAGATGGCTTCTGAAGAAGCCATCTGATCAGGATCTACACTGTTTGTCATTCTGTCCGTGATTTGAACAAATACACTATATCAAGTAATTTGGTTGGTTCATGGTCAGCAATGGGAGTGGCTTAATCAATTTATGCGGAAGGACAAGGGTTAAATGATATGTATGTTCACAGGCTAAGAAATCCAAAACCTTAGGTCAATGCAAGGTCAAGGTCTGAAACTCAGCAGAACCTTGTATACAACAAAATCTGTTGACCCTCTGATCTGGATCTACATCAGTGATGGATGTTTCTATTTATCTCAAAATGCACCACCCCCGCCCATCGGATCTTGAAGAAATAGATGGACCTCATGATGCTTCAACGCAGAGCTGAAACCGACTGCACTCAAGTACTGGTAAACTGCTTTGAGGAACTAAGCCTGCCCAGGCAAAGCGGTGCGAGTCGGACCATCCATGCTTATAAACACTATTGGTTTCATTGGGCTGCAGGGCTTGAGATGTCATTTCATCTCATTGTTGGGTAAAAGTCCCACAAAATTGGAAGCAACGTCTACAAAATGACCTATACAGTGTTGATGGGGACATTAAACCTCAAATCAAACAAAACAAAATCTCAAAATACAGCAAGTTTACCTTCTGAGTCGCAATAATAGCCAGCATCACATGTCTTACAGTCACTCTTAGCCTCTAGGCCTTCACGATCTCCGTAGGTTCCCACTGGACACACGGTTCCCTGCGTAACTGGAATCAATTCTGTGCTAGCAACACAGTACCGTCCTGAAAAGACAGAACACAAATATATGTAGAAATCTGCATAGCTCAAGATAAGGCGCTTTTTTTCATCCTAAAAAGATCAGGGGCCTGTTGTTCAGTGCATCATTAGCTTAACAAGCTCGTTAGCGGTCATATTGTTAATTGTTCTGGCAAGTACAATATCGAAAATTTTAGTATTTTTGCTGAAAAAATGTGAGCAGCTTTTGCGAATGCAAAAGCTGCTCACATTTTTTCAGCAAAAATATTAGCATATATGCCCTAGTAAATGGTCAAAGTTTTAACGATACGTTAACGAACGACATTGTTAGTTTTGAACAACTGGGCCCTGATATTTTTCTTATTTTTGCTGAGGCACTTCTAATGATTACCCACAACATATGTTTTCAAGCAGAAATTAGAAATGATATTTTTCTGATTTCTGCATGAAAACATGTTGTGGGTACTCAGATGTATCTCACGGAGGTGCTTCTAATGAGTACCCACAACATATGTTTTCATGCAGAAATAAGAAAAATAATATGTGGATACCCCTCTTATGGCTCAAGCTCACACCATTATGAAAACATGCCTATACTTGTAAACTTGAAAAATTTAAGCTGAAAATTTGTGATATTTTTCATATTTCTGCTCAAAATATAGATTGTGTGTACTTGTTAGAACTGCCTCATTGAGGCGGTTCTCACAAGTACCCAGAATCTATATTTTAGAGCAGAAATAATAAAAATAAGGTTTACCCCTGTAAACCCTAGTTTTACTATATTAAATTGGGGTTCAAGGGGTCAAAATTATATAGGCGTGTTTTCAGGACACAAGACCCATGAAATCACATACCATAAGTGTGAGAATCAGAGAATGAGTTCCAACGTGAGAAAATCTGTTTTCCGGATTTCCAACCAGATAAATAGAGAATACCAGATTCGTGTCTTTTGATATCAAGTTTATCAGGCAAGGCTTCGAGAACGTTTGTAGAATCGCGAGGCTTGCCAAGCGATTCTGCATGCATTCTCGAAGCCGAGTCTGATAAACTTGATATCAAAAGACACAAATCTGGTATTCTATTTATCAGTTTATCCCCTTGTAAACTCTTTAAATCGACAATTTACGTTTAGTCATTGCGTCCCAATCTGCCGCAGAATATAATGGGTCAGTATATTTACTATCAGCTGACCGTTACTTTTTTTTTTTTTTTTTTTTAATCTTTTAAATATAATTTTTCCATTTTTTCTAGTAATTAAAACTTTTTAGCCATTTTGCCGGTAGTCCGCTTCATTCATAAAAATGCAATGTCACATTGACGTGATAAAGCTCACTTGTCCTGAGATAGCATACTTTTATATACAATTTATATAGGGGGTAACTGATAAAAGCTGTCTTCAGGGTTTTCAACCAGATAAGACACACACCAGCCTGCTAAGCTTCACAGAATAGCAAGAGTCTGAAAATTTGAGATAATATGAGCCCTGCCAAGTGAATTTGTGTCTTCCTGCATTCCGTCATGACAAATTTTAACTGTGCATGCCCAGCCATTCAGAGGGGCCAGGGATATGGCTTTCTGTCTGAAGGTTCCTCTTGATTCACTGCTTGTATGAGCGAGCAGCGAAGGTTCTGGCGAGACTGCGCGGATGCGCAGGCTCGCCTGAACCTTCGCTGCTCGCATGGGCGATAAGTACCAAAATCGCTTGACGGGGCCCATATAGAAACTGTGGCTTTTTCTTTGTATGTATTTCCTTCATGGAAAACTGCTAACATTAGAAAAACATTATGTCGACAGATGAAGCAAAATATGTATTAGATGTTATGCTTCAATAATTCCCATTCTTAATCATTATCTGCATTCCGAGTGATTTGAGTGGTTCAAATAAAAGTTTAATACTTAGATAAATTCCATGAGTAAGAATCTCAGACAAACAACAGGTAGTAATATAACGTGACGTAAAAGAGCACGTTAACCCATTTTGCCTTACATCATTGTATATAAACGACGTCAACTTTGTTTGATTAAAAGATGAAAAAGTATTGAAAAGGTAAATGTTAGAAGACAAATGAACTGAATTTAAAGACTTGATGTATCTCCTTTCAAAGATGGCAGCTTCTAATTGAATAATCAGTCCGCCATGGCCGTTTGTAAGTTCATTTCTTATGCTTTTGAAAGATTTCATAAAATTTACCATTTGTGGAGACATTTTTACCATTTCCATTTACCATTGGAATTATCAGGAATGAATTATCATTTTTAGGGCCCTCCATGCTAAGCTTGTGAGTGATTAGCCAGAGTTAACATGTCGATAAAATCCACAATTTTGAGTGATTCACTGGAGTTTACACATCGATAAGATCCACAAAAATTGTGTAAACTCTGGCAAATCACTCACAAACTAAGCATGCTTCATGCAGTTTGTGAGTGATTTACCAGAGTTTACATAGAGGATCTTACATGAGTGCTCATGTATTACTGAATTTATTAAACGAGTTGAGGAAAAGAGATAAAATGCGAGGCTGTGCTGAGCATTTTATCTTTTTTCCTCAACGAGTTTAATAAATTCAATAATACATGAGCACAAATGCAAGATTCTGTTTATAATATGACATTTAAAACGCTTTTTATTCACGATTGTTTACAAAAATGTCAATATTCCGCCGTTAGTTAACGTGACATCGTTAAGGACGTCGAACATGTAACGTTTCGGAACATATCTAGCTCATTTGCATATTTAATCCACTAGTCGATTATCGAAAATAATGCATAGCGTTATTACACCCTCAGACGCAACGTCATATGATAATCATGGATAAAATCCACAAAAATGAAATTCATTCCTATAATGTCAGTCATTAGGTGTAGCATTAAACGTAACCTTTTGACTGTCAATGACTATCTTTCATCAAAGTATAGTACTCACAACTAAGACTGTCGGGATGGGTAGTTCAGGTGCTGTCAATATAAGTCAGCTGACAGCCGGGGCCAGCCCTTGATCAGATGCCTGTTTGTCAATGAACAGTTTCTGGGCCATATGACATTTTATATGTGGGATAAGGAAAACAGAGTTTCAAGGGAGACAAATCTGTTAAGGAATATTTGGGTGTTGGGGTCTTCTTTCAACCTGTCCTGCTGACCCAGAATATGCAACTTGACGTGTTTTTTTTTAAAAAAACAGCTGTCCCTCCACCATATACCCCTTTCAAAACAAGCTTAATTTAACAGCACCACTGTGACCTTGAAAATGATGTCAAGGTCATGAAAACCTAATCAGTTCTTCATCCTGATCAAATGTTATATCCATGCATCAAATCTGATCAAATGGTAGAATGTAATTAAATATTGTACCGAGTTTGACCAACAATCATCAATTCTTAAATGATATTGAATAAGCCATTTCTTGGCCTCAAAAGAACAGGTTTCAGGAGCCCTTGACCTTAGACAGAAGGCAAGCCATTGACTGTTTTGGGGGGACTGTGACCTTGAAAATGAGGTCAAGGTCATCATAACCTAATGACTGTTTTGCCTCATCCTAATAATGCAACCATGCAATTTTGGTCAGAATCCATCCATAGGTTCAGGAGATATAGTGCTTCAAACATGCTACGGTAACTTGGATTTTCCTAGTGCAAATTTGGGGCCTGTAATCGGCCCTTATTTTTCCCAATTTAGATACAGATATTCCCAAACTTTACAACATATTTATCAATTTCTGATTTTGTGCTACATTTTGATGAAAATTTCATGAAAATGGAACCAAAATTGACAGTTACAGCTGATTTGAATTCCCAACTTTAAATATTAGCGAGCTATTTTTCCCATACCCAGCGGCCCCTGTACCCTGATTATGAAATGTAGGAAAATCCCTGGCCAACGCTGATGCCAACGAAAACAGGACCAGCACCAAAAACAATTTGTCCCCCTCCGCTCTGGTGGGAGGACATAATATTTCAATATGCCGACTGCTGAAAAATACCACATACGCAGAGTGTTAGAACTATAAAAATTTGGCATGCATACCTTGTGGACATAAAACTGGTTCTTCTGTGGGTTTGCATAAGTATCCCGCCAAACAAAGTTGACATTCCCACATGCCTGTAGCATTGGCATAGTAACCAATTGGACAAGTCTGAGGCAGAGAGGAGCCTGTCGGACAAATGTGATGTTGCGGGCAAATATTGCCAGTCACGTTATCAATGGGATCTTGAAGAGTCGCTTTTCCAATACAATAGTAGCCTTGTAAACAATCCCCTGAAATTGAATGAAGAGAAATAAATGTTACTACTAAATACACTACCTCTTTATAGCACTTCATAGAGGATCTTGCAATCGTGCTCATGTATTATTCAATTTATTAAACAAGTTGAGGAAAAGGGGTAAAATGCGAGGTTTTGCCGAGCATTTTATCCCTTTTCCTCAACGAGTTTAATAAATTCAATAATACATGAGCACGATTGCAAGATTATAGATCACTGTCCGGCATCACTCGGCAAGCCTCGTGTTGCTGGACAGTGTCCCTCGGGACGGATTTTTCCATCCACCCCTCACACCCATATAAGATTCTTATATTTCAGCATGAGATAAATCAAGGCAAATCATGACTTTTTTGGTTTAAAATTGTAAGACATACATTGTTGGTAAATTTGACACAAAACAAGTTTGGTTTCTTGCAAATTGAATAAAATTACATGCGTTGCCATCTTGTTACTTTTTACGAATCATACAGTAATATCTATCCTGTGCTGGATAGTGACACTACGATAACACACCCGTGCGCCTTAGTGTAATTTTTCATATCTCCAAAATGGCTTCTTTTCTGATGAAAATCCGTGATATTTTTCATATTTATACTGCTAACATAGGTTGTGGGTGCTCATTAGAACTGAAACAATTGAGGCGGTTATAACGAGTACCCACAACCTATGTCTTGGAGCAGAAATAAGAAAAATAATGTATACTCCTGTAAACTAGTGATGTGCGATATTATCGGTATATCGTGATACAGTTCAGAAAAAAATCATATCACAATACGGTCCGCCAATACTGATATTTTCGATATTTTCTTTGTTTTCATCCATTTTTCATATTTTCTTTCTAACTGATCAGTGAATACAGCTCAGTGTAAACAGAATCATTCCTGGGCCTAAATTTAGTAATTTAATCGATTCCCACCCTTTATGTATAAGACGGTCATAGTGTAGGCCAAGCTAGGAATTCGGTGAATCACGCAGCTGTTGTTGTTGTATAAGCCGTTTTAGTGCAAGCTGCCCAGCATTTACAAGATTGAAAAGAGAGAAACCAAAACAAACTTTACCGTGGCCAACTACCAAGTTGTTTAAAATAAAAAATTGAAAGCCGATATCTGACAACATTACAGGTTGCAAAAGATGACAGTCACAAATAAAGTGACTGAGGCCATCAATCTAATACAACATTTAATGGCATTTTCAGATAGTATCTTTATTTCCCCTCTTAACATTGGGACAATTCTTATAAGAACCTTTGTTTTGTAAAGGCATGAGCAGAAATAGGTTAAATGATATATACACACAAAACCTCCCTTCTTTTTCCCACATATGGTGGGGTTTTCAAATTACCAGTGTGTTTCAGATTGCTACATAATATATCGCGATACGTATCATGATACACAGTAACCATATCGCAATATATCGTGATACGAAAATTCTGACAATACCCATCCTTACCGTAAACCCCAGTTTCCTCTATATAAAGTGGGGTTTAGATGGGTGTACATTCCACGGACTTGTTCACGTGATGGATGCGTCATACTAGATTGGAAGAATATGACATGCTCAGAGAATACTCATCACGAAATCACGCCTATATAATTTTGACCCCCTTGAACCCCACTTTTATATAGTAAAACGGGTTTCCGGGATATACCTTATTTTTCTTATTTCTGCTTTAAAATATAGAAATAAGAAAAAAAATCACAATTTTTCATCTTAAAATTTTCATTTTTTCGGTGATAAAGGTGGCAATGTAATTGTATAGGCGTGCTTGCCTAATGGATATCTATCCTGTGCTGGATAGTGATGCGTCATACCAGACAGATCAGTCTTCGAAGAATAAGACATGCTCAGAGAATACTGCATTTTAGAACAGAATCAAGTACAGTAAATATTGTGCACAGTATATACGGTGCTTAACCTACAAACCTGTACACTGGTACACATTACGAAAAACACGCCAATACAAATACATTGTAAATTTTACCACCAAAAAATGAAAATTTTCAGATGAAAAATTTCGACATTTTTCTTATTTCTGCTCAAAACATAGATTGGGAATACTCTTTAGAACTGCCTCATCAAGGCGATCCTAACAAGTACCCACAATCCATATTGCAGAGCAGAAATATGAAAAATAAGGTTTACCCCTGTAAACCTCAGTTTTACTATATAAAAGTGGGGTTCAAGGGGGTCAGAATTATAAAGGGGTTTGTGTTTTCGTAATAAACAGTTAAGACGCAGTTGAGACATATCATCAACTCTACCATAACCCATAACTAAATTGAG